>RWGZ01001092.1:597325-1095342 GCA_009725065.1 Utricularia reniformis
GACCTGCTGTAGAATATCAATCTTATCCCGGAGCTCGAGCTTGATACCCCGGGCGGTCCTATTGAATTTCTCCATGAAGGACCGAAGACTCATTTTTGCCGGGATATATTTCAGCTGATATAGTTCCTGCCTGCTTCGGGGCGGTCCTACATTTGGAGCAAATTGCTCAGAGAAGGCCAAAATAAATCCGCCATACGACTCTATGGATCGGGCCGGAAAATTCTTGAACCACGTTCGGGCATCGCCTTATAATCCTGCCGCGAAGATGCGGCACTTTAGTGAATCCGAGACCCGAACCGTTCCCATGCGCAATTCTAAATCGGCAACGTGATCGATTGGATCACCATCACCACGAAATGTCGGCAACCCCTCGGGGTTGCGATAATGCCGATCTGGGACTGCTGTCCAGATCTCTTTAGAAAATGGGAGCATCAAATCTCCCAAGGCGGCTGATACGCCTTCAGATTGATGAGACGATGCCTGGATCGCATGCAAATTATGCCACCAGTCATCATCCTTATTTCTCCTGATAGGGGCCGCCATGACCCTGTTAAATAAACCAGGATTGCGTTCCAGATTAGGTTCGCAATCCCTCAGCGCACGCATGCTCTCCAACTCCCTTAGTGAGCTCATCAATTCGTCGATGCATCTGCTCCTGATCATTTCCAGGAGCGGGAGTTAGAGCACTAGCTGGGGGAGGAGGTGTAGACCGATATCTAGGCCTCCTCATTGTCACGCCACGCCTGATGATTTCTTCTTCATCAGTGATGCGCTCGTCAGGATCACTCTTGTATCCTCTGCTTTTGGGAACATGGCTTGATACAGCCGGTGGTTCTGTTTTACTTTTCTCCGATGTAATTTCCAGTACCACCTTCCTGACGACAGCTTCCAGATCCTGTAAAGTGAATATTGGTGCTGGGAGACTGTCGGGAAGCACGTCACTATCATTGGTCGAAGTTCCAGTCGCCATGCCTTTGATTATCCTATCCCTGGTAGAAAACTCAAATGGGATTAGAGAATCGTCCCCACGGACAGCGCCAAACTGTTATGGTCCCCTTTTAGGGGGTATCAACAGTCGTCCGGTTCGTTTAACAAACGAACTCGGTTCTGATTTGTTTTTGTTGCGGGAAACGATTAAAAGCTAGAAATAAACGATGGCACAGCGATGTATAGTAGAAACCTCAGGAATTAGGGTGAAAATCACTTGACTAACAGTAGATTATACTCTTAGCATGTTCACTTAATCAAATAATCCGTAAAGAATACAACAGAGGCTTAATGAAAATGACAAGGAAAAGAAAGCAGTAAGAACTCCGGCAGGGTAACGGCATGTTCTTATGCGTCCAAAGGGTCCTGCTATTTCCGTCGTCGCGCCCTGTATTTATAGAGTTTATAGTGTGTGTAAATCACGCTCTGTAACCGCCTCTGACAGGTTTGTTAGAGGTTGCTATCGCGGGTTGTAAAACGAGGTTGGGACCGAGGCGTGGTCTGCGTGATCGGGCCCGAAGCGTGGTAAACGTGTGGAGGCCCGAAGCGTGGAAAACGTGAGCCTGTAACCATTCGGATCAAACCAAGGAGCCAGTTACCAGAAAACGTTTTATTTCGCCTAAGGTTATCTTCGGTCCTCTCGTTAACATCGGGCCGCTTTTCTTTAAGTGTGCAAATGGGCTGCAGAAATTCGTTTCCACCATTTGAATTAGCCCAATAATTAATGGGTCTTGCCCATCACAAGGTACCCGGTCCTAGAGTTCACATCAATAATTATATTTATTATTTTATATATATAAGAATATATTATTATTTTTACATAAATCACGATCATAATATCACAATTTTACCAAATATATTTAAAAATTTACGATCATCATATCGCACCACACCTCACCGTATCTCACTACACCGCAATTTTTAAAAATTATACCAAACAAATTCATTATGTATGAGGGAGAAGATAAAAAAGACTTGAATAAATTACTATTGTAGGCGTCTTGTAAACATTTCCCAAATCACATTTAATATTTCAAGATAATGTAAGTGCACAGTGCAGAAAAATGAAATCAATGAAGAAGCAGAGTAGGTCGGCATTTTAGCGAGTCATGCTCACAGTTTCGCGGCTATTATTTCGTTCATCTTTCTCTACTGTACCGTTTTTCAGTCTATTTTCTGTTAACCCACGAGCAAACTTGCTGACGGTTGCATCTATGGCGGAGGAATTTGTGAAGGGGAATGTGCACCCTAATGGCGTCGCTGTCATCACTCTTGATCGGCCTAAAGCTCTCAATGCTATGAATTTGGGTTGTTTTTACCTCCCAACTTTTTTTCTTTTAATTTTCTTTGTTTATGAAGTGGGCTTGGGGTGAAGTTCCCTTTATTGATTTCCCATGTTGTTGATGGTCTTTTTTTGTTATATTTCTTAGAGATGGATGTGAAATACAAAGGCTTTCTTGATGAATGGGAAGCAGATCCCAATGTGAAATGTGTATTGATAGAAGGCTCTACGCCTCGTGCATTTTCAGCAGGTTGATCTTGTAAATTACTGTTCTTGTTCTTTAGTGCCAGTTTACTAGTTTTAGAGTAAAAATACTGTCTTTTTCAATCAGTCCCTACAATTTAAAATGTGGAATTTCAATCCGGGTTTTGTTTGATTCCGTAAATGCGGGTTACCTTAATGAGTGTTTTTAAATGTTTTGAAGCCAAATATTCGATGCAGGAATGGATATTAAGGGTGTTGTTGCTGAAATTCAAAGGGACAAATTTACTCCTCTTGTACAAAAGGTTTTTGTCTTGATTTGATGCTTGTCTGCACAAAATCAATGAATTTGATTATCTTTTTTCTTTGTTTTTAATTATCAATATGTTTAAAATGGTGAAGGGTAGAAATTTTTATCTTCGATATAGGTTATTGATTACTAAGGCTTTTAGTTGAAAAATTATTGTGCAGGTGGTGATGTGAAGCAGATTACCAAATGTAGTCAACTTTCAGACATGATTAAGGTTTTTTAGTGAGTGTAAAAATAGATTATACGTAAAGGTTTACACGTTGCTTGGCTGGTATCTGTAAGAACGTTTAAATTCTCTTGTTTGAAAAAAAAACCAAAACATACAACGTGTAGTCCTTCGAAGTTCAAGGATCACCCCTTTCAATGTAAGACCCCTCGGGGGTGTCGGGCACCTTAGGCAAATCCCAACATCGGTTACTGTTGGGGAACGCTCATATGTTAAGTATAATGCTTCACCCATCACTTGCACTAGACATTTTCTCTAGCAAGGTTCCCATTGGAACCAGAAAGTTAAGCGTGTTCACCTTGGAGTATAGGCATGATGGGTGACTGACCCGCTGGGATGTTTATATTAGAGAAAAAGTAAAGCCGTGAGTACTAGGTGGACTAGTCTAATCCAAAGTGAATAATATCGTGCAAATGGGAAGCGAACCCCTTATTTATAGGTTCCTCCTTTTTCAAGGGTCTGTTAACGTCTTAAACCTCGTTTTAAGATTTATACGAGCTTATGGGACTATGGTTTTCCTACAAGGATACAAATAGGACATATTTGTGCTGATAGTATACTATGTATATTAAGCCACAACATGAAGTAAACTTTTGCTCTTCCTTTTGGCTGTCTCTTTTTTCATTGAACCGCAGTCTTTTTCTTGATGTTTCTTATTGACTAGGTGTTTTCTGCTGAGTATTCACTGATTTGCAAAATTTCTGAGTATAAAAAGCCTTATATCTGCTTCATGGATGGCATAACAATGGGTTTTGGCATCGGCTTATCTGGACACGGTCGTTACAGACTCATAACTGAAGTAAACGATTTTTTGCATTGCTATTCTTTTTGCCAGAAAGATGTTTTAGTTAAATTGATATTCCATCCAGAAAACTGTCCTTGCAATGCCCGAAAACGGAATAGGCTTATTTCCAGATGTCGGTTTTGCACATATTGCAGCCAAAAGTCCAGGAGAAGGAGCAGTAGGCGAGTTCTGCTCATTTTTTTACTTTGGATTTCTTGTCACTTTAAGGTCTTTTTTCTTTCACAGGAGCGTATCTTGGATTAACCGGGAATCGAGTATCAACGCCAGACGATGCTCTATTTGCTGGTTTGGGATCACATTATGTGCCTTCTGCCAGTTTGGCCATGCTAAAGGAAGACCTCTTGGCAACAGCCTTGTATGCCTTCTCTTTGCTCGTAATATTTGTGATGCAATTCGTTCGTAATGTTATTTCATATACTTTGTTATTCGGGATTTTTTTTGCATCATTGCTTTCTTGGTATCTCGTAATATTTGTGCTGCAATTCGTTCGTAATGTTATTCATATACTTCGTTATTCGTGATTTGTTTTGCATCATTGTTTTCTCGGTATCTCGTAATATTTGTGCTGCAATTCGTTCGTAATGATATTCATATACTTTGTTATTCGTGATTTGTTTTGCATCATTGTTTTCTCGGTATCTCGTAATATTTGTGCTGCAATTCGTTCGTAATGTTATTTCATGTACTTCGTTATTCGGGATTTGATAATGACACTGGCTTTTGATGCAGCTCTGAAGATACTGATCACAGTATCAAATTATTACTAGAAAAATACAGTAAAACTCCAGAGTCCGATCCTCGACTGAAACTTCTTTTACCACGAATAATATCTACTTTCGGAAGCAACAAATCTATTAAAGAAGTGATAAAGGAGCTAGAAGATCATCAACAAAGCGGCGATTCATTAGGTTCGTATTAAAATCATATCGTTTTTTTACTTTAGAACGGTATATTTGACCATAATCTGTTTTTTTCAGTGGCTGAATGGGCAAAAGATGCTCTTCAAGGACTTAAGAAAGGAGCACCTTTCTCTCTTTGCCTCACTCAGAAGCATTTTTCGAGAGTTGCTTCGGCACAAGGCCGAGGTGACAATGAGCTATCTAAGGTGAGAAAAAACCGAAATCGCATTACCGGGATCACATAATTTACTAATGGATTCTTGTTTATTTCAGCTAATTGGTGTGATGAAAGCCGAATATCGTATTGCTTTGAGGTCTTCTCTTAGAAATGATTTTGCAGAAGGTGTTCGAGCCGTTTTGGTCGATAAAGATCAGGTATGAACTCCTCGTTTATTGTCGGGATGTTGTGTTTATACTTGTTTTTGTTAAATTTCTAGAATCGGGTCAATTTACGTGGGGAGTGTGTTCGGATATAACGTATAAGAGGGAAGAAACCACTGCGTAGAAAACTTGAACAAGTCATTTACTATGGTTTACATTCCCTCATATAAACCAATCCACACCACTTTCAATTTCCGATGTGGGACAAATTTCATTATTTCAACAGTTTTATTGAATCTTTTCATGTTCGGGTAAATTTAACGACTGCAGAACCCGAAATGGAGTCCATCGAGCTTCGAAGAAGTGAGCAGTGCTGAAGTTGAAGGTTTGTTTGAACCTTTGAGCCCCGAGGTAGAAGAACTCAGTATTTGATCGTTGTTTTTATTTGCTCTAAACTTTGAACTAAGTAAGATATTTGAATAAGTTACTGGAGAATTCTTTTATACAAGAAAAAAATGATCAACGGCTGTCTGAGATCATCACCGGAAAAGGCATTTCTTAGCCGATGGATCTTCATAGGTTATCCATTTAGTAAATACCGAATTGAAAACCAATGAAGCCTAAATTTTGGCCATCGAATTTTATCCATTGGGTAAATATCGAAATTTTAAGATTCGGTTTTGGTATTTATTTAAATATCGGTTAAACAAATAAACATTAAGTACACTTAATCATGTAATTAAATGCAATAATATTGTTAATTTAATTAAATAAAATATTAAATTCACTATTCTCCAATATAATGTTTCTATCAAAACAACTAAAATCATAAAAAACTAAAAATTGAATACCGAATTTATTATCAAAATTTGGTATAGATTCTTTGATAAGAATCGAATAATGAACATCCTAGTTATCGTCGCCAAACATAACTCTTCATAGTTATATTTCTTTCCATTAGATTAATATTTACTGAATTTTGAGTATTAATTTTACGAAAAACAAATTTAACTGACTAAAAATATCTTGATAAAATTCTAAAACTAATTTATTAAAATCATCAAATTTTTATGATTATTTATCATTTATCCTGTAATATTATTTTTTTAGGGGACAAAATGAAAAAAAATCAAATGAGGCTCGGAGGGGAAAAAAATCACCATAACAGTGTCAGTACATCATACATTGTCTCGTAGCACTACTTTTTGAAATATATATTTATTAACACTGATCATAAAAAAATTACACTTATAACAGTACTTTACTGAAGGGGCTGACACCTATAAAAAATTACACTTATAACAGTACATCATACATAATACTTTACTTATAACACTGATATTTATAAAAATGTTATTTATTAGTTGTCATGTTCTTCATAAAAACACTATCACTGATGATAATAATATTCCTTATAAATATATCATTATAAATATATTTATAATGATATATCATTGATGATATCTTTATTATAAATATATCACGGATGATAATAATATCACTTCATAAAAATTACACTTATAAATGTTATTTATTATTTATAATCTGTAACATTCCTCCTTTCATCTCTAGTCAGCGGACAAAAATCATTATAAAAAGAGAGAGAGTGTATTTAATAATTTATCTGAAAGTCTATATAATCTATGATGATAAAAGAAGATATAGGTTGACATAAATTTATTTTAAAAAGAATTGTTAATAAAAAATGTTTGTTGTAGTTCGAAAACCGGGGGTGTCAACAGTCGACCGGTTCGTTGCAAGACGAACTCGGTTATTATTTGTTTATATGTGGATAACGTTAATGATTCAAAGGTAAAGGGGGCGAAAAGTTTTTAAAGTAGAAAACCTCGGAAGCGAGGAAAAAACCACTTGACTAAGGGCTAAAAGAAGTGCCCTTAGCCTGTTCAATAAACGGATCCATGATGATACAATGCATGTTTGTTTGATCGACAATAAAGAGAGGGAAGATAATCGAAAATAAATCGAGGGAAATCCGTGAAGCCCAAGCTCTCCTAAGAAAACCGGAAAGAAGTCATTTTCTCATTCTCTAAGTGTCTTTTATATACTCCCACTGTACTGTGTACAGTAGGGTGTCGTTTTGTGCTTGTCTTTTGTCACTAGGTCGGCTAACGTTAGGCGGTACAGCCGTCGGAAACGGTTTCACAGAGTTGCACGACGCTGGATCTTTCGGTGCTGCCAGCCGGCTACTCTTTGGTCTCTAGTGGCTTACACCCATTGCCGAACCACGCTACTGACAAGTTTGTCGCGAGTTGTCGTCGCATGTGATGAACAAGGATGGCCCGAAGTAGCGCCTGCAAGGAGTGGACCGATCGGTCTGGGCATATGTGGGAAGCTGGGCCCCACCGCTCGGGACCGATCGCCAGATGCGATCGATCGGACCAAATGATATAAATGGACCCTTTACTAATCGCGGACTGGATTTGGGCCTCCAAGTTCGATTTGCGTTGTTTAGACTGTCATAGCCAAGGTTGATCCTGATCATGTTCAGGATATCGGGTCCCAATGATCTCATCAATGTTGATGGACCGACATAGGTAAGCAGTGCAAAAACTCATGGAAGATGAAAAATCAAATAAAGTACACAAAAAAATTAAATAAGTACACTCAAAATCAAATTTTGAGTTTCTGAATTATTTATTTTTTGGGTTAAAAAGTAAAATTTTGAGTATTTAAAGGAGGCTCAGTACGATGAACGGGGAGAGAACTGAGAAGTTCTGGGGGAATCATGAGTCCAATGGTGGTGACATTTCTTGTTTGTTTTATATTGGGACTGTTGATTGTTATACCTCGCCGGCGTAGATATGGAGGTTAGTTTAATTTCGATTCTAAGAAATTTAAGCGTTGAGATTAGAGCTCTGAGCATAAACTCGTTAAGTCAATTGGGCTGATTTGTTGAATTTGATGAAATGCAGGCGATTACAATGCAGTAAAGTCGAGTGCTACTTCTGAGGTGATTTTGGATTCCGTGTTCGTGTATTTAGCTTGCTGAACAGATTTTGATTTAATTGATTTTGGTTTTAAGAAATTAGGGCAATTGTGGGTTGTGATAATCAAATTAGTTCTCGATTGAGCGTACACCAAATTTCATTAATTGATTTGTATGCAGAGTATTTGAATTGTTTGTTTATCATAAACATTTTGATCCCATCTTCATTGAGTTATTCTCCACTAAATAAATGTTTGTTTGCTTTCTTTTGCTACGTTGATGAAGTGAACAACAGAGTTTTGTTTTGAAATGTTGTCCCACATCGTTTGTGGAACTAGAATAATTCTAGTTTATAAGAGGTGTGATATCATGAGTAATTGGTTTGGTGTAGCTTTTTAAATATGATTAACTTCTTTTATGGACTAGTCTACATGGACAATCTCCCAGCCCATTGAATCCTGAATTTCTATATGGTATCGGAGTTGCATGGTAGGTTTTGGGCTGGGATATAACCGGATTAGATATAAAAAACTATAGAAGAACGCATTGGGTAGACGGCAAAAATAGATCAACTTATGATTCGAGCATTACCGAACATAACTTGAGGGGGAGTGTTGAAATATTGTCCAACATCGATTGTGGAACTAGAATAATTCTAGTTTACAAGGGGAGTAATATCATGAGTAATTAATTTGGTTGTCTTTTCAATGTGATTCACTTCCCTTATTTACTATGCTATACGGGCACTCTCCCGGCCCATTGAATCCCGATTTTCTATACTTTGGGCTGTGGCATAAAAAATGAATGCAGTCAGCATAAACACTATCCAAGAGTCTTCTCGTTCAAGTTAATTGATATTCTCTGCTTTTTATCATATTATCTCCATGGCTAGCTGCTGTCTTCTGAAATTTGCTATTTTTTCATTCGTATATATGTAGCCATCTAAAGAATACACTAAAGCTGAAGTGGCATTACATAACAAAAGGACTGATTGTTGGATCATCATAAAAGAAAAGGTCTTTGTTACTCTTGTAGATTAAAGTTGCATTCACTTTCTATGGCTTATTAGTTGTACTTCCAGGTGTATGATGTTACATCTTATGTGGAAGAACACCCTGGAGGTGACGCTATCTTAACTCACGCTGGTGATGATTCTACTGAAGGCTTCTTTGGGTATTAAATCTTTCATAGGCTCTTTCTGTTGAATACGAAGGAATTGCCCCACATTGGAATTTAGAAGTGGATTGGATTGGTTTATGAGAGGGAATATGGACCATAGTAAATGACTTATTTGGTGTGATCTCATCCCTCTTATACGTTATATTCGTGTACATAGGGGTGGGCATAGGTTATGGGTCGAACCCGTACGGGTTGAGAATTTTTTTTGACCCATCAACGGGTTGAAAATATTGTACAACTCGTCAACCCTAAACTAAAAACCTTCAATTTTAACTATAAAATAAAAAATGATCCACTTCAACCCATTGACCCATAGGGATTGACGGGTTGAATATCGCGGTCCAACCCGTACACTAATATTTGACGGTTTATACAGGTTGGATCGGCCCATCGGGCTGAGCTGGCCCATGCCCACCACTACGTGCACACTCCCCATATGAAATTAACTCTACTCTAGAAATTTAACACTCTCATGTTTGTTTGTTAGTTTATTTGGGCAAGAACCCTCTTCATTGTTGATGTTAACTAATGGGATTAACTCCATATTATGATAGACCGCAGCATGGAACCCGAGTTTTTGACATAATTGAAGATTTTCGCATTGGAGAGCTTGTGAAGTGATTTATTTGGTTGACAGAAGTCTCAATATTGATTTGAAATCAAGGTGAAATTGTATGTTTAGGATTCTATGAAAAGAATGATTTTAATGTATGATGAGGTTATTTATTGTTGTTACTAGTACTTCAGGTCATCCAGTAGAACACCTGATGCAACACTACATTTAAGCTCTCCACAGCCATGAAGGATTTTTTAGCATGCTATCAAATATCGGGTTTGTTCGTTTCTCTACTGATGGTACAGTGCATTGAGATTATTGAATTGTGATTTTTTAATGTACACAAAATAAAAACAAAATTATTGTGGGTTTAATGTTAAACAATCATGATTTTGTTGTTGGTGTTAGGAATATGCATGGGTTGAGTTTAGTTCTGGTCGAACATACAACCCGATCAATCATAAATACATATAACCCTGATTTAGAAACCATGTGTCTAGATTCATTGTGCCTTCATTAGATATGAATGTTAAATGGATTCTGAAATTTCGTATATTTCGTCTATAAGATGAATTGTCTTGCGGAATATATAAAATTATAAGTGTTCCAATTTATCTGACAAAAAAAAAGAAGACACATGACTAAATAATCTCAAAGTTAGATGCAATAAATTAGAAGTAGTAATTTTATTAGTATACCACAATTCAATATGAGTTAACAAGATCTATCAAACACTGAAAATCGATTACTAAACTCAT
The DNA here is from genome assembly GCA_009725065.1 of Utricularia reniformis. Taxonomy (NCBI): domain Eukaryota; kingdom Viridiplantae; phylum Streptophyta; class Magnoliopsida; order Lamiales; family Lentibulariaceae; genus Utricularia; species Utricularia reniformis. The sequence continues at coordinate 607,797 of RWGZ01001092.1, forward strand.
TATAATAACCTAAAAACCTACTATTGTGGTCATAAGGGCTGGGTATCAACAGTCGCAGTTTCGAAATTATCATAAACATGTTTTATGATTTGTATTGTTTATGAGACAATTTAATAGATATAATTGAGCAAGAACACATCGATTTTACGTGGAAAAATCTATAAGAACGGGAAAAAACCAAAGAACTAAGAGTGATGAGATCATCGGAACCCGGTACTCCGATCAGAGCTAGTATCAGTCTTGGCCATAATAGCCCAAATAGCGCAGGCTGAATCGGGAGGCCCAGATCCAGTCCACAACCAGTAAAGGGCTATTTATATGTCTGGCCCGATCGGTCGCTTCCGGCGATCGGTCCCAAGGTGTGGGGCCCAATTTCCCGTATGTGCCAGACCGATCGGTCCATTATTTACAGGCGCTCCTTCGGGCCATCCTTGCTCATCATATACGATGGCAACCCGCGACAAACTTGTCAGGAGTATGGTTCAGCCATGGGTGTAAGTCACTAGAGGCCAAGGAGTAGCCGGCTGGCAGCACCGAAAGACCTAGCGCCATGCAGCTACTATGGAGCCGTTTCCGGCGGCTTTTCCGCCTGATGTTAGCCGACCTATTTGCAAAGGACAGACACAAAACGACACCCTACTGTACACAGTACAATAGGAGTATAAAAAGGACACTTGGAGAATGAAAGAAAGGATCTTCTTCTGGTTCTCTCTCAAGAGCTTTGGTATCAAGGGTCTCTCGATTTATTTTCGATTGTCTTTCATTCCTTTGTTGTCGCTAGAACAAACATGCATTGTATGATTATGTGTTCGATCATTGAACAGGCTAAGGGCACTTCTTTTAGCCCTTAGTCAAGTGGTTTTTTCCTCGTTTCCGAGGTTTTCCACTCTAAAATCCTTCCGTCCCTTTTGCCTTTGAATCATTAACTTTCTCCACACATTAAACAAATAACAACCGAGTTCGTCTTGCAACGAACCGGTCGACTGTTGACACTCCCGGTTTTCGAACCACAACAGTTTGGCGCCGTCCGTGGGGACGAGTTTTAACTCCCATTTGAGGTCTTTACCTGGGATAGGATAATCAAAGGCATGGCGACCGGAACTTCGACGAACGATAGTGACACGCTTCCCAACAGTGTTCCGGCTTCAACGTTCTCATTGCAGGACCTGGAGGCTGTTGTTAAGAAAGTTATTTTGGAGGTTACGTCGGAGAGGAGTGGAACAGAACCACCGGCTATTACAAGCCTTGTTCCAGCCAATAGAGGGTACGAGAGCGACCCTGAAGCGCCAAGCTCCGATGAAGAGGAGATTGCCACGCGTGGGATAACAATNAGTAGAGCAACTGCTGAAGGAAGAATTGGATCATACATTCACGATAATCGAATCGGTGTGCTTATCGAAGTTAATTGCGAGACCGATTTTGTAGCTCGTGGAGACATATTTAAGCAGCTAGTTGAGGACTTAGCTATGCAAGTTGCAGCATGCCCTCAAGTTGAATATCTGAACATTGAAGATATTCCTAATGAAATTGTTGTGAAAGAGAGAGATATCGAAATGCAGAAGGAAGATCTTTTATCAAAGCCGGAGCAAATAAGATCGAAAATCGTTGATGGGCGTATAAACAAGAGATTAGGAGAATTGACATTGCTTGAGCAGCCCTTCATTAAAGATGATAAGATTTTGGTTAAAGATTGGGTAAAACAAACTATTTCGACTATTGGCGAAAACATAAAAGTCAAGAGATTCTTGCGGTACAATCTCGGTGAAGGTTTGGAAAAGAAAAATGTCGATTTTGCAGCAGAGGTTGCTGCTCAAACTACTGCTTCATCAAATCCTGCACCATCTGGGAAACAAGAGCCAGTAGGAGCTGTGGACATGTAAGTCTTCATTTGTGCTGATATAATATGAGCATGCATTCTTAGGATAAGCTTGTGTTGAAATTATAGAGTCTGTTAGAAATTATAACAGGAGAGTGTGAACACACGGGATTAATGGGAGGAAACCACACATTTAAAAGATTTGAACAAGTCATTATGTGATGGCATTCCGCACGCTTATAAACCTAATCAATCACATTTCTTTAACTGATGTGAGACAATTTCAACACTCTCCCTCAATTCTAACCATAAGGTTTGGACTTGTGAATTGAAATGAACCGAACCAGCTCCGTTACCATGTTGAAATTATAGAGTCCGACCGAAATTACGATGGGAGAGCGTGAACGAACGGGATTAAGGGGAGGAAGCCACACATTTAAAAGACTTTAACAAGTTATTATGTGATGTCATTCCCCACCCTTATAAACCTAATCAATCTCACTTCTTTAACCGATGTGAGACAAATTCAACACTCTCTCTCAAGTCCACCCATAAGGTTTGGACTTGCGAATTGAAATGAACCGAACTAGCTCCGTTACCAAGTTCAAATTATAGAGTCTGGCCAAAATTATGACGGGAGAGCGTGAACTAGCTCCGTTACCTTGTTCAAATCTGGCCACACATTTAAAAGACGAACAAGTCATTATGTGATGCTATTCCCCACCCTTAAAAACCTAATCAATCCCACTTCTTTAACCGATGTGAGACAAATTTAACAGGTTATAATTACGTTAAGTGATTCTGAGCCCGGTTGTCGATAATATTGGCTTTCTCTTGCACTCGTGCTAAAAATGCTGTTTCTCCTTCTACAGTCCTGAAAAAGTAACAGTCTCTGCTGCATTGGTTAAGAAATTACGAGAAGAAACCGGAGCTGGAATGATGGATTGCAAGAAAGCTCTCTCCGAAACAGGAGGTGATTTCGAGAAGGCACAGGAGTATCTCAGGAAGAAGGGTCTTTCAGCTGCTGATAAAAAATCAAGCCGAATAGCCGCAGAAGGAAGAGTTAGCTCATACATACACGACTCTCGAATCGGGGTCCTCCTCGAAGTTAACTGTGAAACCGATTTTGTAGGAAGAAGTGAAGCCTTCAAGCAACTTGTAGATGATCTAGCAATGCAAGCAGTGGCATGCCCACAAGTACAATTTGTGAGTATTGAAGATATCCCACAAAGCATTATTGATAATGAAAAAGAGCTAGAGATGCAAAGGGAAGATATTCAGTCAAAGCCTGAGAATATAAGAGAGAAAATTGTTGAAGGGAGAATTAGTAAGAGGCTTGGAGAGCTTGCTCTTTTAGAACAGGCTTTTATTAAGAATGATGAGTTGGTTGTGAAGGATTTGGTGAAACAAACTGTTGCTTCACTCGGAGAGAACATTAAAGTTCGTCGATTTGCACTGTTTACTCTCGGCGAGGCTTGAGACGGGATCTGAGTGAGTTGATAATACAGTGCATTGTTTTGTTGGTTTCTTTGCTGGTTTTTGCTTAAGGAGTTTAGGTGAATATTGGAACTACTTTTTTGGCCGTAGGCTGTTTCAATGATCTTGTTATTACAAGGAAATGAGTATTTTTTTGGATGAGAAAATTATGCAGGTTTAAAATAATGTAAAAGTTCTTACAAAATTTAGAAATTATGAATTTATCTTTTCAATTTTCAAAATTGTTTAAAAATTTAAATACATACAATGTCTTTTTATGTGGCCTAATCGACTCCTTATCCTTTGGAAATTTGATCAAGTCTCTCATTGGGATCGCTTCATTACTTGCGAGATTTCTTTTGAATTCACACGTACCCGATCTGGATGTCATGTTCAATAGTTTTTGTTATTTTTAAGATTAAGATCAAATACAAATATCATTCTATTAGTGATGCGTTTAAATCGAACTTGAACGGTATTGAATATTTGATGATCTTTACATCTTTTTAAAATTTATATTTTATTAGGAACAACACTTTGTGAAAAATGATATATTTGGTCTCCAAAGTTTGGTGATTTTAGAAAATTTGATTCCTTAACTTTGAATATCAAATTGATATATATTAAATTTTGAATATTAGTTTTACCAAAATTTATAAAGTATGAGAACTAATTGATAAAAAATTCAAAGTACGAGAATTAGTTTTATTTTCAAAAAACTTTTGAATTTTAAATTTTCATTAAAAACCTTAGGAAACAAATTTATCAAATAATACAAATGAGAAAATTGCATCAAATATTGTTCGTACAATTTATTCGAACATGTTATACTATTAGTGCGAATTTCACCAAAAAATCAAATTTTGTTGTTTTACAAACAATATCACAAAAATATATATATCAAACAATTATATTTCATAAAACAAAAAAGAAAATTAATTCACTAGAGTCACAACATAAGTCATTTATATTTCATCATTCATAAAAAAACATTATGTATTGCATATTCAATTTTGTTGTCAAAGCATAAAAACAATTGACATTTATTTTAATCAATCATGAAAAAATATAGATTTATAACATTGCCCTTCTTCATCTTCATCGCAAGCTCCAATTGTTTTTTCATATTCTTCAATGTCTCACTACATTAGGAATCTTTGACAATCTAATATTACAAAAATGATAATATATTAGCTCAAAATTTTGCTAAAGTTTACTTTAAACAAAAGTATAATCTACTAGTATAAAAATTACATAAAACCAAAGTATACTCTAATAATCTATTAGTGTTTAGAACCCTTAAATCGAGTACCAATGATATGTTCTTGTTCAGAACCATTAAACCGGGACCAAGGATGAGTTCTAAATCAAGATGAATGTGGTCAGACTCAAGCAAGGATTCGACAGCTGAAATTACTAAGTATAGGATCGGGTCCGGTAGATAGCTTAGGGTTCGACAGACTGCTTCGGTCCCGGAGGAAATCTTAGGGCCAAGCAGACAGCTTCGGTCCTTACGGACAGCTTAGGGCCAAGCAGACAGCTTAGGTCCCAAAAGACAGGATCGGTCCCGGTAGACTGCTTCTGTCTCGGAAGACAGCTTAGGGCCAAACAGATAGCTTTGGTCCCAGCAGACAACTTCGGTCCCGACTGACAGCTTAGGGTCCGGAAGACTAGATGTTGACCCATCAGCATGCGTTCCACGCCTCGGGCTCAACCACGTTTTCCAGCATGTGAAAACAACCTCCAATAACCTTGTCAGATGTGGTTACAGGGCGTGGATTACACGCATCTCCCCCTCTATAAATATAGAACTAAAAGATAAGCTCGAGAGGACCCTTTGAATGACAATTTCGACGAACCTTAGCCGCTGTAATTTCATTTTCGCTGCTCTTATTCCCTTTGTACATTTTCATTGGTTTATTAATGAATTTGCCGTAGAGGTTCTCCTCTCGGCAACGTGGTTTTTCCCCCTTTCTTAAGGGGTTTTTCCACGCTAAAATCACCTGTGTTCTTTCCATTTCGATATTTCAAATTGTCTCCACAAACAACAAATAAAACCGGTTTTTAGAATCTGGTAACTGTTGGTACCCCTAAAATGAACTACAACAATTAATATAAAAATTAATTTAAATAATATATTTGTTCGCGAACGTTCGAATTTGTTCACGAAAATGTTCGTGTTCGTTCAAATTATAAACGAACAAAAAGTAATGTTCATATTTTTATTCGAACGAACGAACACAATCACATACGAGTTGAACACATATTATTCATGAAGTGTTGAGATCATCTAAGATTCCTACCTTAAATGTTATCCTCTTATTCTTTTTTAAATATATAAACATTTTTTGAATTTTTGTCAATTAAATTTATATCCATCCAAAGCCCATTACAAAGCCCAACAATATCATTTTGATGACACTCGGCCCAAAATTCAGTCGGCGGGAGAATTAAAAAAAGAAAGCGTTGGGGATTACTTAGCGCGCCAACTTCTGCATCACGTTCCTAATTCCTGGAGTCGTGGTTTCTGTTCGTTTATTATCTCTTTCTTTAATTGCAGAAGGAAGAGTACAGTAGAAGATGTTCTACTCGCACACTTTCTTAGCAAGAAAGGGCCCTTTAGGAACTGTTTGGTGCGCTGCCCATGTACAAAAGAGACTAAGAAAATCTCATTACCTCTCCACCAACGTAGCCTCCATCATCGGTAACTTTTTTTCTCAATCTGTTCTTGTTGTTTAAAAATTTGAGATTTGACCCATTTTGGAATTTTATCATTGCGTTTACAATATGAAAAGAAAAAAAATATTGCACTGGTTGAAACCTCGTGGAGATGAGTTTTACTAAGAAAAAAACTATCTTTTTTGTATTTTATAATGAGTATTTGTTGCCTAAAAAGCTTTAGAACATGTAAAGTTACATTTTTATGGTTGCTGTTCCATTGGGTTTGCTATTTTTATATTGCTCATTGATATGGCTTTTAGTGGGTTATACGCAAATTTGGTTCCCATAGTTTTATAGTTTTTGTATGTTTTAATCTCCAAAGTTATATGATTGTGGTAACTGTGATCCCTAAAGTATTAATATGGAAAAATCGGTCCCATACTTTGTAAGTTTTGTCAAAGTTAGTACCCATTTTGGGTTGTACGTTTCTTGCAATTGTGATTCTTGGCCAAAATCAAATTTTGAGGACTGATTTTGCTATTTTAGGGATCTGATTTGCCAAATGTTGAAAATTTGAAGGACCAAATTTGCTAATACTATGAAAGTTTGGGGACCGAATATGCAATTTTCTCGTTTTTAGTTTATCTGAGACTTGAAAACTAATGCTTTTGAGTTAATGCAGAAGATCACATCATTGATCCAGCCGTGCCTCTTGCGCTGAGAATGTCGGGCCATCTACTTCTTGGAGTTGTTCGAATTTACTCTAAACAAGTTGATTATCTCTACGAAGATTACAACTTCATACAAGTTACTATAAACAAGGTTCTTCAATCTAGAACTATTAACCTTCATGATGCACCCGTTTCTCCGGTCACCTTGCCGGAAAAATTTCGGCTCGACGCTGTGGAATTGGATAACAATTCTAATAATCCGTATGCTTCTACTTAAACATTTTATATCCTTTTCTTCATCACTACTTTTTTTAGAATGGAATGCAAAGTTTCATTAAATTATGAACAAGGAAGTCATACCGGTTTGGACGAACGATTTTTTCGATATATCGTTGATACATCAAAATGCCGGTGTATCAGTTACAACCGAGATTTACCAGTATAACCGGTATACCATCGGTATGACTTCCATGAACGGGAATAACAATAATTTTTCCCATTAATTGATAATTGAACTCTAGCAAGTGGCATTCAAAACGGCTTCAAAAGGCGCTTGAGGCCACTCTTCATCACTATGTGCTTAATGATTGATTATTTTTAGGCCTAATTCTCATACTAAGAGCTGGGAGGAAATTACATTAACAGGTCTTGTTTCAGCTATTAATTTAACATTTATTTTCTTAAAGGTTTATATTTACAAGAACCAATGATTATTTGATTCCACAGATCAAATGCCTACCGTAAATGAATCGTATGTAGTCCATGAAGCTTTGTTGGTATGGAAGCACTTTTATGTAAAATTTAACAAGCTTTTTTTTCTGCTATTACTGAACAAAAATGCTATTTTGTAGCCCGATACAGGGACTTCTGCATTCGTACAAGAAAGTTTAGGAACCGAGCCTGTCCCAATGGAAGAAGAGTGTGTAATCTATAGTTTCTACACCATTTTTTGCACTTGTTTCTTATTTTTTACGTCTGTTTTTCAGTGCTCAATTTATAGATGGAGCTGCGGGTTACGAGGATCCGAATCTTACTGTTAATAGAAGTCCTCAAGAGCTACAAAGTATTGAAATAATGAGAGCTTCTAAAGGAGGTGATTTTGGTATCAATATGTCACCGATATTGCCTGATCGTGCCGATCCCGATGAATTTCTCATGGAGGAAATAAGAAGAGACAGTAGAAGCGTTACCCCGGTTGCGAAAGACGTGGGATCACTTGAAAAAAATGCCATTTTTTCTTCACCGAACATTGGAGAGCCACTCTCTGCTCACTTGGAGTCCCTTGGTAAGTGCAAGTTTCATTTGCTTATGTTAAAATTATAGAGTTTGGCCGAAATTACGATGGGGGAGCGTGAATGAACGGGATTAAGGGGAAGAAACCATATATTTAAAAGACTTATAAACTTAATCAATCATACTTCTCTAAGCAATGTGGGACAAATTCAACTATTTACATTGCTATTATATTTTTTATGTGCATTCGTCACTTAGAAGGTTCCCGGTTTTGCAGTTCAACGATCACCTTATGAACCCGTAATGCAGCAAACTCCGGTTTTTGAACAGCCGGCTATAAGGAAGAAGAAGAGAAAGCAGCCTTTTGATGAGCATATTATCCTATCAAATAAGTAAGGTTCCTTATATTGCCTGCATTAACTTACTTCGAAAAATGAATCGAGTTTTCATGAGTAATTCTATCTTATCATACTTAAAGGTTCATGCAGAAGATTCTAAACGATACCGGTGATCTCATCCGAGAGAAGGGTAGTTGCCCTTCTTCATGTTTCGGCATTTGGAAACGGAACAAGAAGTTACAGCAAAAAAAAGACGATATCCTTTTCGAATCATATGCAAATGGTTGTTGCCTATCCCTCGACTTGTACGTAACAACATTATGTCTTTATCGTATAAGCCATTCGTTTTTTCGCAGGAGCTTGTGCTGATCTTCAAAGCTTATACAGTCTAGATGATGCAATTCCAACCAGATTTTATCATGAAGATGCTACACCTCAAGCTCTCAACGCTCCTCGATCTCCCTCCCCTAGAAATGATTACAATATAGAGATCGAACTTGTCCGAGATGAGTTTCCTTCACCGGGGAGACAAATGCCAGCTTTTTCACCTCAAACGAATGAAAACGACTGCTTAATCGGTGAAAACTCCAATGGCGATACATTATTAGCTCAAGATGGAATGCTGGGAGAGCAGCAATCAGTTCTTAATGAGGCTCCTGAACTGCCACCTTCTCCCTGGGTACGTAATTACGATTTTCGGGGTTTTTCGAACTCTTTCTTAGCAAACTTTTATTACTCTTTTACAGGAACTTGAGTTTCTAGATCTAGACACAAACTCTCCCACAGGTAACTTGCTTAACTACAGAAATTATGTTGAAATTATAGAGTCGGGTTGAAATGGAACCTGAATGAATGAGATTAAGGGAAGGAATCCACACATTCAAAAGACTTGAACAAGTCGTTATGTGATGGGATTTCCACCTTTATAAACCTAATCAATCCAACTTTTTTTAGCAATGTGGTATAAATTCAACACTCTCCTCAAGTCAATAATAAGGTTTCGATTTGAAATGAATCGAACCAGCTCTGATACCAAATATAAAAAGATGTGATCCTCTATTTCCAAGAATATGTCTTCATTCTAACATATTACATTTCTACTTGATCCATATACTAACACAAATAGAATCGAACTTCTTTTATAGGCTCCCCGAGAACCCCGGAAATCGGTATATTCTCGAATACAAAAGGAACTCCGCAACTACAGACACTTTCATCAAGAACAAGGTTAAAAATCTATTTTCTATGGACTTGGAAAAAAACACTTACTGAAAATCTATATATTCTCAGAGCTGTGGCTCATTATTTGATGAAACAATCTTCAGCAAAAGCATCATCAGAAGAACTGAGTTTCAATAAGATTCTTGAAGGCAAACCGAGAAAAATATGCACACGATTGTTTTACGAAACTTTGGTTAGTTTTGATTGTTGATTTGGGATTTGATTATGGGACTTTTGTGTAGTGTGATTTTTTGTTGCAGGTTTTGAAAAGTTATGGAATAATTGATTTGAATCAAGAGAAGCCTTATGATGATATAACTCTCAGGGTGATTGCACAATGATGTACATGGAGAGCGAGAGCAAATGTTTTTTGAGTGTAAATATTCATCTTCGCTATCTTTTTTACTCTGAAAAACCACAATGTGTATGAATAAATTCTACTATTTATCGAAAGAGAAAATTATGCAGATGGTTTAAAATAATGTAAATGTAAATGTAAATGCAATATTCTAAAATTTAAAATGAATAGCAGTTATTTGTTATCTATTTTTTTAGTTTGATAATTGGTACGTTTGGTAAATAGCGGTGAGGTGAGATGATTGTACTGTGCTGTGAGATGAATTGATCGTGATTTTAAAAAATTGTTTTTGAAACAGCGGTACAGTATTGTGATGTCATAAAATGATTTTTTTACTTTTATTTTTAAATAATTGTTTATAACTTAAAAATTATATTTCATATTATTTTATGATAAATTCTTATTTCAAAATTATATTTTTAAATTGTTATATATATTTTTATAGTTTGAATATGTAATTGATAGAATATAAGAAGTTATTGATCAAAATTATTTTTTTAAAAAATAAACTATAATTTCTCAAGGGTAAAATTGACATTTGGCAGGTGCGTTCTGGTGGCCGTTGGGTTAACCGAGCTGTGAACTCATCGTTGTTTTCTGCGGTCACACGAACGCAGTTATTAATAATGTTTGGTAAAAATAGAATACAACTACGGTACGTTCACCGCACCGGACGGTGGACTGGGTTTTCAAACATCACCAATGTATGTGTTATTTTTAAATATTCAAAATTTTATTTTAGGGTAAATAACAGTGTTTTAAATTTCCGGTATATCGGAAATTTCGGACTTATCGGATTCGTCCGGTATTTTGGCAAAATATCGGCCGGTACTAATTTTGTGGGTCGGGTCGGATTTTTTGCTGGTTTGGTTGGGTTTTATATTACAAAAATCAAAATATGAATATTTTATAATTTAATTTATTTTAATATTTCGGTACGGATCCGATACATATTCGGTATACCGATCCAATGAGCTTGTTCGGTATACCGGTCGGTACCCGTTTTTAAAACATTGGTAAATACAAACTATTATTTAAAATATTAAAATCAAACATGAACATTTTAAATCTTCGGAGGTAAATATATAACAATAAAACTTAAAGTGTATAAGTTTTGTAATTTTTTAAATTTAAGAATTAATATAATTAATTACGGATAAATCCTTCTAAAAGTCATATTTAATGTTCCAATATTCTATTTTCATCATATTTGTTTTTAAGTTCTATTTTAATTACAAATATTATACAACCTTTTATATTTTTCTCACTTACCATTAAATCAGAAACGGTGGAAATTGATTATGAAAAATCTTCTAAAAATTCATATTTAACGTCTCAATTTACTTTTTTATGAACGCAATACACGGTTTCTATAGTGTAAAAAAGACTAATTTGTCTTCTAAATCTTTTAAAAAGTCCTAAACTTTAAAACCTTTTAAAAAGTGAAGGGTGTGTCAGTGAATATATCAATATTTTCATATCGAATGATATATCGTCCGATATGTTAAATACCTGGTAGTATCGATATTTTTTTGTATCGTCGCTATCGGGTGTTATCTTCGATTTTCGTATTTTTTCGGATCTGATTTTAAAAAACTAACTACATATTATTTTTTAAAAAAATAAAATAAAAGATGGTACCGACCGATATACCGATCGTATAGCTCATACCGATCCAGACCGGTATTATTTAATTGTTTTGTAGAATCTTAATGGATTATTTAACAGTGATTACTAAAATTCAACAAAAATATAACAATTGTGTCATTTTTCATCCATCCAAATTTATATGATGAAAACAATTTATTCCAAAAGGATTAGGATGAACAGTAAATGTCATTTTTGTAATTTTGAAACTGTCAAAGCATGAACTTTATATTATTTTAAAGTTACAAATCTTTGGGTTTGCTTGATTTATCAATTTAAATTTAAGGTGTAATTAGATATATTTAAATATTATGATCTTAGTTTATATAAAAATAATAATATAACCTTATTTATCAAATAATACATATAATTTTATTATAATTATTAGTAAAATGAATCATTTCTTAAATATTCCACAACTCGTTTAACAATTATGATGAAAATGTGATATTTTAGCGATAAACGCACTGTAAATTTGTCTTTGTTTTGTGTGCGTTAAAAAAATCATGATTTGAATATCTCATTAATCTCCATCGCACTTTTTATCTAAATGGAAATTTACAAACTTTTCATTCAGATTGAAGCTGAATACAATAGAAAAAATCATCTCTACAGCCTACAAAAATCTTGCCACCAATCATAACAGGGGAAGAAAATATATCACCTTGTAAGTTAAAGCAAGCAAACTCCTCCACAATCACTTCTTTTTTCTCTTTGAAACCACTTGTTTTAACAATCAACACATATACGCCACCAGAACTATCGCAAACGCATACGAATCTAACAAAAAAACCCATCTTAATGCACGTAAATTTAGCACAAAAAAAGTAGTCCTCACCGATAAGACGAATCGGTGAAATTTGATTCCAAAAGCAAGTTGTCATCAATGTAAGGAGATGAAGTTATGGGATTGCCAATTACATGCTTCCAAATTTGATCACCAGTTTCCTATAATTATAAAAACTAGATCACTTACCTCTTTTAACTAATTTTATGATTTCAAAACGGGATAATAAAACGAATCTTACGATTTCAAACGAATAGATGCATCCATCTCTTGAGGTTACAAGCACCTGCGAAACACATTTGATACAATAAGTATAAAGAGAAGTTTCTTATAACGATGTATCATGACCCATCGGGTCGTGATTCGCTTCAAACTAGTACAATATTGCATGCATTGGGTTAAGGTCGGTCCATAGAACTACTTTTTCCATAGCATCGAGCAGTTTCCCTGTGGATCACCCATCTTGAGATTTCCATGTACAAGCATGCTTAACTTTACGGCTTCCATAGAATCCGAACCATTGTTGCAAGGAAAAAATCTCGTACTAATTTTACATGAATCATCTACTTAAGTTCTAATCATTCCCATCTACAATCGAGGTTGGAAATTGTATCAATGTATAGCAATGCATCATGAATCCATCGGGTCGTGGTTCGCTTCCAACTAGTACAATATTGCATGCATTGGGTTAAGATCGGTCCATAGAACTACTTTTTCCCTAGCGTCGAGATCACCCATCTTGGGATTTTCCCGTGCAAGCACACATAACTTTCTGGTTTACATAGAATCCGAACCATTGTTGCTAGGGAAAAAATCCCGTACTAATTTTCCACGAATCATCTACTCAAGTTATGATCATTCCCATCTACAATCGAGGTTGGGATTTGCCTATGTCTACAACCGAGGTTGGGAATTGTATCAATGTATAAGAATGTATCATGAACCATCCATCGGGTCGTGATTCGCTTCCAACTAGTACAATATTGCAAGCATTGGGTTAAGATAGGTCCATAGAACTACTTTTTCCCTAGCGTCGAGATCACCTATCTTGGGATTTTCCCGCGCATGCACCCATAACTTTCCGGTTTCCATAGAATCCGAACCATTGTTGCTAGGGAAAAAACCTCGTACTAATTTTCAACAAATCCTATACTTAAGTCATGACCATTCTCATCTACAACCGAGGTTGGGATTTGCATAAGGTGGGCTCTCGCCACCCCCTAGGGCTCTTACAAATGGTACATGAAAGGATGTATCAGGACAACATGCATGACTTCATACGCATGTAAAATAACTTGTGTACTGAAGAACTTTACCTGGGAAGGTAAAGCTTGAGAGATGCAAGGTCCTGCAAAAATTGGACCGCCAGTTGTTACCTGACACGAATAAAAGAGAAGATTTGACACCAATATTATCCATCAGTTCAAATGAAGAAAATGCATAAAAATAATTGCTTACCTTCCAAATGATTGTTCCACAGGTACTGAGAAGAGCAACTGTGCCATCTACCATGCAGCAAATGACTGAATCCCAAAATGGTAATGAACAAAGCAGAAAAAAAAGTTTAAAAATCAAGCTAGTTGATGTGTAATTACTCTTGCTATAAGTAAACAAAAAGGCGAAACACAAATTTAGGCCCCATAGTTTTATGGTATCCGTAATTTTGGTCCATAATGTTTTATGATTGAATTGTGATCCCCAAAGTATGAACCCACATTTCGTAAGTTTTGGCGAAACCAATCCTCAAATTTAGTATGTTCAAAGTTTTCAATTTTGACAAATGAGATCTTCGGCCAAAATCAAATTTCAGGGACCGATTTTGCCACTTTGGGGGTCTGATTTATCAAATGTTGCAAACTTAGAGGATCAAATTTGCCAAAATCTTAAAGTTTGGGAACTAAATATGACATTACAAATTTTGGGACTAAAAACCTCATTTTCCCAAACAAAAATTTACAGCAACTGAGAGTTGTAGTATTTCGAACCAAAAGAGGTGTATGAGTGAGTACAATAAATGCTCACTATTTCCATTAGGATAAGTAATAGAAAGAGAGCTGAAAATAGGAGCACCCATATCAAGCTTCCATGAAACCTTGAAGGGAAGCACCTGCGTGATAAATTTAAATCCTTGTAATAAACCACATTTAATATTGCAATATTTGCTAGAAATAAATAGAACGAACACAAATAACGGGCGGATGATATATAAGGTCCCTATAGTTTGTATGATTTGGCAAATTCGAAAGTTTCTTATTTTTGCAAAATCTAGTCCTCGGAGTTTTATTAAGACAAATCTAGTTTTCATAATTTGAAATTTTGGCAAAACAGTTCTCAAAGTTGAACGTGGGTGACAAAATTGATCATCAAACTATGGGGATTAGTTTTGTACTTCAGGGATTGAATTTGGAAAAATTTGGGAAATCTTGAGGATTGTTTTTGCCAAAATGATAAAAGGACGAGGACTACGGATGCCAAATTAAAGTTTGAAAATCAAATTTTCCAAAATCACGAAACTTTGGGGACCGACCAAACATGCCATTAGTCTCAGAGACTAAATTTATACATAGCTAAAGCTGCAGTCATAAGCAAACATTCTTTATTTTTCTCAGATTATTCCCATTTAGGTGATAATTTCTCTATACACTTTCATAAGCCCATTCAACTTTCTAACTCAAAACTTCAGCAATAGAAAATCAAGAGTTTCACCTTAAGCTCCAGTGCCATGACATAACCGCTGGTCGATGCCGCATAAAGCTTTTCTTGCATCTAAAATAATAAAAACAGCTTCGCATGCTCAGAGTCGGATACTTAAACGAGTTACTTTAAATGCATATCTAGCACCCCAAAATATTTGCATCAGGATCTATATAATGAAACATACTACGCAAAAACTAACCTCATCGACAACAGGCGAGCCAAATAGACTGCCAAAGCACGAAATTTTAAAAATACAGCAGTAGCTTTTGTAGTCAATGGCATATAGATTTTGGTCATAGGAACCACACCTGAATAAGGTCATCTAAATAAAAATGTGGGACAATAATAATAAAGAGAAATATGATACTAGTTGCATTTTTTTAAAAAAATGAAAATTACCAAACCAGATTCCTGCCTTTGTCAATCAATGGTTGAGATTTTACCTTCAAATGTTTATTAAATTACATCCGTCAGATAAGTGTCTATAAATGAATGTACATAAAGGAATGTTAAAAAATAAGCTTTGCAAGCTTCCATACCTCACCATCAGTTTTAAAACTCCAGCAGATATTGCCATTTGAAAAGTTGAGAAAATAAATATTTCCCGTGTAACATCCGGCCACAACCTAAAATATGCACCAGTTTTAGAAAAAAACTGAAGGCAAGATAATGAACATAAATATATTAATCGAGATAACCTGAGAAAAGTCGTCAAGAATTGCTGCAGAGCACTCTATCCGTCCTAATAATTGTGTCTCCCAAACGACAATTCCGCTAAAAAAATCAAAATTTCAATGTAAATATGCTGAAATATCCACCAAGAAGCATAGTAGACAGGAAACACGCAAATTTGGTCCCCATAGTTTAATGGTTTTGGTAATTTAGGTCCCCAAAGTTTTATGATTGTGACAATTTTGATCTTCAAAGTATAAAGATGGCAAAGCCGATCCCCATACTTTCTAGGTTTTGGCATAACCGGTCCCCAAAGTTTAATATGTATGGCATATTTAGTTCCCAAATTTTTCAATTTTGACAAATGAGGTCCTTGACCAAAATCAAATTTCGGGGACTGAAGGCGCCATTTTCTCCATATTAGACAATTAACTTATCTTGTGAAACCATGAAGTTAGTAGGCAGAAATAAGTGGTACCTCCCATTTATGCACACAAATTTGTGAGAATGAGATCCAATGAACAAAAAGAGATTGTTTCCTTGCAAAACCACTAGAGCTGATGCATCAACACAAGAATCCATGTTAATTTTCCAAAGTTCTTGCAAATATCCCCTTTTATTTCCTGTCAAGATTCTTGACCAATCTCTATTATCCAAATGGTTTCCCTCACATTTCTCGTCATGTGTGCTTTTGTTGCACCGGGTATATGAACACTTGTTGTGCTTGGAAATTTGATCATTTGAAGAAAAAACATTGATGCTTGACCTGGTATTTACTCTTTTCACAAGATTAGAGTCATCCTTCTCTGTATCGTTCCTAAAATGCATTTTTTGATGCTTTCTCGGCCGAACATCAAGAATATTAGGCTCTATAGAGTGAGCACGTTCTACTGCTTCGCTCGAATTCGCTCCCAAAATAGAAATACCCTCAACAGAAGAGCTGGATGAGCAAAGTGCTATATGAAGCCCCAAGGGGGTGGGATATTGGTATAATAGCTTCATAGAAATGCCCAATTGAAAACAAACATAAGCAGCAGATAACGAATTTCCACCCATCAAGAAAAAATCATCACCCTCAGAAAAATCATCCATTTTTAGTGCATCAGCATATACCTAAACAAAGAAATCCAAGAAGCTTATTACAAGTTATGACTTGTACGAAGATCCACTCTCTTGCAAGACTTTTTTTAATCTAGAAGATGAGGCATAGCCTTGTACCTTTTGTATGACTTGAATGCGCTGACATTCGGGTATTCTTTCAATATTAAACCTCGATTTTTCGTCAGGTGTTGAAGCATATAATGAAGGGTAATCAACCTTTCCAGAAGAAGTGAAAGGTAAAGCCTTGGTGAAATGTATGTGACTAGGTACCATAGTTCGAGGAAGTGTGCTCTGTATAAAGGAGCTAAGAGAAGACTTCAAGAAGCCATAATCTTCGACATTATTTCTTGTCACAACATGAGCCTCAAGAAACGAAAACTCTTCATCAAACTCACGTGTTAACACCGCAGCATCAACTACATCGGGGTGCTCACGGAATGCAATCTCAATCTCCTCAAGAGCAACACGATGTCCATTTATCTTTAGTGTACGATCCTTTCTACCAAGAAAAACAAAATCACCACTTGATAGTTTTCTCGCAAAATCCCCAGTTTTGAAGTAATTTGTGATGTTATGCTCTTTTCCATGGTACTTGATGTTTTCTTCGGGAGATAAGCTCTCATGTGACAAAGATTTTAGATATAGAAAGTCAAAATAGCCTCTTGCAACACATGATCCACGAACAAATATTTCCCCTTGATACGGTGCATCTTTCCCAACAAGAATTACATCACAATTTGAAATAGGCAATCCAATTGGGACACTCCTTAGTACCTCATTTTCCAATATCATTGCCAATCTCTTGCAGTCAAAGTACAGACAATCACCTGCCACCTTCATTTTTAAATCCAAAACATAAATAAAAAATGGTAAATTATTTCTAAGACTAGTTAACAAAAGAAAATTGGCTCTTATAAATATAAAATCTTGCACTAACATACTTTGAAGTATTAATTTTCCTATATAAAAAATGATTGCACGCTCACACAGATAAGAAGAGAGTAATAAAAGAGTGAGATAAATTAATCCGAAAAAATTGAATATAAAGCCATGGTAAAAATAAATTTCGAAGCAGAATCAATTTGAAAACAGTAAGCTACATTATAGATAAACAACGAAAAGAGAGGTGATCATGATCAATGTTTTCATACCGGTACGAAATTCCGTTACAGTCCAAACCGATACGGCCGATATATCGTCTGGTACAAAAAATTATGTTTTTTTTTAAAAAAATTCTTTTGGCTTAGACCCGAAAAAAACCCGGGATTCGATACCGGTCATAATATCGGTGCTGCCCGGTTTTCGCCATACCATACGGTATGAAAAACATTGATCATGGGCCCCCATTAAATCACAAGCCTTGATAAAAATTTTCATTGCAGTAAATTTATCTAAAAGCATGATGTTAATAACCATAAAACAATATGAACATTTGAGCTTAAAGATATAACCTCTGTGCTCCCATACAAATTCAAAATGACAGTCTTGGGGAACAATTCCATAAGCATCTTGCAATAGGGTAACTGAAAATCTTCACCACTCAACACTAGTAGCTTTAGAGAATCTTTAAGTGTGAAAGGCTGTAAGCTTTGTAAGGAAGGAAGAATTGCTCTCATCAAAGAGGGTACAGCTATAAGCCTGCTGATTTGATATCCCTGTAATCATAGCAACGATATTGTTTATATTACAATGTTTTCATACCGGTCTGGAATTCCATACAGGTACCACCAAAATACAGGCGTATGAAATTCCATTTGGAGTATTTAAACAAATTTATAGTTTCAAACCCGTAAAAACTCGGAATCCGACCCTAAAACCCGGTACCGAAAAAAATAAAGTTAATGTCCGGTATTTGACGGTATACCGACCGATATGAAAACATGGGTCTATGATGATGTATATGAAAATAATGCAATTCATTCTCATTAAATACCTGCAAAATATCAATAAGAAAAACCATATTTCCAATCAGTTGATTGAAAGGAGGTACCACCACAGTACAACTAGTAAGAATTGCCCCAAGAAACTCTTGCAAATGGTCAATGAAGCTTATTGCTGTCTTGAAAAGAACTATATCTTGGTCTTGCATGGGATACGTTTCTTGCATCCATAAAAATCGGTTGAGAAGACCTACAATACGGAGAATAAACATCACGTAAAAACACAATTCGGGCATTCTTTCAATGTTTATCTACTTTTTTCAGGCCGCAATTGAAAACTTAAAATTTTATGAATTCATTCAAAAAATCAAAAGACATAACATACTACTGAAATATGAACAATTGTCTCACATTGGAAGTGAGATACAAACATTGACGTATCACTAGATAAAGAAACGAGGAAAACTCCATACTTAAGATAGATGAATGGGTTAGGGCCCCTTTTGAGGCCGTAGAAAACGCAATTATATAAATATCATACAAGCATGCGTTTTTTTCGGTTATGTACCTTAAGAACGCCTTATTCATAAGGCAATATATATATAAAATAAAATTACAGTTCAAAAAAAGAGGGATTGTAAACCATAGTAAATGACATGTTCATGTTTTTTACGGTGTGATTTCATCCTCTTACACGTTATATACAAACACACTCCCCACATGAAATTAACATGTCTCTAGAAATATAACACATACCTTCTTCAGTCCCACAAACACCTCTAGGTTTTCCCGTAGATCCTGATGTGTACATCAAATAACAAAATGATCTCAAGTTCTTATTTTGGCAAGGCCACTCTAGTGCAGATGAATCAGTCTGTTCTTCAAAGACTTCCTTCAGAGAAAATGTTAAAACAGAAATCCCTTCATTGATGAGCCACTGAAGTTTATCTAGCTTGTGAAAATCATTCTGCTCCGTTGGCAACTTAATCCCGACAACCAAATCAGCCATTGAAGAGGACAAGAGCGATCGAATCCTCGCTTTTGGCCATGTTGTATCTAAAGGCATGAAAGCTTCTCCACAGCTTAAAATAGAAAGGACTGCTACAATGTACTCTGCAGAAGGCTCTATATAAATGGCTATAATCCTTGGAGTGCAATCTTCATGTTTCTTATATGAACGCTGCAGACTTGGAAGTTGAAATTTACAAAGGTTCAGAAATCTATATGAACTTCATTTAAAATGTCAAATATAATAAGTTAAAATGAAAATAAGCATACTCACTCCAAGAGAATCAAGAATGCCAATGGCCTAAGCCATGGCATGCCCCAACTTAAGTTACAGTGCATTCTAAGGACAAAAAGTGCCAAAATACTAACATGTGCCTACAAAATTGTTGAAAATTATAGTCTAGACAACATTACAACGAGAGAGCGTGAACCAATGGGATTAAAGGAAGGAGACCACACATTTAAAACACTTGATCAAGTCATTATGTGATGAAATTCCCTCTCTTATAAACCGAATCAAACTCACTTCTCTAACCAATGTGGGACAAATGCCATCACATAATGGTTTGATAAAATCTTTTAAATGTGTGACCTCCTTCCCTTAATCTTGTTTGTTCACACTCTCTCGTCGTAGTTTCAGTCAAATTCTATAATTTTAACAAGGTACGAGTTGTGTGAAAATCCTGAATGACCTTGCCAAGGGTTAGTCTGGCTTAATGAAATTGATTGGTTAGTAATCCACCAATTTAAAGTGTCAAGTTAAAATGAAAATAACCACCATACATTTATGTATCCTCACTCCAAGAGACTCAAGAATGTCAATGGCATAAGCCTATGGCATGCCCCAACTCATGTTAGAGTGCATTCTAAGGACAAAAAGTTCCAAAGTACTAACATGCGCCTACAAAATACTTCTTAAAATATATTGCCTTATTAATCATACATGCCTAAAAAAAATTCAAGAAACGCTACTTGAAAATTCATACCAGACCTCGTCTCTAACAAAGAAGGGTCATCCGCACCGTCAAGAAAGCGTCTAAGTCTGCGACTCAAATTATCAACAGCCGAGAGAATATCCGAAAAACTGAAGTACTCATCGCCATGAAAGCCAAATTCACATTTTGATCCTTTTGAATGAAAACACTTAGCACCATCAGCACTTTCCGCTGGGCCCGAAACGCCATTACGGGAAAATCCTGAAGCATGGATTACAGCAATTTTATCGGGCGACCTGGAAGCAGTTTCATGGAAGAGGTGAGATATGCAGCAAACCGGCAGATTCCTGTCCGGCGATCCTGCCCCAGCCATAACCAGCGGACTGGAGTAAAGAATAAGCAAGCCTTCGACAGTCGACACCAACGGTAAAAAAAAGGGTAAATTCTCCGGCCAATGTTTTCATGTCCACAATCACCTACCCGTCAGGAGCGTACGGAATAAGTCTCCTACCCAATTTTATTTTATTATTTTTTTAAAAAAATAATATTTAATTAATTTTTTAATGTAATATCCGAAAAAAAACCCGAAAATCGACATTAATACTCAATGTTGAGCAGTACAAAAAAATATCAATATCGAGTGAAATTTGATATATCAGACGGTATATCGACAGTATAAAAATATTACATTTACATATTAATATTGATTATTGTATTTATTACATAAGTGTTTTTTAGGAGAATTTCATGAATAATCTTTACTAGAAGATTTTCAAATTAAGCATGTCTTCTAAATAATTATTAAACTAATAATCTTTTATTATTTTATTACATCTTTATTTATTATATAATTTCTTAATTCAAAAATAAATAAATAGGATTAAAATACAATTATTTTTATAAATTTTAAAAATCAATAGTTTAAAACATTACACTCTAAAATTTAAATATAATATATTTATATTTTACCAGTTCGGATAGAAATGTAAAAGAATCGAATAGAACTGAAACAGAAGTTTTAATGTTCTAATTCACCTCAAAATATAAAAGTTTTTGTTCAGATTTGAAAACTAACAAAAATTCTGATTCGATGTTTTGTCCTGATTCGGATAGTCTGAATATGATTCAAATAAGTACAAGTAATATTATTAGCTCGTGAACCGACTCATTCCGATTCGTCATAAATTTTGATTTTATTGGTTCAATTTATTAGTAATTTGAACTCGAGTCCTAATCAAATTAACTCAAAAGGTTCTTGAATCACTTCATCCCATCAAAAAGTTCATCTACCCAAACCTTTTGAATTTAATATATAAAATTTACAATTAATAATTTAAAATAAAAATAAAGAATAGATAAATATATTACATTTAAATCCTTCGTGTATTTATTTATTTTTAAATTAATGAATTAGATAATAAATAAAATATCAATAAAATAATAAAAAATAATTAGTTTGTAAAATGCTTAGTTTGAAAAGTCGCCATGGGGAGGCTTATAAATACTAAGTCGGTTTTTTTTGCTTGGGAAGGAAGAGATCTTCGCTGGTTGATGCTTACAAATAGATTTGGGATTTTTGAACGGATTGGATTGTGGGCTTCTCTATTTCTTCTCCGTTGTTTTGTATAACGAAGAAGCCTAGCAGCCTAACTTGAACCAAGATAAAGGGCGTAGCTCTTAACAAGATGGGTTCTTCGTATTTGGCGAGTTGCAGGCATTTATTGATCCAAAATGGGGTCTTGAGGTCCAGAACAATGTCTTCTTACGTGAAAACCAACGTCAAGCGTCTCTTCCCTTTTGATACTTTGACATTGGTAATTATATTTAGCGTTTTCTCTGCTACCCTTTTCGTTCATTGTTGCATAATTTTGAAAGGTAATTGTGAAAAGGTGCGTAGATTAGAATCCGAAGGGCTTCCGACTAAGCAGGAAGAAGCTATATGGGCAGTCATGACTGAGATTCTCAATGATAGCTTCGAAAACATTTCTTATTCCTTTGTTTCTAGATCTGAGTTGCAGAAGGTAACGATATTTATATTACTTGGATCTTCATTTTATAGAAATTTAGGATTCAATATGCCGGGAGAGTGCCCGTGTAATCCAGTACATACGAGAAGTGAATCATATTGAAAAGAATAGGCTAAAGCGATTATTTATGATTCACTCCCTTATATTTTCATAACTGATGTGGGATAGTATTTCAACACTTCCCCTCAAATCGAATTGGTTTTGGTCCAATTTATATTTGCTTCAATATGTTCAGTAGTACTCGAATCATATGCTAAGTAGTATCATAAGTAGTGTCTAAATCAGTACGGACCAGTTCGAAACTCACCCTGCAACTCTGATACCATATAGAAATCCGGAATTCAATGGGCCGAGAGAGTGTCCGTTTAATCCAGTCTAGTCTAGTCTATAAAAGAAGTGAATCATATTGAAAAAATTATGTCAAATCAATTACTTATAATATTACTCCCCTAGAACATTTATATTTTCACAATGGATAAGGGATAGTATTTCTACGTATTTGGCCCCTTGTTTACCTCACTTGGTTGATAATGTAGAATGAAATGCCTCAAGAATCAAATTTATCAAAATTCAAAACTGAGGTTAAGAGTTCACAGGTTAACTTTTATTACAATGTAAAACTTTTGCTATTTGATAGTGTAAGAATGTTTTTGCTTCATAATCTTAAACTGTAGGAACATCATCTTTCATTACTGCAACATGAAGTTAGAAGCTTCCAGGTACATGATTGTTCTAGATAGTTTACATTGATATTACATGCTTCCAGGTATGATTGCAGTTGCTATTTGCTTGAGTTTCCTTTGAAAACTACAATTTGATATCAACTTTCAGGTATGAACTTGACAAAGTCACTGCAGGGCTTCGTTTAGATCTCAACCTCAAAAAGGGGTAAGGCTTCCTAAGTACTGGTAATACGCGTACAATATAATATTCGTATAACCCATTTCTTGTTCAGGAAAATGTTGATGAAATTGATGAAGGCCTGAGAATGAATAATGTTGATGAAACTGATGAAGGCCTAAGAGTGAATAATATGGCAGCAAATGAATGAAGTATGTGCCTTACTTATCACTATGTCGCATTTACGTTTTTATTAACTGATGAATAGTGGAGCGGTTTGGCCCACTATAAATACTTTTGCTTTGCTCAAATGAATTACTTTTTCGTCGTTCAATTGCTCCAAATCCCTAACGCCCTTTCATTCCGCAAATGATCCTAGGAGGTTCCTAACTACTCAAAGCAACATGGTATCAGATCAAATCTGGGAAGGAACCTAATCTTAAACCTCACTAAGCCGATGAAAAGGAAAGAACTAGTCAGAGCAAGAAAATGACAATGAGCAGAGGTTTGTAAGGCCCGCCTATTCTTGATGGTACGAACTATTTTACCTGGGCGATTAAGATAACTATGTATCTTAAAGCTCATAATCTGTGGCGAGTTATTGAAAAAAATGACCATGCCTCCATAACATCTGATTCAACCGAAGCAGAGAAAAAATTATATGACGAGTATATAATACTCAAATACAAGGTCATGACAATATTTCATGAAGCTATGACTGAAAACATGTTTGATAAAATAGCCAATTGTCAAAACTCTAAGCAAATTTGGGATAGACTTAATGAGATTTACGAGGGAGGAGATCAAATTAGAAAAAAACACATACGAAATAAAATGGTTGATTTCGAGGCGAATAGAATGCACCATAAGGAGACCCTCCAAGAATATTATGATAGGACCGTAAAAATTGTAAATGAAATAAGAGTTCTCGGAGGAGATCTTAGTGATGAAAATGTTATTGAAAAAGCAACCATGTTTCTGCCAAATAGGTTTGAACCCAAATTTAGTGTATTAGAGGAGTATGAAAAGGTTAAGAAATTGCTTAAAGTCACTGAGGAGAAAATCAGTTTCAACGATTTCATTAGCTCTTTACAAGCTTCTGAAAAGAGGATCTCAATGAGACCACCAAAATTTGAAGAAAGCGTAGTTAAAAATGAATTGGCTCTAATAAGCAATGACACATTTGAGGAATCAGCAATGGCTTTAAATAAAGGCAAAAACTTCAATACAAACAACCAAATGAATACAAACAATGCGGGTGAAACAAACTGGAGGCAGAGGAGGGACAATCCAAATGCTTGCCCTCACTACGCAAAACTTGGCCATAAACCTGAAGTCTGTTGGTGGAGACCTGACGCAAAGTGTAAAATATGTGAAAAGTTAGGACACATCGATCGAGTATGCCCCACGGCAAAACAAACCAGTGAACAAGCTAACACAACTGAAATCTCCATATTTGAGGACTTTTGCGATCTAGAAATCAGTCTCCTTACAATATTTGACACAATATCGGGATGGATTCTAGATAGTGGATGTTCGAAAAACTCCTTAGAAATCACTATTTATGAATCTCAATGAAACACTCAAAAATTTTGTCAAATCAGCAACATGTCATATTGTGTATGTTGAAGGAATTGGCTCAGTGTTATTGAAAGGAAATCAGGGACCAATCAAAATTGAATAAGTTTTGTTTGTTCCCGATCTAAAACAAAATCTGTTCAGCATGGGACTTGCTTAGACAGAATTTCAGAATGCATTTCGAAGGCCTAACATGCATAATAGAACACTCCATGATAAAATCCTCAATTACTTCTGAACTTTTGGAGAATAATTTATTCCTTGTACAATCTGCAGATACTGAGATAAGCCTAAATATGATGGAAGAGTCACAGAAATGGCATAGAAGGCTTGGTCATTATGGCATCCTAAACTTGAAGATTCTGCAAAAATCATGTATGACCCGTGACTTGCCTAATTTACAATACATAAATTCTATATGTACAATATGTCAAAAAGGCAAACAGACAAGCAAAGCTTTCACTCAAAGCTTAACACGAGCATCTGAAAAACTTGAGTTAATACACACTTACCTATGTGGTCCATTCAAGGAACATTCATGGAGTGGAAACAAATATTTTATCATATTTATTGACGACTTCAGCAGATTCTGTTGGATATATTTTCTGAAATGCAAGTCCGAAAGTTTAACAACCTTTAAGATATTCAAATCCATGGCTGAGAAACAATCTGGTAAAAAATTAAAAATGATTAGATCTGATAACGGAGGTGAGTTTACATCCACTGCTTTTCTAGAACTTTGCAAAGTGGAAGGGATAATTCATCAATACACCACTCCATATACCCCTGAACAAAATGGAGTGAGTGAGCGGAAAAATAGAACTATAATCGAAATGGTGAGGTGCCTGATTTTTGAAAAAAATCTACCTTCACAATGCTGGGTTGAAGCAGCGTCCACCACTGTATATTTATTAAACATGCTTCCTTCCAGATCTCTGAGTGGAAAGACATCTTTTGAACTATGGCATGGCTACAAAAACTCTGTTAAAAATCTTAAAGTTTTCGGTTGTATATGCCATATACACATACCATCAGCAAAAAGAACAAAATTAGAGGAAAAGTCAAAACTTGAGTATTTATGGGGTATGCTAGTGGGGTGAAAGGATACAGAATTTTATTCCCTTCCTAAGGAAAAATGTGCATTGGTAGAGATGTGATTTTTGAAGAAAATAAAGAATGAGATTGGACAAACCCCACAATTAAGAACTGTAATTCGTTTATTTCAGGTGATGAGAACAAGTCAGATGAGATTGAACAAAGGAACATTCACAAAATCTATGAAGAAGACCATGAGGAAAATACAAATTCAGAACCTGAAGCATCAATGCTGTTGGCCTAATCAACTGGTTCTTCTCTGAATTTAGTATTATTTTTGTATCAATGCTCTTTCAGGTGCGTTACTTAATCTTTGTAGATATGACATCGGAGTTTTACGTGGAAACTGGAGAAAATCTGGAGAAAAACCACGGAGGGTAAATCCACCCTCAATTCACTATAGACAGTTTACAGATTACAAACGAAGATTGAAACGTATGCTCTAGCTACTTTCAATCTACTCTGATCATGATCTTTCCGGTGATGATCTTGGCTCACTCGTTCTCTGTTTTCTTCGCTGTTACTCTATGTCTTCGATGTGCCATTTCCCGGCTTTTATTTAACTGCCACAGAAACTGTTTTTCGTATTTGGGCTTGTGTTACTTCTGGCCCAATCACTTCCGGCCTAGGTTATCTTTCAATTTGGGATGCGCGTTGTCCAGCCCACAAATCCCCCTTTGATAGATGACCTAGCCGTAATCGTCTTCATTTTCCCCCTTTGAATCTAGGGCTTCTCCAATCCTTCCCTTACATAGCAGAAGTGAAGCTTTGTCGTGGTTACGGTTTTGGTGAGCGCGTCAGCAAGGTTAAGGTTTGTACTTATCTTCTCTAGCTTGATTTCCTTTTCGTTTATGGCGTCTCTTATCCAGTGCAGACGAACATCTATATGCTTCGTTCTCGTGTGATAAGTTGTGTTCATACTTAGTTCAATCGCGCTCTGACTATCACTGTAAAGTGTTTCTTTTATCCCTTTGAAGCCTAGTTCTTTTAGCGTTCTGCTTAACCAAAGCAGTTCTTTTCCTTCTTCAGTGAGGGCTAAATATTATGCTTCCGTACTTGACAGGGCGACACATTTCTGGAGTCTGGATTGCCAGGATATGGCTCCTCCGGCCAGGATAGAGATGTATCATGTCGGCGATCTTCTGCTGTCGAAAAGTGTTTCCTTACTGCTGTATTTTATCTCTTGTCTCATGGTTCCTTGTAGATATCTCATTATCCACTTTACACCTTCTAGTGTTGCTTCCCTAGGTTTGACAGGAAACGGTTGACAAGAGATACTGAATAGGCTATATCTGGCCTCGTGCAGACTGCTAGATACATCAAGCTCCCAACGGCTTCAGCATATGGTACGTTCTGCATCTCCTCTTGTTCAGCCTCATTTTTAGGAGATTGGTCTGTACTTAGCCGCCCACTTATGTATGCGGTACTCACTGGTTTGGCATCAGACATGTTGAACCTCGTGAGTACCTTTTCAAGATACTTGTGTTGTGAGATTTTTAGTGTTCTTGCTTCCCTTTGTCTAGTTATCTCCATTCCAAGTATCCTTCTTGCTGGTCCTAAATCTTTCATATCAAAGTCTTTTGATAGTGCTGTCTTGAGTTTCTGGATTTCCTTTTGTGTGGGGCTGATTAGCAGCATGTCGTCTACGTATAAGAGCAGTATGACAAAATCATGTTCTAACTTTCTCTTGTAGTAGACTCATTGGTCATATTCTGATCTTTTGAAATTTATCTGCCTCCTAAACAAGTCAAACTTTTTGTACCACATTCTAGGAGCTTGCTTTAATCCATATAAGCTCCTTTGTAGTTTACATACTTTGTTTGGCTCTTTCTTGCTTTCGAATCCTGTTGACTGTTTCATGTGAATTGTTTCTACAAGGTCACCATGCAAAAAGGCTGTTTTAACATCCATCTGCTCTAGATCCTGATCTAGATATGCAACTAGTGATAGGATCAATCTTATCGACATCATTTTAACCACGGGGGAGAATACTTCCTCAAAGTCAATGCCTTGTTTATGTCTGAAACCCTTAACCACCAGTCTAGCCTTGTATCTTGATGAGCTATCTTCATTTAACTTCATCTTATAGACCCATTTATTTTCTATGGGTCTCTTTCCTTCAGGTAGTGATACTAGGCTGTATGTATCATTCTGTTTAAGGGATTCCAGCTCCTCCTGCATTGCCTTTAGCCATTTCTCTCTGTCTTTGTGTGTTGTTGCCTCCTGGTAGCTCTCGGGTTCACCAGTTTTAGATAATAAAACAAAGTCAGTAGGATCATAGCGTGTGGAAGGAATTCTTACTCTTATAAATCTGCGCAGTGTTGTTCCCCCTTCATTCTCTAATAGATCTTTTTGTATTTCAGGTTGAGGAACAGGGTCGGCTTCTTCAGCTTCTCCTCCCTGCAGAAATTCAGAGTGGTTAGGTATGTGATTTTCACGAGGATCAGGTATGAAAAAATCAATCCTTGAATATGTATGATTTTCTGCATGATTTTCTCTATGATTTTCTATTGGTGCCTCAAGGTCTGCTATAGTTTTGTCTTCTTCAAACTTTGCATCCCTCGTCCTTAGAACCTTTTCTGTTTTAGGATTCCATCACCTATATCCAAAATATGCTTCTCCATATCCCAAAAATATACACTCCTGCGTGTGAACATCCAGTTTCTTCCTTAGCTCATTTGGAACATGGACCATAACCTTACATCCAAATATTAGAAGGTGTCTGTAGCTCGGCTTATTTCCAGACCACCTTTCTTCGGGTATTCCATTGTTAAGGCTTGAGGTAGGTGATCTGTTTCTTAGATAACATGCAGTTCTTAGAGCTTCTGCCCAAAATGCTTTAGGTAGTTTTGAATTCCTTAACATATACCTTACTTTGTCCAGCATGGTTCTGTTTAATCTTTCAGTAGTCCCATTGTGTTGGGGAGTTCTCGGGACTGTTGTTTCATGTTTAATACCAAGAGATCGACAATATTCTTCAAAGTCATAGGAGGTGTATTCCCCTCCATTGTCCGTCCTTAGGTTTTTCAGTTTCCTTCTGGATTGCCTCTCTGCTTGTAGATACCAGATTTTAAAGAACTTCAGAGTTTCATCCTTCGTTTTCATGGGGTATACCCAAGATTTTTTGGAGTAGTCGTCGATAAAAGACAAAAAATATTTCTTTCCTCCTAGGGATTCTGTGTATAAACCGCAAACATTAGAGTGAACCAACTCCAAGGGTTCCCTTCTTGTTTCTTGTGCTATGTTGAAACTGACTCTATGTTGCTTTCCGTATAGACAAGTTTCATAGTGTCCTGAGAGATTTTGCTGTCCGAATTCAATTGATCCTAGTTTCCTTAGCTGCTTTAGGCCATCCTCAAATAAATGCCCGAATCTCTTATGCCATAGGTCCAGGTTCTTCTCTTCTGTCACTGCATTTACAGTTTCTGGTTTGGTTAGCAGTTTTGTCCTGTAAAGAGTGTTCTTAAGCCCCCCTTTGATGACAACCATTGATCCTCTAGTGAGCTTCGAGATTCCACTTCCAAAAAGACTGTTATATCCTTCTTTATCAAACACATGAGTTGATAATAGATTTAATCTTAGGCTAGGGATGTGTCTCACTCATTTTAGCAATATTTCAGTCCTTGTCTCTGTAAGAACCTTGATCTCTCCCATTCCAACAATGTCTGCCACGTTGTCATCTCCCATTCTCACTTTTCCAAAGGAATCAGTCTTGTACGTTGTGAATATGTCATTCCTAGGAGTGCAATGATAGGAGGCAGCTGAGTCTATTATCCATTCATTGATGGGGAGTTCCCATATTTGTCATCTTCGGTAGAGAGAACTACTAAGGCTTCTTCCTCATATGCAGTGGTTGTAGAATTTTTAGGAGCATTGTTATGTAATTTCATCCAATATCTGCACTCCTTCTTGAGGTGTCCTACCTTCTTACAGTGGAAATATGCCCTTGTTTCTTTTCTAGTTTCACCACTTCTCTCCTGGGATTTCATATCTTGGGATTTCTCCCTCGATTTTCCTCTCTTTTGACTGTTATTCCTCTGTTTGGATCTACTATGATTTTCTATAGTTGCTGCAATGGTTTTCTTCCCTTGATCAAATCCTTTCAGATCCTTTCTTCTTAGTTCTTCATTTATTAAATAATCTTTCACCACTTCTAGTTTCTGCCCATCCTTTGGTGTTGTACTATGCAGCATCATAGCTAAGGGACTCCAAGATTCTGGCAAAGAGTAAAGCAGTAATAGACAGCTTAACTTTTCTTCAAGTGCTAGGCCTGCTTTAGTCAGATGGTTAGTCACTTCCAACCACTTGCTAATGTATTCAGCCATATTTCCACCATCTTTATATCTCATACCATGTAATCGATGTAGCAGCGATCCCTGATTGTGAGTCGTTTTGGGTTCGAATATTCTGGATAACTTTTCCCATACCTTCTTCGCATCTGTTTCTTCTGAAACGTGGTGATAGTAGGTGGAATCCACCCACTGTCGGATGAACCCGACTGTTTGCCTATGCAGCAATTTCCATTTAGCGTCTGTGTAATCAGCAGGCTTGGCATCTCCAAGTTCCACTGGTTCATACAGCATCCGTCCATAAAGAAGATCTTCCATCCTGCCCCTCCACTCATAGTAGTTTGTGGAGGTGAGTCGAATCATGGAATAAGGCTCGAACGACATTGTCTCTTGGTTTCTTGACTGGAAGTGCTTCAGGTCTGCTTCTTGATCTTCTTGATCCTTTTCTTTACTGGGAGATTTCAGATTTCTTTCTTGCAGGCTCTCGACCTGCATGGGCCACCAGTTGTTGGCCTAATCAGCTGGTTCTTCTCTGAATTTAGTATTGTTTTTGTATCAGTGCTCTCTCAGGTGCGTTACTTAATCTTTGTAGATACGACACCAGAGTTTTACGTGGAAACCGGAGTAAACCCGGAGAAAAACCACGGAGTGTAAATCCACCCTCAATTCACTATCGACAGTTTACATATTACAAACAAAGATTGAAACGTATGCTCTAGCTACTTTCAATCTGCTCTGATTATGATCTTTCCGGTGATGATCTTGGCTCACTCGTTCTCTTTTTTCTTCGCTGTTACTCTATGTCTTCATTGTGCCATTTCCCGGCTTTTATTTAACTGCCACAGAAACTGTTTTTTGTATTTGGGCTTGTGTTACTTCTGGCCCAATCACTTCCGGCCCAGG
This sequence comes from Utricularia reniformis, assembly GCA_009725065.1. Classification (NCBI taxonomy): domain Eukaryota; kingdom Viridiplantae; phylum Streptophyta; class Magnoliopsida; order Lamiales; family Lentibulariaceae; genus Utricularia; species Utricularia reniformis. The sequence goes on from RWGZ01001092.1 coordinate 639,030, forward strand.
CATCTTTCAATTTGGGCTGCGCGTTGTCCAGCCCACAAATGCATCAACATTCCATTGATGAAACTGTGGATGAAACTGAAGAAAATCTGGACCAATCAGTTGAACAAGTACTCGAGGATCATGAGGAGATTGAAATTACACAAACAAATCTGGAAAATCAAGATGAATTAAACTCTCAATCTGATTATACTGATAATGATTCTGATTATAATGATGTCCCTGTGCGAATGCGAGACCTTGCTGAAATATATACTGAAACTGAACTAATTGGTTTTCATGCTGAGGTTTACATTAATGATCCTTTAAATTATTCAGAAGCTATTTGTTTGGACAAATGGAAAGATGCAATGGCTGATGAGATAGAATTAATAGAAAATAATGACACTTGGGAATTGGTAGAGAGACCAAAGGACAAAATGGTTGTAGGAGTCAAATGGATTTATAAAACCAAGCTGAACTCGGATGGAAGAGTTAATAAGTTCAAAGCTAGACTTGTGGCGAAATGATACTCTCTAGTACAAAGTATTAATTATAATGAGGTGTTTGCTCCAGTGGCTCGTATTGATTCAATAAAGTTATTATTATCCATAGCAGCTTGTTTGAAGTGGAAAGTGCACCACATGGACGTCAAAACTGCTTTTTTGCATGGGATTCTCATGGAGGAAGTTTACGTTGAACAACCCGAGGGATATTTGAAAAATGGAGAGGAAAGAAAAGTCTACATATTGAAAAATGCCCTCTACGGCCTAAAACAGGCTCCAAGAGCCTGGAATGAACGGATAAATGACACCTTGAATGAGCTCGAATTTAACAAAACAAATGGAGAACATTCAGTCTTCACAAAACATACCGAAGGTAACAGTATTATTCTTGTATCCCTTTATGTCGATGATTTATTGATTACGTCAAGTGATGAAAACTACCTCCATTAGCTCAAGAAATCTTTGATTCAATTTTTCGAAATGACTTATCTAGGTGAAGCACACTATTTCTTGGGGATGGAAATTTCTCAACTTCGTGAAGTAGGTACATTTATCTCTCAAAAAAAATACTACTTGGAGATTTTGAAAAGATACAATATGTTGGAGGCAAATTCAGTAGCCACCCCTGTTGAATTTAAAATGAAAATTTCTGCTTTTAAATCTGAATCTGATATAGATGCTGGAATATTTAGAGGTATTGTGGGGAGTTTGATTTACTTATCAAACATTCATCCTGACCTGAATTATATTGTGAATGTGCTATCACGATACATGCATCGGCCAAAAACCAGTCATATGTTACTAGCTAAAAGGGTACTCAGATATATTAAAAGAACACTAGATTACGGACTTTTCTTGCCTTGCTCTGAATCTGAAAATTATCTTACTCTCATGGGTTATGCAAAGAGCGATTATGCCGGATTAGAAGACGACATGAGCACTTCAGGGTACATTTTCTTCTTAAATAATTGTCTGTTTTCTTGGTGTACGAAAAAACAGGAGGTAGTGACCCAGTCAACTGCTAAATCGGAGTATATTGCCGCTGCTCTAGCTTCAAATCAGAACAGATGGATTAGACAGATTCTCGAAGATATCAATCTTGCACAGAAACAGCCCACCATATTACATCTCGATAATCAGGCTGCAATATCCATTGCAAAGGATCCAACTCACTTCAGCAAAGCAAAACACATCAAAGTGAAGTTTCATGCTTTGAGAGAAGCCGTCAAGGACAAAGAAACAGATATTTTCACTAAGAGTCTCGGTAAGTTGTTGTTTGCACATCACAGGTCCAAGATTGGAGTGATATCCAACCAGGATTTTCAAAATGGTGTACCCTCATCAATAAGGGGGGTGTTGATGAAACTGATGAAGGTCTGAGAGTGAATAATATTGATGAAATTGATGAAGGCCTGAGAGTGAATAATATGGCAGCAAAGGAATGAAGTCTGTGTCTTACTTATTACTATGTCACGTTTACGTTTTTATTAATTGATGAATAGTGGAGCGGTTTGGCCCACTATAGATACTTTTGCTTTGCTCAAATGATTTACTTTTTCGTCGTTCAATTGCTCCAAATCTCTAACCCCCTTTCATTCTACAAATGATCCTAGGAGGTTTCTAACTACTCAAAACAACAGAAAATGTGGGATGAACTGAAAAAGCAAAATCAAGAAATAGTTAACCTCACTAACAAACTTGACAATGTAAGAACATCTAGTAGTTAAAATTGCATTGTGTTGTGTTAAATTTCTAAAGTCGGTCAATTTAAGTGGGAAGTGTGCATGAATATAGTGTATAAATGGAAGAAATCACACCGTAAAAAACATGAATAATTTATTTACTATGGTCCACATTTCTTCTTATAAATTAATCAAATCCGCATCTAAATTCTAATGTAGGATAATTCCTTCATATTCAACATACCCCTCAAGTCCAACCACTTAATAAGTTAGACTTGACAATTCACATCGGTGGATTACCAATCGATCAATTTCATTAAACCGGACTAACCCATGTAAGGTCATTCATGATTTTCCGAACCCGTTTTGACACCATGTTAATTGTCTAGAGTCGGGTCAATTTACGTGGAGAGTGTGTACAAATATAACGTATAAGGGGAGGAAAGCACACCGTAAAAGACTTGAACAACTCATTTACTATGGTCTACGTCGAAATTCCGATGTTGGGCAATTCCTTCATATTCAACACACCCTCTCAAGTACAACTACTTGACAACTTGGACTTGAAAATTCAAATCGGTGGATTACTAACCAATCAATTTTATTAAACGGGACTAACCCCCGGCAAGATCACTCATAATTTTCCAAACCCACTCTGACACCATGTTAAATTTCTAGAGTCGGGTCAACGTGGAGAGTGTGTACAGATATAGTGTATAGGGGGAGTAAATAACATTGTAAAAGACGTAAAAGACTTGAACAGTCATTTACTATGGTCCACATCTAAATTAGGATGTGAGATAATTCCTTCATATTCAACATCTTGATGCCTTAGGGATCATTTTACTTGATCAATGTAGGAAATGCACGGCTTACGTGCCCAACTCGAAGCAGCCAAGTACAATGTTATCAAGTATTGTATGGGAACCGTCGTCTCCATTGCTGCTGTCGGGTTGGCCGTCCTCCGAATTCTTCTGTAAGGTTATACTTCAGCTGCTTCTTCATCATGGAAGGATTTTTCATAAGAATGATGCAGCTTTGTTCAAGCATAGATACGACACATTTTAGGGATGCGCCTAATAGTGCCGTTTATATGTTCGTAAAATATGATTCTTGATGCATTCTACTATATTATACTCTGGTGGGAGCTTTTTTTTATGTGTTCCCAGTCACTTTTGTTCACTCTGAAAGAATTTGATACTTGCAATTTCATCGTAAATATGTTGTTCGATCTTATCGTGTTGTTAGAATAAGCAATTACAAATACTTATACAGCAGAACCACCACCTTTTTCGGTCCCCTTCATTTGTGGCACTTCGCTGCTCGAACCGGAGGGATTCAAACCGTATTCGCTCGTTGGATTACTGAACTGGTCACTGCTGACATATTCCTGGCTTCCCAAAGCTACTTGTCTGAACTTTTTCAAGTCCTCGTTATATTGAGACGCATCGTAATCGGAGCTCCCGTGCGAACTGAACATGGTACTGTGTCCTGGTTGAACTCCTTCATTCAAATCTGATAAAGAGACATTGCCTTCCAAAGCTCTTACAACCTGCACATAGACAAAATTGTCTTGTACCTTTCAAATGTTCAATGCAAGGAAGTAATATCGGTCACTATACCGGTCACACCGATACAAGTGATTTTTTCGATATATCGGAATATATGTATACCAGTCATGATCGATATATCAGACAATATACCAATGGTATGACCTCCATGGTTCAATGAAACACACATTTTTCGATTGTACCTGATTCAAACGGGGTCGCCGCCTAGCCGAATGACGAACGCAAGCAGCCGCAGATGCCACCATACGAACCATCTCACTGTGATTGTAGTTGTTACCGAGACGTGGATCGATAAGAGAACCGAAGTTGCCTTCTTCGAGTGCTCGTGTAAGTAAAGGCCTAGCCTGTAAAATGTAACATATTCATTCCCTCATGAGTATCCTCCAAAGCTAGATTGAATCGGAGAGCTTCCACTTCAGGTAACCGGTACGAACCGTTGCTCAAACCGTAGATATTTTAAAATATCCTTCTATTTGAACCGAACTGAAAACTCTCCGGTTCACTAAAACAAACATAGCTCCAAAGAAAGCCAAAAAACAATAAGAAACTCACCCAATCAACTAAACTATCATCCATGAAAGACTGAGTTGTGTCGACGGGTCGATGTCCGGTAATCAACTCTAGAAGCACTACACCAAACGAGAAAACGTCGGATTTATCGGTGAGTTTCCCGGAGGAAGCATACTCGGGAGCAAGGTATCTAAGTTACAAAAGAACAATTAGAAAAGTATGCTTCATAAGAGAGATTAACACATTTTTCCCTACCCAAAAGTTCCCATAACTCGTGTAGATATGTGTGTATTCGCATCCGAAGACAATTTTGCTAGACCGAAATCAGCAACCTGAGCAAATAACGCAACGATTCATAAGCTAATAAGAAGTTAGATGATCAAACAATGGAGTATTCCGAACTTACCTTTGAGTCGAAGTTGAAGTCGAGGAGGATGTTCGATGCCTTGATATCCCTATGAATAATTTTCGGCTGGCCTGATGCAGTACAAAAATAGCACAGTTATTACAATCAATTAGTATACTTCTGATATGCTTTTCAGACAATTTTGTTCTTACAATCCTCGTGCAGATATGCGAGTCCTTTTGCAGCACCAAGTGCGATCCTCATTCGTATTGGCCAATCCATTACCGGTCTTCCATTTCCTACAACAACAATATCATGTCAAGTGTTGAGAAAAAAATGCATTCGTGTTAGAATTATAGAGTCTAGCTGAAATTACGACGGGAAGAGTGAACGAACGAGATTAAGGGGACGAAGCCACACATTTTAAAATATTTGATCAAACCATTATGTGATGACATTCCTTATCTTTATAAACCTAATCAATCCCATTTCTATAACCAGTGTGGGAAAAATTCAATACTCCCCCCTCAATAAATCGAACCAGCTCCGATAACATGTTGGAATTATAGAGTCTGGCCGAAAATACGACGGGGGAGCATGAACGAGCGCGATTAATGAGAGGAAGCCACACATTTAAAAGATTTAATCAAGCCATTATGTGATGACATTCCTCACCTTTATAAACATAATCAATCATAGTTCTATAACCAAAATGTGAGACAAATTGAACAATTCGTTAAAACAAAGGAAATCGCACTAACCATGGAGATGAAATTCCAAGGTGTTATTCGGAACGAATTCATAAACGAGCAATCTTTGCTTCCCAGTAATGCAAAATCCAACCAAGGATACAAGATGCCTGTGATGAACTCTACTGATTATTTCAACCTCAGCTTGAAACTCCCTTTCTCCTTGTCCACTTCCTGCTTTTAGCTGTTTAACTGCGACTTCTTTACCATTCGGCATTACCCCTCTATGTACATAGCCAAAACCACCTTGACCAAGAAGATTTGCATCCGAAAATCCATCTGTTGCTCGTGCTAGCTCTTCGTATGTGAACGTACTATTCGAAAAGCCTAGAGCCATGGCCGGGGATGGAGATAAAAGGGAAGCTTCAGCATTGGAATAACTAGAACCGGAGCCTTCGCTGCTGTTTAGGTACGCCGGAGGTGGAGGAGTAGGCTGCGGAGAGTGGTGATTAGAAGCTCTTAATGTACCAGCATTTGGAGGGGAAGGTTTAGGTTGAACCAACACCATATGATCAGCTGGTTGTGGCGCATTATGCTTCCATTCGAGCACTTGAACACCGTACGGGTCAACTAGAAGAAGAACAAGATACAAATCAATTCAAAATACAAACAAAATAGACATGATAGCGGGCATGATTCAAAGTGTGAAATTATCAAAATATTTCATGAGTTAAGCTACATTTAGTGCAATGAACATTCCCATATAATCACTACATTCATTGCTTATAAACTTTCCATTTTCGATTTCATCGGATTACGATCAACTTTCGACAAATGAAATAAGGATCTCTGAATGCCATACAAGATGAACATAATATGATCGCTTATATGTGTATCATAATATGGGAGTCAACTCATAAGCTAACACTTAACAATCAAGCTTAATGGTGAGATCGAAAAGCCCATAAATTGCTAAACTTAATCAATGAATATGATGAAAAACGATGTTTTAGGAGAAATCAGTGACCTTTGTGCCCGGGAGGTGGAGGGGGAGTGTAGTACGCAGAAGATGGTCTTGTTCGCTTTTTCTTGAAACAAACATAAAGCAAGCCCAAAACGACTAGAATGGCGACACCAGCAAAAGCTATACCTACCACGACCCCACTTGATAATCCAGATGAACCACCAGAAGACTGCACAGGAGGAGAATTATTTACCGGCGGCGGAGGAGGAGGAGAAGCGCCACCAGAAGGTATCGAAGGAGGCGGCGGTCCACCTCGTGAAGAAGGTGCTGGGGGAGGGGGAGGCGCGGATCCAGACGGAGGAGGCGGAGTCAAGACTGCCGGCGGCGTAGAAGACGGTGGAGGCGGCGTAGAAGACGGCGGAGGCGGCGCTGAGACAACTGGAGGAGGTGGAGATGATATCGGTGGAGGAGCAGTTGCCGGAGGTGTAGGACTGACTGGAGGCGGCGCACTTGGCGGTGGATGATTAGCTGGCGGCGGTGCTGTTGCTGGTGGAGGATTACTGGGCGGCGGTAGAAGTACCGTTGGTGGAGGAGCAGTGCCGTTTGCCGGCGACGACATAGTTGAGAAAGTAATGAATCTAACGCGGAGGAAAAGAATGAAGAATGATTCCCGATCTGATGAAGCAACCAGTCAATCCCACCCAACAATTCTAAAATTCTCTGTCTGAAGCAGTAATGCTAAATGACGTCAAGTATTATTACAGAAAATATTACACAAAAATAACTAAAATACAATGTAACATGTGCCTTTGTCGTGTTAGAAAAACTCAATTTATTCTCAAAATTTACTAATATTCCATTTTCCAAATATATTACATATACTCTATAAATAAAAAAAAGGCAATATTTATTTTATATATTCCATTAATATTCAGAAATTCGCATTACATGCATTCCATTTTATTTGATATTTTTAAAAATATGAAAAGTCAATGGATACCCGCCTAACCTAATTATTTATTTATTTGTTGACTATCCAAAAATAAATTATTTTTATAGACTATTGAGTGTCGAGGGTAAACATTTGATAAATAAATTGTAAATTAGTTTCAATTTTGATAAGACGTAAATTTAGTTCTCATAATTTTGTTAATTTTGGTCCTAAAGTTTTATGATAATTTGTATCTTTTGATAAAGTTAGTTATCAAATTTTTGTATATATTATAAAATTAATTTCCAAAGTTTTAAATTTTAACAATTAAGATACTCGATCAAAATCAACCGATATTACCTCTTTAGTGATATGATTTATCAACTGTTGTAAATTTAGAAGATCAAATTTATTAATATCAAGTTTTTATATTAAATATGATATTAGAAATAATAAATTATAGTGATCAAATTTAGCAAAATAATATGTGAAAAATAAAGACGTTATTTTTCATTTCATTTTGATTATTTTGATAATAAAGTAAAACAATAATTAAATATAATAATTGGAATCGCTAGACTTGGCTAGGGTGCCTAGGAAATAACTAATTATTTTACCATTAATAAAAATATAAGTGAACCGTGGGACGAATGGCATTATTACAAGCTGGATTCTTTAACAAATTCGCTGGAACCAGTTGTAATAAATTTAATTAGGTTTCCTTAACTCTAAATATCACCATTGATTTGATTCCATCCTACCCTTGATTTTTATAGCATCCATTAATTGGTACGTTTGGAACAACTTTTGGCAAATAGCGGTGAGATGACATGATTGTACTGTGCTGTGAGGTGAACTGATCGTGATTTTAAAAAACTGTTTTTGAAAAAGAGGTGTAGTGATCGTTATATCATAAATGATTTTTTCCCCTTATTTTTAAATAATTGTTTATAACTTAAAAATTATATTTCATATTATTTTAGGATAAATTCGTTATTTCAAAACTACATTTTTAAATTGTTATATATATTTTTATAGTTTGAACACGTAGTTGATAGAATATAAGAAGTTATTTATCAAAATTATTTTTTAAAAAAAATAAACTATAATTTATCAAAGGTAAAATTGATATTTGACAGATACGTTCTGGTGGCCGTTGGATTTACCCAACTGTGAACTCACCGATGTTTTCTGCGGTCACACGAACGCAGTTATTAATGATGTTTGGTAGAAATAGAATACAACTACGGTACGTTCACCGCACCGGGCGGTGAACTGGATTTCCAAACTTCACGAATAACTTGTAGCTTCTTGTTATGAATTAAAATTTATTGATACAAATCAATATAAATTGGGATTCGTGGATCAATATTTTTCAATTATATTCTTTTAATTTTATTCTATGTTATAAAACACGTGGTTCGGTTCGTCTTTGATGAATTGGATTTTTTGGGTTCGGTTCATCTTTAGATGTTGTATTTTATTCCATTTTAATTTATTAGTAGTTTGTGTTCTTATTAGTAGTTTTAATTAAAATTGGATCGTTTAAATAATGTTAATTTATTTAAATTAAATCAAATCATTTGTTTACAAAATTATAAGAATCTATATTAATAAGAATAAAATATTTATAAATTCAAATTATCACACGTTGCACCTTGCGGATATTGCGCCGGTGTTAAGGGGGAATATGGTCGGTGACCAATGGCCATAAAAATATTAATGATTTAAAATCATTAATTTTATATTTTAGTTAGATTATCCAAAAATATAATTCTAATATAAAAAATATGGATTTGATGATTAACTGCATATGTGAAAGATTGATTAGAACAAATATTGATATTTTTATAAAATTTAATATCGATCATGTTCCAATAATATGTATGGGTGTCAAAATACCGAAATTTAAAGCATATGTTATTTTATAATTTTAATTCATATTTTTTAAAATAATATAGACAAACAAAAAGGTTTCTACAATTTATCAATGTTTAAATTTGAGAGAAATTTTTATTAGGAAATTAAAAAATGAACATTAGGTTTTTATCAATCGAGATTTTTTATTAATATATTACAAACCTTTAAATAAATATTTTTAATATTTAACTCCAACCTAATGTTCGTTTCTTAATTTTATTATATATATTGATTTTAAATAATTAATTCTAAATCGGACTTTGAAATCAGAGTTGGAGATCAATAAATCACACTAAGTCCGGAAATTCGCGGTAAGTTTGTAAGGTGAATAGTAACACAGTGCAAAAATCGTGGAGAAACATATTACAATAAAAAATCCACGGGAAATTGCATTAAATATAAAAATCCACAATTAATTGTGTATTGAAAATAAATCCACGGTGAATTTATGAGCTGAATAGTGACACAGTGTAAAAATAATGGGGAATCGTATTACAACATTTTCCGTAGTGAATTTGCAAAGGGACCCAAATCTACAGTGTATTTTACATTTGAATAGTGTTGGAATCTAAAAATCACATGGAATCTTGTTACATCTAAAAATCCGCATTGAATTTGTACACCCATACCAATTCCGCGGTGAATATTAAGGTGAATTGTATTTCGGGGCAAAAATAGAAGGAAAATATATCTAAGTTAAAATCGACGGTGAATTTACACAGAAGAGGACCTTTATTTGGTGAATTTGTCTAGTGAATAACATTATATAATTTATTTTGATCAAATAAACCATATTTTGTATTTTGAACTTGATTATAGTGAAACACTTATGTAAAATTTTACTCTCCCGATGACGTAAACTCGCATATTTTGGATCCAACCTCGAAATTCTTTATATGTTAACAACGACAACAACATAATTTGACTGGTCAAAAATAAAAAAATATTTTAAGACAAAATCAAATTTAAATATAAAATAATATTTCTATTGTTTCACAAAAATTTTGATTTTGGTCTAGTCCAATATTTACCCAAAATTAAAACCTTACAATTTATAGATACAAACATTTATACAAAAACATTATGTCATTTTATTCATCTTAAATAAAGTTCACATTAATACATCTTATCAAACTTATCTTGCTCATATGAATCTTATTCAATATAGAAAAAAGAAATATTTTTAGTAACATTATAAATATTTGTATATTTAAAAAATAAATGTAATTTTTATGTGGACATTTTTAATAGAAAATTATTTATTACAAAATTTGGTATTAGATATTATAACGAATTTGTATCCATAACAAACCAAATAATAAAGTTATTCAAATAAAATATCAAAACAAATATTGAATATCAATTACCAAAATAACAAAATTTCTATATGATATTTAATATTGAAGATTTTTTGCTTCCCACTTTTAAAGTGGTAATAATTTATTTATTTATATGTTACACTGCATATTTTAGTTTTATAAATTGGTAATTTATATTTTTTATATAAAAATATTTTAAATTAAATATATCAAATTAGAATTTAGATTACCTCAAAATTTTAGATAAATAAATATGTTGTCGTCTTTAGGGATGGCCATTGCTTTCGGGTTCGTCTTCGGTCCACTAAGACCCAAGCTCATTTAAATTATTATTACTCATATCCACCACAAACTCACGATAGACTTATGGATACGTCCGGGGCTTGTTCAAGGTCTGGTCTATCCATGAATCCGAATAATTTTTATATTATCATATAAAAAATAAGAAATCCAATTCGTTGAATAAACATTCATTTTTAATCGACATAAAGTTGCAAAAACAAATAACAATGATATGTAATTACGATTATTTAAAAAATTTAAAAATAATATCTTAACAACCCAAATACAAATTATTTATATTTAAGTGGTTGTATCTTGGTTCCCAATCATAGAGAAACATTCTTCAACTTATAATCATTATCAATATATTCTTGTTGGGAAAATTCTCTCTTTAGGAGAAAAAAGAGAATTTCCGTTATTCGAGGCCGGATCGAATTAATCCGATGAGAACTGAATGTAAATGAAGAAAGATAAAGGACACAAGATTTAGCGTGGAAACCTAAAACCGGGAAAACTACGTGATCGATAAACTTCTATCGTGAACTCACTATCACAAGAAAAATGGAATTGATACAATATGATACGTTATTTATTGATTGATTGATTACAATTGTCTTCATGTGACCACTATTTATAGAGTCTAAACTAGAATTTAATATAAGAAATATTCTACCGAATATTCTACAATATTCTTTTTACATATCTTTGACTGCACCTTCCATATATTTAGTTAACAAGATATATTTGCATATATTCTTCCGTATATATCACATGCAGAATATATCTTTATATCTTTTTTCGTATATATCACCAGTAAGATATATCTTAATATCTTCTTTCATATATGCAACCAACAAGATATATCTTAATATTGTATTCTATATATTTCATGGGTCAATTAAAGAAACAAATTTCTCATGCGATTCTCTTGAATCCCGATACAAGTTTAATTCGATCGCTATTTGTTGTGGTCCCTTTTTAGGGGGTACCAACAGTCGTCCGGTTCGTCAACAAACGAACTTGGTTTTGATTTGTTTTTCATGGGAAAACGATTAAGAAACTGGAAATAACAATGAGACAAAGCGATTTATAGTGGAAACCCCATGAATTGAGGAAAAAACCACTTGGCTAAGAGCGAAATAAGCTCTTAGCCTGTTCACTAATCAAATGATTCATTATAGAATACAGCAAAGGTTTAAAGAAGATAACAGAGAATAAGAAAGCAATAAGAACTCCGGCAGAGTAACGGCATGTTCTTATGTGTCCAAAGGGTTCTGCTTTTTCCGTCGTTGTGCTCTGTATTTACAGAGTTGATAGCGTGTGTAATTCACGCTCTGTAACTGCCTGACAGGTTTGTTAGAGGTTGTTGCCGCGCGATATAAAACGAGGCCGGGACCGAGACGTGGTCTGTGTGATCTCGCTCGAGGTGTGGTAAACGTGTGGAGATCCGAAGCGTGGAACGCGTGGGTTTGTAACCGTTTGGACCGAACCACGGAGCCAGCTGTCAGAAACCGCTTTATTTCACCAAGGTTATCTTTGGTCTCATCGCGGAGCATCGGACCATTCTATCTTAAGCACACTGCTGGGCTGCACAAGTTCGCTTCTACCATGTGGATCAGCTTAATGGTTATTGAGCCTCATCCATTGCAGGGTATCCGGTCCTAGAATTCTCATCACTAGTCCCTCGGGCTTGATTGCCATCGTAGAGGTGATACAAGTCCGATCATGCAATGTTTATAAATTCGGGAGAATATAGGACCGTACCTGCTTGTGGTAAGCGTCCATGAGACCAATCTTTCACTTAAGTTTATAAGTGAAGGAATGAATTTGTATTTAAAATTCAAAAGTGTATATTTGTGTTATATTTTTATTCTTATTATTTTTTAAATATTAATATCCAGACTTGCGCCTCTTCACATTCGATTATCCAAAAGGCGTGATGAGTGTGTTTATACTACCATCTCCTGTGACAATATTACGTGGCAGCTCACCATTGGTTGGGAAATTAATATTTAAATTGGGGTTTTGGGTACTTTTTCTCCTCATCGTCATTTCGCGAAGGAAGAAATTGCCCAAATCGAGCTCTCTGCGCCCTTAATCTGTTTCACATTCAAACCCATTTCGTTCCGATTTTCGTTAAGGTATAAACTATGGCTCCTCATAAAATGAGATACACAGTCATGTCTGAGTTAGATATTGAGGATTTTAGGTCTAGGTTTTCGATTGCGGCACATTATTCTATCTGGAAGGGACGGGAAGATATTACATGTTTCCTTCCGGCGGAAATGAATGTGCCGGCTTCCGCTATTCCAGTTAGTTATGCTTCTTTAAAGTGCAGGCTGCGTTTTCCGCTACATCCTTCTGTAGCAATCCTTCTTAAAGAAATTCACTGCTCGACTTTTGCGTTATTTCCGGGTAGTTATGTGTATATAGTGGCGTTCATATTCTATTGCCACCAACAGAACAAGGCCCCGACCTTAGAACATTTTTTCAACATGTTCTTGGTGTGGTCCCGAATGGGTAAAGGTCTTTTAGGATGCCGCAAACTATATTATATAGCGGTGCGCACTAAAGAGTGCGCTATAGTTGATAAAGAAGAGTCTCTCCATACTTGGGAATCTTATTATGTGTGGATAACAGTCTCAAAAGAAGATATGTTAAAGGTGTGGCCACGTATAACTCACCCACGCATAGGCCAGTTGGACCGAACCAGGTTCAACCCCTCTCGCCCGGACACCGCAAACACACTTGCGATGTTCCCCTCTCCCGAAGCACGCCTTAAACGAACAGAACTGCTTCGGGAGAAAATGTTGATAGAAATAGGTGTCGCGGGTAGGACCAGAGCCCCAGCCCCGAAGGGAATGTTTTCTAGTTCAGATCCGTCAGAAGGATCGGGTATGAAGTAATATTTTTATTCCATCATTTTCTGATCCTTATGTATTTATTTTGCAGACTCAACTGAGACGATGTCTAGCTCACGGTTTAAGCGTGTGGCTGCTGCTTCGGTCCGTCCTTCTGAAGGACAACGCGAAGCAACGGGAAGTGCTGAGGAGAGTGAATCAGCAACGGGTGGTATGCTGGTTCCATTGGGGTCCGGGAACTCCCCGATTCAAACCACCAGCGCGGGTACACTAACCCTGCGCTGCACAGGACAGCCCTCGACGGGAGAGGGGCCTGCGTTTTGGGTATTTTGGAGTGGTAGAGGAGGTAATAATGGCTCGGATTCGTTCTTTAAGCTTATCCAGCCTCTACCAAATCAGAAATAATTCCTTCATTATTGCTAATATAGTTACTTTATTGTTGTAGGGAGCCGTTCCCGTGAAGAAAGTTATCCCCAATCCCAATTTTAAGGCGAACGTCTCCATGCCGTCGATCCCCTTGGGAAAAGGAAAGAGGTCGACCGAATCAGAAGCCTCGAAGGATCCCAAAAGACTGAAGAGAGGGGGGAGTGCTTCGGTCCCTACTAAGAGGATCGTTTTGAAGGAACCTATCTCGGGTCCTAAGACTAACTCCGATTTGGGTGTTGCCTTAGGCCTGCTGACAGGTTTAGTAAGAGGAGGAAATTGATCTCCTGGAGAAGTGTTTTCCTAAAGGATTTCCGCCTTTGTGTAGAGTAAAACCCGGACAATGTCCAACCGGACATGTCTGGGGAAGAAATTATTGAGGGCTTCCTCAATCTCGCAACTAAAGTAATCTCTTTTTACATTAAGGCCCGAAGCTTTATTTTTTGAAATTACTGTTCTATGCAGATGTTGAAGAAGGCCTTCACAACTGCCATCACCGTGGAGAAGAACCAGGGTGGCAATGTTGTGTCTCAACAAGTCCAAGATCAACTTGACCTTGCGAAAAGGCAAGTTGAGATCAAACATGGTGAGTTGGTCACGGTACGAGAGGATTAGGATCGAATGGATAATGAACTGCTAAGAGCTGGGATGGAAGTCTCACTCTTAGCAGATAAAGTCTCTGAGCTAGAGAAGATAGAGAAAACAGCTCAGGGCCGAATTTCTGATCTGGAGACCAAGCTGCGGGCCAAGGAAGAAGAAATCAACCAAGTTTAGGGTCGGGCCCAGGAGAAGATGAATAAGCTCAAAGAGCTTCTTCTTCAGGCCCAAGAAGAGAAGGCGAACTTGGAGGAAGAATTGACAAGGACCCGCACTTCAGCTGAAGGTTCGGTCCGGGAAGCAGTCCTAGGCTTCGCTCGGTCCCCTCTGTTATTAGCTTTGGCGGATAACATTCATGGGATGTACACTGCTAAGTACATGGATAACATGCGAGAGCAGGTTACGAAGCAGTTCGGGCTTTCCCCTTCGGATGAGCGATGGAAAGCGATCGAGCCACTTGAGAAATATGGCAACTTTCAGGTAATTCCTTCTTTGGAAGAACATGTTTTAGAAGATGACCCTTTCTTCTATCTCTTTGAGGAAATGGAGAAAGCTGTCAATCAGAAAGTGGCCGATCAGGAAGAAGAATTGAAGCAGCTCGCGGCCCTGACCGAACCGCATGAGCAGGGAGTGGAAGATAAGGAAGATAGGCAGATTAGTTAGATCTTAAGCTGTATTTTGTCCCTGTTTTGTTCCTTATATTCAATATAAAACTTTTCCTCTCAATTCTTGTCTTTTTAATCGTCAGAATAAAGTATTGTAACTGACATTTTAGGTGAATTAATATGTTTCATATTAATGAGAGTGTTTTAACCACCAAGTGTAAGATCGGGGATGCTTATAGGGTGTTAACCCATCGATCCCAGATATTATGTTTGGCTCACTCAGGTCAATTATGATTGGATCATTCGTTTTACATTGTATGCGGATCACTCTTATTCCGTCCTTGGAATCACAACTTA
The DNA here is from genome assembly GCA_009725065.1 of Utricularia reniformis. NCBI lineage: Eukaryota > Viridiplantae > Streptophyta > Magnoliopsida > Lamiales > Lentibulariaceae > Utricularia > Utricularia reniformis. The sequence goes on from RWGZ01001092.1 coordinate 654,569, forward strand.
ATTAGAAAGACGGGGTACAAGTTCAATATGAGTTCATATAAGTTTCGGCTGAACCTTGGTTCTACTGAAGTCTCGTAGGTTATATTGGCTAAGCTTTTGTTCATCATATATCTCATAATAGGACCGAACTTGTGTTTCGATATGTTGACTCCCCATTCCTCTTTTCGTGGCGAATTTTGTAAGTACAAGGGTCATTTCCCAAAAATGAATGTCGTTGAAGGGAGTGTCTTTGTTCGTAATAAGTTCTGGGAGAATCGCAACTCATCCATGGGACTAGGCAAGTGCATGAGCATCTGACTCGTCAGAGCGATCACTACAACTTGGGAGCCTTGCGGATAAGAAGCTTCGGTCACCAGTCCAAATTCATCCTAAGTTATCCAACTTCAAGATCGGTTCATCACTCAATTAGAAATAATTTGTTTTGTACTTACTTGTTTTCAGCTTACGTTTAAAGGAATGTATGTTTATTGAGTCAAACATATTAATCGAAGGTTCACAAGAAATATCGCATTAAATTCATGATATTCAAAGTTCGGGGGACCTCTATACCATCCAATGTTTCAAGTTTATACGCACATGATTCCAATTTCTTTGATATTCGATATGGTCCTTCCCAATTTCTATTCAGCTTTCCATCGTTCCGCTGCACCTTTATGCTTATGAGGACGAGGTCGCCTTCAAAGAATTCCCTTGGGTGGACTAGTTTGTTATGGGCATGTTCCATAGTTCGTTGATAAGCACGCATCCGCGCGTAAATCGCATTTCTCTTTTCTTCAATCATCTCGAGATAAAATAATCTCCTTTCACCATTCATATGCTCATCATATTGAGATATCCTAGGTGATCGAATGGCAACCTCCACCGGGCTAACAGCTTCGGACCCATACACCAATGAAAAATGTGATTCCTGGGTTGTTGAACGAGTTGTAGTTCGGTATGCCCATAAGACCTCATATATGTGTTCATGTCATTTCCTTCCAAAATCCTCTAACTTGGTCTTCAATCTTTTCAGGATAACCTTGTTAGATACCTCCGTAAGTCCATTAGTTTGGGGATGGGCCACTGACGAGAAATGTTGGGCGATGGCCAACTTGTGCATAAATCCCGTATGCTTTTTCCACGGAACTGAATCTCATTATATGATATGAGTGCTCGGGGATCCCCGAAACGGCTCACAATATTTCTCCATAAGAAGTGTTTGACAACCTTCTCTGAGATGATGACTACTGCTTTTGCTTCAATCCACTTCGAGTCATATTCCACCGCCACAATACAAAATTTTCTTTGCTCTATTGACCGAGGAAAAGGTCCAAGGATATCAATCTCCCATCTGTCAAACGGACAAGGCAATGGGGTGACTGATAAGGGAGCCCCAGGCAACTGTGAGATCGGAGCATGATAATGACATATGGCGCAACGTTTAGTGTATTTCTTGGCATCTGCAAGCAATGTCGGCCAAAAATATCCAACTCTGATGATGCGGTGGTATAAAGATCGAGCCCTATTGAATTTCAATAGGGCTCGATCAACTCTGATGATGTGGTCCTATTGAATTTCTCCATGAAAGACCGAAGACTCATTTTTTCTGGGATGTAATTCAACTGAAATAGTTCCTGCCTGCTTCGGGGCTGTCCTACATTTGGAGCGAACTGCTATGAGAAAGCCAAAATAAATCTGACATACGACTGTATGGATCGGATCGGCAAATTTTTGAATCACGTTCGGGCGTCGCCTTGTAATCATGCCGCGAAGATGCGACACTTCAGCGAATCTGAGGTCCGAACCGTTCCCATGCATAATTCAAAATCGGCAACGTGATCGATCGGATCACCGTCGCCGCGAAACATCAGCAACCCCTCGGGGTTGCGATGATGCCGATCTGGGACTGCCGCCCAGATTTCTTCGGAAAAGTGGAGCATCAAATCTCCCAAGGCGGCGACACACCTTCAGATTGTTGGGATGACGTCTGGACCGCATGCAGATTATGCCACCAGTCATCGTCCTTATTTCGCCTGATTGAGGCCTCCATGGCCCTGTTGAATAAACCAGGATTGCGTCCCAGATTAGGTTCGCAGTCCTTCAGCGCACGCATGCTCTCCAACTCCTTGGTGAGCTCGTCAATCCGTCGCTGCATCTGCTCCTGGTCATTCTTAGGAGCTGGAGTTAGAGCTCTGACCAGGGCAGGAGGAGTGGATCGATATCTCGGCCTCCTCGTTGTTACACCGCGCCTGATGATTTCCTCCTCATCAGTGTTGCGCTCGTTAAAGTCACTCTCGTACCCTCTGCTTCATGGAACAGGGCTTGAAACAGCCGTCGGTTCTGTTCCACTTCTCTCCGACGTAATTTCCAGTACCACCTTCCTGACGACAGCTTCCAGATCCTGTAAAGTGAATGTTGGTGCTGGGATACTGTCTGGAAGCACGTCACTGTCATTCGCCGAAGTTCCAGTCGCTATGCCTTTGATTATCCTATCTCTGGTAGAAAACTCAAATGAGATTAGAGAATCGTTTCCACGGACGGCGCCAAACTGTTGTAGTCCCTTTTTAGGGGGTACCAACAGTCTTTCGGTTCGTCAACAAACGAACTCGGTTTTGATTTGTTTTTTATGGGAAAACGATTAAGAAACTGGGAATAACAATGAGGCAAAGCGATTTATACTGGAAACCCCAAGAATTGGGGAGAAAACCACTTGACTAAGAGCGAAATAAGCTCTTAGCTTGTTCACTAATCAAATGATTCATTACAGAATACAGTAAAGGCTTAAAGAATATAACATGGAATAAGAAAGCAATAAGAACTCCGGTAGGGTAACAGTCTGTTCTTATGCGTCCAAAGGGTCCTGCTTTTTCCGTCGTTGTGCTCTGTATTTATAGAGTTGATGGCGTGTGTAATTCACGCTCTGTAACTGCCTCTGACAGGTTTGTTAGAGGTTGTTGTCGCGCGATATAAAACTAGGTCGGGATCGAGGCGTGGTCTGCGTGATCTAGCCCGAGGCGTGGTAAACATGTGGAGGTCCGAAGCGTGGAACGCATGGGTTTGTAACCGTTTGGACCGAACCACGGAGCCAACTGTCAGAAACCACTTTATTTCGTAAAGGTGATCTTCGGTCCTATCGCGGAACATCGGGCCATTCTATCTTAAGCACATTGCTGGACTGCACAAGTTCGCTTCTACCATGTGGATCAGCCCAATCGTTATTGGGTCTCATCCATTGCAGGGTATTCGGTTCTAGAGTTCTAATAACTATCAAATAGACTCATCATAATCGTCCGATCGATATCATTGATATTTCGACAAGATCTATCAAGTCGATCAATATCATCGCTTCTTGTTAGGTTTCCTCTATGCTAACAATTCTTTAATTAAACAAGTATCTAATTGAACATTTCTTTTCAGTGCTTATTTAAGAGATTATTGCTGTTCACTCATTCTAAAGTATCATCCTTGAGACCAAAGAGTTATGTAGGCCCAAATAGATGACCTAATATCGATGTATTTGTGCACTCTATATAAATATTTATTGAAAAATATTACACAAATATAAAAATATTATTTAATTATTTAAATATTAATTGATTTCGGATATGGATTTGTCATATCAAAAATTAACACATATAATATCGAATCTCAGTTATTTTTCACAAATCCAAACGACCCATATCCATATAATCATATGCAAAGTTTTTGAAACCGATTTTATGGGTGAACCGTAAATATCTTCTATTAATCGAATCGATTCAAACAGATTTTAGAAAACTATGTATATTTACAATATTAATATATTATTTAGTAATCAAACAAATTTAAAACTATAACTTTTTTCATTAATTTAATTGTAAATGAGTCAAAAATATAATTTTTCCCAATTTTATTAAATTGACAAAATATAAGTCTATTAGGTCAAATTTTTGGTACAATTCTACTTGATTGAATCGATTTTAACTGGTTTTGTTAGATTGTGATTGAACTGATATTTTGCTAACGTAGTTCGGTTCTGATATTAAATAATTTTTCGGGATGTATCATATCGATGATTGCACCGGTTCAAGATCGAATTATCCAATTCGAATAGGTTTCAATCACATGCGATTAATCAAATCTAAGTTCCAATCTAGTTTTTTGATTAATCATCTTATTACATAATACATATTAGTCATAAGATTTGGTTGATTTGTGGAAGACAGAAGCCTGGCCCACATTCTGTCTGTGTCTGTTATGCCCGTTACTAGTTGGCTTCATTAAATGTCAGCATAATTTTATTTATTTATTTTAATAAATCAAATAAGCAGTAAACATAATATAATAACGGATTTACGTTAAATGGAATATACGCGTGCCTGCCGTTGACCGGGTCAAAAGTGAAACCCGTATACCCGGAAGATGGATCCATTGACCCATTTTATACTCTTAACTATGTCAACTTTTTCAGTCTGGTTTAGGGTTTTTAAGAGTTTTAATTAATAGATAATCAATTTCAAATCTATAAAATAACTGTGATGGATAATGATGCGATTTATAAGTTTATTAATAATGTTATATGTTTAAAAAGAATCATTATACTAATTAATTTTTTTAATTGCGTTTAAGATATATTAAATAAAAATGTTACTATTCATATTACCATATAAGTATTTCAACTTAAAATATTTGATTGGACGATATACAAATTTGGTCATCGTAATTTCATAGTTTTGATAATTTTTATCATTTTACTTTTGCAATTGTGTCAAATTAGTGACCTATAGTTTCTGTGTAATAAAATCAATCTTCGTACTTTTCCACTCACTTTTTGGGAAAACTGTTACTCAATGTTGTATGTGTGTGCTAAATTTGATCTATGAGATTGGTAGATTTTACAATTAAGTCCATGAACTTTGATAATGATGCATTTGGTTCCCATAATTTCATAATTTTGACAAATTTGGTTTTTGACATCATTAGTTTCCCAGAATTCCGTTACGATCCGTACCAGTAGTCCAGTACGGTCGGTACCAATTTTTTAAAAAAACTTGAGCATGATTGCTTTAAAGTTAATAATCAATGTAGAAAATCGAAATGGACATGAACTAGAATTAAATGTACTGTAAAATATTAGTTTAAACTTTAAATGCTTTTAATCTATGCGCATCGACTCGTCCGACCGACTCGGTGCGACTCGACTCGACTCGACACGATTCGACAATACTATAAGAGTCAGATTTTCGACTCGTCTCGTATTATTAAATAAAATAATATTAATTAAAAACAAAATTAAAAAAAGTAATTGTTAGAATTTGTAGAAAATTACATAAAGTCAAGTTTAAAACTACAAATATTTATCAATTCATTATATAAAAAAATTTAACTTATAAAAAATGAATATCGTTCGTCGATTCTACCATCTCCCCAAAAACAACTACTTTTTGATCTATCATCGCTTGTACGAAGAATTCACAAGTAGATCGGCAACATTAAAAAGTTGTGAAAGCACATAAGATATGTTTCCGATGAATAAAAAAATCAAATTAAAGAAGAAATAAAAACGACGTCGTTTTGTGTCAAGTGTCAAGAGTTGGAGCGAGTCGGAGAATCCGACTCGACTCGACACGGGAAAATGTGAAAAATTGAAGAGTCGGTGCCGCATAGCTTTTAATTACAATGAATAGAATTACGATAGAAAAGATTATTAATATATATAAACATTCAATTAACACATAAATTTGTGTTTTGAATTATGAGATGAAATTTTGAGTAAATTTCAATGGTTTCGTCAAAAAATTATTTTAGCATCGATTACAAATTTTTCAATAAATTTAAAATTGATTTATAAATTAAAAAACTTAATTTAACAATAAGTATTATAATTATTTGAATTTAAAAATATTTTAATAATTTTGAACTTAAATTGATATTTGAGTAAATTTGATAGATTAAAATTGAAATTTTTCCTTGATTTGACCTTAGAGATCGTGAGATATTACTAAATTATTATTCCAAGCGTATGTGTAATTGTGTATACATTTAACGGATTTAGACAAATCTATGTGCAATATATAATTATTCATCACAATCATCAACATCAAATTTAGACATAAGATTACTCATATTATGCCCATTTTATATTACGAAATACGAATTATATAAATTGGAGTTACTCAAATACCAATTATCGTAGTTTCTTAGTGATGGCAATTTAATCCTCATACTTTTGCAATTGTGTCAAAATATGTCAATATACTTTATTTATGGTAAAATTTGTTCTCTAAGTTATATGTATATGTAAATTTGGTCATCGAAATTTGTGATTTTTGTAATTGAAGTCCTTGCACTTTGGTAATAGTATATTTGGTCTTCGTAATTTCATAACTTTGGTAAATTTGGTCCATTCTAGTATCGATATCACAAATCGATTGAAACCCTTCTCAGATCGACATTACAAACCGATTGAAACTATTATATGAAAATAGGCACAACCTAAAAATCGAATAAGATGACCTACCTTCGTGGATTCGACAGAGCAAATAAGGAAGCTTACAGAAACGTGTTGTTATAGTTCTTGAATTGAAGTCGAGAGAAACTCTTAGACAAAGTTCTTGAATCAACGTGAATTAACGGCTAACTTAAAATGACCAAAATGCCCATTTTTAAAAACTACATGGACCAAATTTGTCATTGCGTATAAACTATGAAGATCGATTTTGTTCGATTTAATTTTGAGTTTTATGAACTTTAAGAATCAATTTTACCAAATATCTAATAATATGAAAATAATAATTGAAATTATCCAAAGATTCGCATTTCCAATAGTCCAAATATTACTAGGCCCAATATGGAAGCCCAATAGTTCGTCACTCATCTTATGATTATGCCCAATTAAGCATTTGAGCATTTCCATTCACGTATCTACGATTAGGGTTTGTTTCCTCCCCCGATTTCGCTCTTCAATTTTCCCCAGAATTCGGATTTGCATCGTTTCTTTATTATTTGGGTTGTTTTTCAGGTATGGCTGGTGGAAATTTCATTCACCGAGTGATGTACTACGTAGTAAACGAGCTCATCGTAAATGGACTTGCCAACAAGTAAATGATTTCGCATTTCATACAGTTTTTGAGAATATTTATTATACCAATTGAATCTGATGATCTCGGGATTATATGTATTGTATATTTTTGGCCGATGATCACTTCCGTAGGCTTGTAATGATGAAGGGGTTAGGTTATACGCATCTTGTATCCAAATTATTATCTCTTTGTGATTTTATTTTATATTTAACTGTTACAGTATGCGCTGATTTCTCTGCTTCATGTTGTGAATTGGATTTTTTCGTTGGGAATTTTACTTTTTTTATAAATTTGATTCTAGCCCAAGATTTCAGATGTTTGCGGTGAGGACTTCAAAGAAGATAGAGGAACTTTCTTATATGGGTATAATTGCATATAATCTTAAACCGTTTATCTACAATGTGTTCACTGAATTGCTTTCTTACAACGTTGTTTTATGCAGCTGCTGAGAAGAAGAAAGCAATATCTGAACAAGTGAAGGACATTTCCAAGAATTTTTAGGTTAGTCTGTGCACTCGCCTTTTGAATTTAAGCACTCACAAGAAGTACCATAACATCATACTCTAAGTTGCATAACTAGCCTCCAATTTATGAGATGTGTAATGGTCATGTCCTCAAACTTACGAAATTGCAAGAATAACACATAAGCTTATCTATATTGTTGTTTTTTACCCATGTCACTGTAGCACTTGGTTTACCATTAAATTGATAAACGTTTTTTAGTTAACATGATTGACTATCAAAGTTTATATTGTTTGGAAATAAGACCTTTATAGTTTGAAAGATTATACAAAATTGACCTTGAAATTTGAATTGTGCATAAGAATATAAAATATTAACAGCATCGTTAGAGTCAATGATAAACGGTATTGGTAATTTGAGGTGTTTTACGTACATTTAATCGAAATTAGAAGACTACAATTGCATATTTTTGATTAAATAGTATATTATATTTGTATTTTCGTAACTTTGAGAGTATGCAATTTACACTGCCCATTAGAGGGTTGTAGGTAAACATCGCATGTTCTTGTTTGCTTAGTAAAGGTCCAATCTCCTAGCATTCCTTACATATTATGAACAACCAAGTTTACTTCGGGATTTACTATTTTCGCAGCCGGTTTGGTGCATTGATGTCAAACTTGTGCTCGGTATGTAAAGTGGTTCTTATTTTTGGTGTGGATGAGAAAGATGGCTCCACGTTTAGTTTCTTGATGATATACATACTTGTTAATTTACCGGTATGTTTATTCGATGTCACCGTATCTTCATACCGGTATTTGATACTATGATATCTAATCTATCTCCTTTCAATGAGATATCCCTTCTATTAGAATTAGACCATAACATTGAACTATTTGTTATCTTTGAGAAGATGATTGTCCTCAAACTCTCGTAGTTTTGGTAAATTTAGTGTTTATAATTTTTATTGTCATATTAATTCTCCTAAATTTTAAAGTTTTGATAAATTTGGTCTCAATAATTTGTAAAGTTATATTAAGTCCCTAAATTTTAAGGTTTCGATAGGACCAAATTTGCAATATTTTGGAAAATCATATTTCTAAAATGACAAATCATTCTATGAAATTTGATTTTGATCGAACATCTTGATTGTCAAAATTGAAAATTTGGGGATCAATTACCTTCAAATAGACTAAATAGGTTGAACGTAAATTATGGAGATGGTTTATGTCATATTGATATTTATGGGAGTACGATTGTTTAAAATCATAAAATTTTGGGATCAAAATTATCAAAATCATAAAATTATGAGAATTAAATTGGGTGTGTAGTTTAATTATATTTATGTCATATTGTCAACATTTTCAATTATATTAGTATAAGTATTTCAAAAGACAATAATGTATAGTTTATATTTTTGTAATATAGACTAAATTTTTAAAACAAATAAATTCAATTATTCAACCATAGAAAAATACAAATATAATTAAATACTATTTGAAAATTTGATGCAATATCTTAGCTATCAGTTTAGGTATAAAACAATAAATATTTTATTCTACACATTGTATTTAAATTTGTGTACTGTTAGAACAAGTTACTGATATCTCCCTTTGGACTTCCAAACATCATTTATAAAAACAGTTGGGTTTAAGAAAATTGATTTTTTAGAGAAAATGGTGTCTTCATCCCCAAACTTTTATTGTTTTAATAAATTTGATTATCATAATTTGTAATGTCATATTTAATTATGTAACTTTATTATTTTGATAAATTTGATCATCTAATTTTACTATATTTGGCAAATTAGATGAGATCAAATCGGTTAAATCAATCCTCAATATTTTATTTTGGCATATGATCACAATTACCATACTAATTTTGTAATATAGACTAAATTTTTGGGACGAGTTTGCCAATTACAAAGTATGTGATTAATTTTATTATTTTCATATTTTGTGGATCATAATTATCACAGTTATAAAACTTTAAGAGCTAAAATTAGGAATACCATACAATGATTAGAGTCCTCCATTTTTTGAAGATAAATGATTTGTTTCTTCTTAAAATTTATGAGATTTAATAAATACAGGTTGATAATCTATAGCGGGCCCTAACATGTTCTTTTTGGATAAAGATTAGGACCATGTTGAAAATATTATTTTATATCACTGTCATTGGGTCAATAACTTAATTTAAAAATATGGAAATTAAATGTTGAAATTGATAGGACATTTATTATATTTTCCTAAGTTAGTACGTAATCTTTATCTTCATCCAAATATAAATTATTATAATATAAAATATTTATTCTATACTATTAATTTAAATTTACTTGTGATCTAAGTATTTAAATAATAAATAATTTGAATGATTATATTATTCACTAATTAGGGTAATTTTAAATGTGTGATGTTTGACTATTATAGACGGTGTAAATGACATGTTCTCAAAGTTAGGAATTTGCAAATATAGTATATTTTTTGAACAAAAATATGCATTTGTATTCTATCAACTTCAATTAAATGTACATAAGACACTTCAAGTTTTCAATATTGGTTATCATTGATATTTTAATGAACTTGTTAATATTTAAAATTTATGCACAATTCTCGAACATCAAGATTCAATTTTATATAATTTTTCAAACAAATTTTATTTACGTACTTTTTTATGGGTTTTCAAACGATGTTCAATTTACGAAAAACTGTGTGTTAGAATGTCGATGATCGAAAATAAATAATATAGATAATTTTATGTGTCATTTTACATAGTTCATAAGTTGGAAATATGCATTTTACACCTTTAGTAAGTTGGAGATTTAATTATATGATTTTCCTAATTTTAAATAAAGAAATTAGAGGACTCAGACCCAGTCATGAACTGAGAGCAAAGGGGCAGCCCACCATATTTGTATAAGTAGTAATCTGAGAGCAAAATATGTAAAATCTTGATTAACGTCTTCGTCTACGTATCGAGAGTTTGCAATTCTTCAGGCTCCACAAGGAACCCGTGGAATCAAGCGTATACTCTACCCTCTTTTTTGTACGTTCCGTCTCGGAATCTGCAATTTTTACAATTTATATGTATTGGGTTTTGATTATTTGTTTAAGAAGAGCAAAGGAATTCGAGTTTCCTAGTTTTATCTTGTGACTGAGTTTTTGTTTTTCGTCGGTAAAAATTTGTTCTTTGAAGGTATAGCGCTTGAGACAGTGAAAAACTTTTAAGGGGTTTTTGAGAATGATTTGAAAGTTGAATGGGAACGAAACAACGAGGTACTGATGAAGAAATCTTTTAAAGATTCTCTCAAAGCGTTAGAAACCGACATTGAATATGCCAACTCTCTGTAAGCTTCGTTCTTTCATTGTTTTTTGTTTGTATTTTTGTGCACTGTGGCTGGTTTTGCACGATTTTTTGTGTATTGGGATTCAAATACTATGTGTTTATGTTGTTTTTTACAGTATTTACATGATTTGATGCTTTTTTATGCACTGAAATTGGTATCGTTTGAGAGTGGATAGTTGTGGTGTTTATGAAGAAAGTATGATCTGTTTTTTTGGGCGAGACGCAAATTTGATCCTTATAGTTTCATAGTTTTGACAATTTGGTTCGCATTGTTTTATGATTATGGCAATTTTGATCCCGAAAGTATGAAGATCGTAAAACCGGTCCCCACTATTTCTATGTTCTAGCAAAACGAGTCCCCAAAGTTTATCATGAATGCATATTTGGTCCTCAAGGTTCTCAATTTTAGAAAATAAGGTTCTCGCCAAAATATAATTTCGGGGACCGATTTTGCCATTGAGGATGCGATTTGTCAAATATTGCAAACTTGAGAACCAAATCTGCCAAAACCTTAAAACTGTAAAAGTGCAAGAGGTTAATGTCATTACAAATTATGGAGATTAATTTTACTAAAACTGTAAAAATTTGGAGATTAAATGCATTATTTTCTCGTTTTTACTCCTTTTTGTCCTTTTGCTTTGCTGTACCATTATTTGTGGAGCCTCTGGATCAGTATTATGTTTTCCCTACAAATTTGTAAAGCTTTTTTACGAAGTTATGGTGTTATGGATCACTTGTTTCACCTCTGAAAAATGTATTATGTCGTTGATGAATTCGAATTCTTCCTTTTGAGAATGAAGAGCATCGGGTTATCCAACGGCATGCGACGGTGGATACTTTCAAATGAGGCTATCGTACAGCCCCTTTGCTTCAATGTTTCTCTTCTTAGTTAAGTGGACTGATTGTCATCTTGCTGGTGCTATTGGTTTAATAAGAATTCTCATTTACAAGGTTAGCCTCTTCATTGCCCGATTTTCGTATCGATGTAATTGTGAACAATTCCGTTTTTTTTCCAAATTGTAGGCATTTGAAGATGGGAACACAACCATGTTTCTTTATGAAAGAAAAGCTAGTTTAAGAGAATTTTATGGTGAGACTGAGAAAACCCAAAATCTGATTACGATATGTTATATCGTAAAATATGCGTTTTTGACTTAGGGTTTATGATTTAGGGTTTAAGGTTTAGCATGTGATTGTATATTTGTTCTAATTAGACCTGCTCAAATGGATAAGAGATGATTCAAAGAGTGGGGTAGGATTTAAGATTTATGATTTAGGGTTTAAGATTTGAGGTTTAGGGTTTAGCATCTAATTGTATATTTGTCCTAGTTAAACATGCTCAAATGGATAAAAGATGATTTAAAGAGTGGGGTAGGATTTAGGATTTAGGATTTAGGATTTAAGGTTTAAGATTTGGGGTTTAGGGTTTAGCATGTGATTGTATATTTGTCTTAATAAGACTTGCTCAAATGGATAAGAGATTATTTAAAGAGTGGTGTAGGATTTAGGATTTAGGGTGTAATAATTGGGGTTTAGGGTTTAGCATGTGATTGTTTATTTGTCCTAATTAGACATCCTAAATAGATACGAGATTATTTAAAGAGTGTTTATTTGCAGGAGTCATTTCTCCATCTCTTATGCAACTTCAAATGGGAATAACAGATATTGAAGAACGAAAGCTACGAGAGATATGCGAAAAAAAATATAAGAGACGCGATGAATCGTATAAGGGAAAGCTCTCGGAAATAGAAATTGAAAGAGACGAAGAATGTGGAATATGCTTACAGATGAACACGAAAGTCGTTCTTCCTGCATGTAGCCATTCGTTGTGCATGCAATGCTATCGGAAATGGTAAGTTCAACTTCATCTTAAGATCCTAGTTTTTACGAGAAAATGACGCATTCAATCTCCAAATTTTCATAGTTTTGGAAAATCTAATCTCCATAACTTTTAATCACATAATTTGATCTTCAAAGTTTGCAACATTTGGTAAATGAGATCCTCAAAACTGTAAAATCAATCTCTGAAATTTGATTTTATACGAGGATCTCAATTACCAAAATTTATAAATTTTGGAAATCAATTATATCATACATACTAAAGTTTGGAGATTAGTTTTGCCATTTTAATACTATGGTGCAATGTTTTCTAATGGTCGGTACTTCAAATACCACATAGTAACTGTATTTTTTTCATTACCGCCTGGTATCAGGTTTTTTGGTCGTATTCCGGGTTTGACCCTAAAAAACATTAATTTTTATTTTATTTTTTCAATATATATATATTAAATACAATTTTGTACCATTCAGTATACCGTCCTCACCATTCATATGTATCCGGATTGATACTGAATTTCGAACCTATATAAAAACATTGCTTTGGACCACTCATTAAATTTTAAGAACCAAAATTGTCAAAACTTGTCTTTAGCAATAACAATCTTATTGCATTGTTTCAACAGGAGAATCCGATCGCAATCGTGCCCGTTTTGTCGTGACAGCCTAAAACGAGTCAACTCGAGTGAGCTTTGGATATACCCTAGTAAATTTGAGATGGTTGATTTATCTTCAATCGCGAACGATAATTTGAAGAGGCTGTTTATTTATATAGACAACTTGCCACTCGTTCTTCCTGAGCATGTCTTGGTTTTATATTGAGAAATGCCACTCTCTACATTCTATTATTAGTCATTTTCTAGGTTGCACGTATACGAGGTGCGAGGGTGCATTATATTATTTAATAAAAATATATATTAAAATATTAATTAAAATATTTAAAAAAGAATAAATAATCAAATTTGCAATAATAATATTTTGATAAATGTTACTCATCTATTATACAAATTTGATTTGTTAAAGATAAGTACATTTAATATATGTAGATTTTAGATATATTATTTATTCAATTTGATTATTTTTTATTAATGAAAAGATAAACATATTTAATATTTGATTATATGTAACATAATTTACAATATATATATTTCTATTTGATACCTCTACATCCACAAATAAATGAATGTGGATGATATTCATGTTTAAGGTTTAGAGAATGAAATTTCATAATGATGCACCTAATAAGAATTTGCACACCCCGCATCCAGTACATTGTGGGTGCGTTAAAATGCACGCACCCAATGAATCCGTGCAACATAACATTTATTTTTCCTTACTTGTTAATTTTATATTTTTTTAAAAAAATATTAATTTTTTAAATATTAAATGTTTTTAAATGATATGACCTTCAAAAAATGTACCGTTTTAGAAATAGTGGTGTATATATCTTATAGTTAAATTCATTTTTTTTGTTACGCTTTAAATATTAATATGTCACGTGTTATATGTTGTAAAGAAATATAAACGAGTGGAAATAATTTTAAGAAATATATGAGAATAACATGAGCCGGTTTACTAACACATTTTTTTATATCACTTGTTTTTAAATTGATTTTTATAAAAAGAGTTTAAAAATATATATTTAATTATTTTTTGAGGTTTAAATCTGACTTTAATATCTGGTACCGGAAAAATGACGGTATTACCAAATATTTGACGTATAGACTAATATAAAAACATGGGAGTAATACTTAACCATTCAACTTCAATTCTAGTTTTTTTCTTTGTTTCTACATATCATTAAATGCATATTTTTCATGTAATCTTTGTGCCAAATAATTACGAGAAAACACCAATGTAGTCTGAAAAATTTGATACTTTTGGTAAAATTAGTCATGTATTTTGACAAAATTAGTTCTCAAAACATTATAAAGTATGATGATTTTATTTGTCCATGATATATTTTGGGTATTACAATTGGCACAATTATGAATTTTTGAAATCAAAAATTTACAAATCGATGAAACTATATAGACAACTTTTGCGTATCACCCAATAATTACTATACAAATAGAGCTTACTTAGGAAAAAAAATAATTACACATATTTTTTGGTATGAAAATAATACGAAATATGATTCTTATAAATCCTACAATAAATCTTTGATGATGGTGCACTTTAATGCCAAATAGAATCCAAGATATGTAAATGTAAATATAGGGTTAATTTTTATATGTCTAAATCAGTAATTAAATATTATAGTGAAAGGTAATTATTAATAATAAATTTTACTGAGGTGACACAAGTTTGAAAATGAAGGCAATATGGAAATTAGATTAGGTTCATGCATGTTGTAGGTGCACATGCCTATGTTAACATTAGTCCCACATAAAGTTAATGCAATCTTATTATAAAAACAAAATTAATCAACCATACAATTTATGTAAAATAAATAAAACAGTATAATATAATCTAGTAATCGTAATCATTATGTTTATTTAATTTATTATAATATTGTAATAATTTGTTGTTCTTTATATATTTAGTATTATAATAAGTTTATTTGTATCTTCAATTATTGTAGTAGTAATATTTATGTATTTGTTATAAATATATTACAAATTAAATGTATTTGTCTACGATTAGATCAACTAAAATGTTTGATATAATTGTAATATCATAAAAATATAGTTATTATTGGGGAATTTTACTAAATAGATTTTTAAAATTATTGTTTGCTAAATAGTTTACTTTAGAAAAGAATTTGCAAAATAACTTATATTTATAAAGTATTGGATGTATAACGTATATTGTTCGATAGAGAAAATGTTATATATAATATTTTATAAATATTTTCGTATCGGAAGACACTTTAAATACCAGGTAGTATCAAGTTATAAAAGCACATGTTCCCATTCAGGTCATTTGATCGATATATCGGTCAATACCAAATTTAATTTTATATTAAAAGAATGGATGATGTTTGCCGGTGATCCTCCAACTTTCGGGTGGTGTAAAGTGCATGCCCACCAAGTTACGAAATTGCAAATATGACACTTTAAGTTAACAAAAATATGCAAATATGACACCTCAAGTTAATAAAAATATGAACATATGACCCTCCAACTTTAATTAAATGCATGTACGACACCTCAAGTAAACAATACCGTTTAATATTGATCCTCTACGACATTGTTATTGTTTTACATCCGGATGCACATTTCTCGAACTTTAAGTATCAATTTTGTATAATTTTTCGTATAAAAGACTTATTTGCATAATTTGTGAACATTGAGAACAAATACTGCAAACGAAAAATGTTTGCAAATTTAACGGAAAATCATGTGCTAAATACCAGGGGTAAAAAACAAACGATTTTGATAACTTGAGGGGTCATTCTTGCAATTTCATAAGTTGGAAGACATAGCATTTACACAGCTCGTAAGTTGAGGGCTATTTATGCAATTTTCTCTTAAAAGAATAGTGTTATTTTATAAAACCAACAATTATACTTGTTGTTTGGAAATGCACTTCACCGCCGTTGAACAGAAGTCGTTGTATTCTATTTTAACCAAACATCATTAACAACTCCGTTCGTATGAATGCAGAAAACTGTGGTGAGTTTACAGTTTGTTTAACCCAACGGCCATCAAAACGCAACTTCCAAATATCAATTTTAATATTGGTTAATTGTAGTTAGTTTTTTAAAAAATAATTTTGATCAATCACTATTTATTTTATATCAATTACATGTACAAATTATAAAAATATATATAACAATTTAAAAATGTAGTTTTTGACATAACGAATTTATCATAAAATAATATGAAATATCATTTTTAAGTTATACACAATATTTAAAAATAAGTGCAAAAAAATCATTTTATAACTTCACAATCAGTCATTGTTGTTTCAAAAATATTTTTTTTAAATCACAATTAGTTCATCTCACCTCACAACACAGTATAGTCATTTCACCTTATCACTATTTTTAAAACGTTGTTCTAAACCTGCTCAATATTTCACCGTCGTTTGATATGAAAACATTGATAAAATATTATTTATAACGTTTTTTCTCTCGAACAATATTAGTTATTTTACTAATAGTTTATAAACATAAATTATTCTGTAAATTATTTTCGAATATAGTTTATTAAGGAAACTATTAATTTACAAAAATACTATTTCGCAAAATTGGCGGTTATTTTTTATCCTTAAAAGAACAAATTTAATAATCAAATCATTGCAATAGAAATTATTGATGTAAAAATAATTAAATATGCGAGAGGGAAGAAGTTAGAAGGAAAGAGAATAGACACGTCATCATAAAGCGACCGCTGTGGGCCAATAAAGATGTGACACGGAAGTCTCATTTTCCACACCAATTGCCCAATCACAACACATTAAACCACTTTTTTCTAACACATGGTGGACCCCACAAAATTAAAGTTATACTTTAACATTTAAATAAATGTATATATAGAATATAGGTTTAATATAATAAAATCACTTTAAATATTAATTTATTTTCAACTTGGAATTATAAGTAATTGAACCCAAAAGTTTCACAAACAAGCAAACATTACAACACTCCTTTGTACAATTCTAATTCACAACTAACATCATCTATGAGGTGCAGGCTTACATTGGTAACATTTTGCGAAAAGACCAAATTGGTCAACTTGTTTCACAAAATTCGTAACACTAGCCCAACCCCCGAATCCGAAACCGATCACAAAAACCCAAATCACGATGAATGCATTCACAACGTACATTGTCGTCCAATTCAGCATGAACTTCGGTAGCTTCTCAGCAGCATTCTAAACCAAATGAAATAGTGAGGGTAAATAAGACATTTCACATATGATCATAATGAGGGTAAATCAGACATTTCACATTTACTTATGCATTGAATTTGTATGGGTTCACAAGTTTCTTACCTTACGAGCTGAAGCTTTACTATACGTGATCATGTGAGCGAGAGCCGGGATGATATAGACTGTAAAACTAACCAAAAGAGCCCCAACAGCCGAGTTAATTGGGCCGAAAAACGGAAAAATGATCGCCAAGAACCAAATCGGTATCACAACGGGTAATCTTGCTAATGCTCTTAAAAATATACTACTTGAATCATGCATTCCGATCGCCTTCTCCCATACAAAATACAACGGTGTAGAAGCGAATCCGAATGTGATGAACTATATAAGTTAAAACAACACTATTCAACAACACTAATAAATGGACAAGAACATAAAATTTTAACTAGTAAATCACCTGATGAATGAGCATAAGGATCACGGCCGTGTCACGCCAACCGGATCTCGGAAGAAGTGAAAACGCATTCGAATGGTTTAAAAGTTGATCGCCAAACGCCCAATAAACACTCGTCGCGGAAGGAATCGTAAGCGTAAAAACATACATTGTTGCATATAAGTAAATGTACTTGAACTTTCTCGGCTTCCACATAGCATGCATAATCTCCCTATAAAAACAAAGATTTATATGAATCAATCCATTCAAAATCCGATATGTACGAAGTATACGGTAACTAACACGGTAACGGCATGTCCACCGAAGGTATAGAGTATATTTGTTGCTCCGGTGAAGTAAAGAACGAGCTTCTTTGGACCCGAATGATGCACGTTTTCGACTTGGCCGTGAACAAGCGATGCAATTGTTAAGTACCAAGCAGTGTAAGTTGTCATACCGAGTCCCAAAAACGACCAAATTCGATAGTTATGAAATGAAGGAATGAAAACTGTGGTTGCACAACAAGCTCCAAATATATATGTCCATGTTCTCTTGTCCAAGTGATCATTTATATAGTATATGTTACTGCAAAGCATATAAAAAACTCATATATGTTAAATTTCTAGAGTCAAGTCAATTTCATGTGAAGATTGTACTGTAAAAGATTTGAACAAGTTATTTACTATTATCCACTTCCCTCTAATAAACCAATCGAATCTCATTATTTCAATATATTTATCTAATTCGAGGCATTTTCGATCAAAAAACACGGATAATGAGACGATTTCGTTACCTTGCACAAGCTATAAGCTGAATAACAGAGCCAAATAGAAGAAATGTGCAGTTGAAGACTAAGCCAATTGCTTTCCAAAAGGGACCAAGAAGACCATCAAGAACTTCAAACCACTGTAATTATTACAATAAAATAAGATGTTTTTGTGATCGAAGTAATGGATTTCGAACAAGGGATTAGAATACGACCTGAATGACATGGTTTTTAAAGCTCGCTCCTTCTTTCTCACGTCTGGTTCGATATTCAATATAAAGAACACTGATTAAATACGCAGTCCAGCTACCCATTAATCCATAAAAAACTTGAAGTAAAATCCCAGAGAGAATTCCCAGTTGAGAAAATGAGTATGGAAGAGTTAAAAGAACTTGAGCAACCTACAAAAACAACAATGAAATCTTGAATTTTTTGTGGTTAATGATGAAGAAGAGAAGAAGTAATGAAAAATACTTGATTTGAAGAACAGCTAAACCAAGCGTCCCAGGCTGAGCCGCCGTGCCAGAGTGCGTTTTTGAAGCTGAAACCGTTATGTTCCTCCGCATCCGCCGGAATTTCGCCGTCGTTTTCTTCTAATTGGTTTATACCGGGGACAATAGCTTCTTCTGCTTGCTTCTCACCCAACATTTTTCAGATCTGCAAAAGAAAACAAAACCCATTAACAAAGAGACAAAAATACAGGTACCCATATCAAATTCATCCCTAGATCCAAAATCAAACAAAAAAAATCAAATACACAGATCAAGAGCGCAATTTCTACGACAAGTTACTTTCCCAAATTTGAAATACAAAGGAATTCGAAACCCAAAACAAATGAATACAGAAAGAGAAGTAATTGCTCCCGGTAAGGTAATAAGTGTACATAATTACTATTGTTGTTCAGAGTAGGCGGCGAAAGTCACCTCAAAAGCAGAAAAAATCTTCAAAGGTATCTTTGGTAGAATGCAGTAAAGAGAAGAAGGAGAAGAGAAAAAGTGATCACTTTCTGTGTAGAGTACAGTGATAACTGATATCAATTCTAGAGTAAATTCATTTTCTTTATAGAAAGAAAATGAAAAAGAGAATGATTTCTTTGGTTGACTGTCAACTGTATTCCACTAATGATTCCACGAACCGTAATTAACACTTCTTAACAGTCATTAAGCTTGTGAAGATTAAGATATTATATAATCTAAATAGTTCATATTCAAATAAATATAACCTCATATATCAGCTCCCTCGTTTGAATCAATGAAGTAATATTGGTCGGTACCGCTCGTACCTGTCACGAATAATACGATCGATTTTTCTGATATATCGGTGATATATTAGAATATCGATTTACCGGTCATTATCGATATTTACCGGTATCACTGGTATACCGGGTGATATACCACCAATACGACTTCCATACTTTGAATATCAATATGAATTATATCTGAATATTTTAATGTTCGTTTATAATTCGAATAAACATGAACTTGTGTATACATATTTGAACAATATTTGAATAAAATACGAACGAACATGAATAATATTAGAATAAAAATATAAACAATCATGAAAATAGAGAATTGTTATTTGAGATCCAATCATGAGATACCAGATACATTGAAAATTGTATTTTTAGATTGTACAATAAAATTTGAAATCTAAATTTCCGTTTTTTTCTTATTAAAATTAAATTAAAAGTGTTTTCAAACTCTTACCTCTCAATTTCATATTTTAATGATCTAAGTATAACTTTTTAATTTGATAAATTTTATATTGTCTCCGAATTTCGTTCCAATATGTTTGATATAGTAGATGGCGATATATTAATTATTATATTTTTAAAATAATAATATATAAATTAATGTGGCGACACATAAATTTAATCCCCACAATTTCATAGTTTTGGTAAATTTAGTTTCCAAAATTTTCTAATTATGATCTCATTGTTTTGAGTTGTCAAAACTAGTCATCATACTTTCTATATTTTTCGCAAAATCGATCATCAATGTTTAATATGTTGTCAAATTTGATCCCTAATATTTTCAATATTAGCAATTGAAATCCCCAAAAGGCGTATTTGGTCCCCGTAATTTACTAATTTCGGTAAATTTGGTCTCTAATGGTTTTATTAGTCCCCAAAGTTTGAATTTTACGATAATAATGATTCTAAACCTTAAAGATAATCAAACATAATCAATGATTTTATACCGATCGATACTTGAAACCGGGAGGCCCCAAAATTTGGTACATTAAAACCCGATATCGGGTTGTAGGGTTGGATTACGGTTACCAGATATTTTACTTCAAAATATAAATCATTTTTCGAATTCATATAAATGAGAAAACATTAGTTTTTCTGTCAAAACTAGATCAATTAATCAATTTTCGTTAATATTTTTCCTAATTAAAAATCATGAAAAATGAAGTTATAAATATTCAAATTTGCAAAATTCTATAAACTTTAGAGATGAATAGTATAAAAAATTGAAAGTTTTGAGACTATAAATGCCAAGAAAACATTGAATACCAAATTCACCAAAATTATCAAAGTTTGGGGACGAATGGTGTCATTTTCTCAATGTTTTTTTATATCTAAATCTTATAAAAATTAGTATATGAGTTATACCTGACCATTGTATATGAAGAAAACATATATGGTAATATATTCGATGTAACCTAATGAAAAAAAATCCACAAATTTTAAAAATATTAAAGTTTAAAACACAAAAAAATAAAATAAATGTGATATATTTTATACATTTCCTATTAACTTCTCTATGTTAATGCATTATCTTAAACATTTTGAAGGATTATTGAAAAATACATTGTAATAATATATTTAAGATGTGATTCTAGTTAAATTTGTCACATATTTCTTATGAAAATGAGATTAATTAGGCTTATAAAGGTAATGGATATCATCAATATTTGATTTTATTGAGTGTTAGTGCAATGATTTAATTGTTTCATTGTTTCTAAAATCCATGCGGGTAACGAGATGAATGAATGTAAAACTACTAACCGCTTTGTTTAAGGCGGATTGTAATTTTACAACATGTTACATATTCATCACCCGTTTAACTATCCAAATACCCCCAAATTGACGATTATCCAGCGAGTAATGAGGAGGATAACTCAAATTGTAATCCCTACTTATGCAGCATAAGGATCGTGTTTAAATTTCTTAACAATCTATATGATATATACTAGGAAAATTGATCACAACTTCTTGACAAGAAACGCTTTCATATTTTGGATGAATATTACAATACATTTATGATAAAATAAAAATTACATGATTTTGCAAAAAGGCATCCAATAAATGCCTAAGTTATAAAGTTCTTATAGCTATAGACATCATTCTCAAACCTTATTTTGACCTTTTGTTTTTTAGTGATAATATTCCATACCTATAATACCACTAAGCCATTAATAATTATGCACATTAAAAATGATACGTGAATCATTTTACTATGAAATTGAATATCTTTTTTTCTATGTTACAACTATAAACAACAAGTTTCGCGATTCGGGTACACTATTTTTTTAGAGAATAATGATATATTCGTAAAGTTTATAATTATCGTTTGATATGACTTATTTAAAAGCATTCATTTTAAACAAGAGTTTTGTTTGTTAGTAACACTTGAACTTTAAAATAGTGTTAAAGAAGTGTTCTAAGATTTTAAAATTACATACAAAACACTTGAAGTTAATATAATGTGTGTTATTTACCATCAACTTTAATGTTATAAACACCATGACTTACAGTTTAAGGATTGTATGGTTGTCATCCAAAATTGTAAAACTGTTTATATATTGACTGCAAAATTTGTTAATGTTTTAAATGTATCTATAATTTCTATTTTGCCCCTTAACCGTACAAAATATATAATGACTATATTTTAAAACTTTGAAAATTTTAAAAATAACACATAAATTGTATATATTCACAAAAAAACAACCACAAATATTTACTTAATGATCATGTTTAAACACTTTTAAAACTTAGGTATTAAATACACATTGAAAATTGTATTTTATTAATAAACTTTGGGGATATAACATTACAAAATTTCAAAATACAATGTTTATTCGAAGATATGAAAGAAAGTTAGGGTTTTAAGATGGAAAAAATTGATTTTCTCTATTTTTATATTTTTATCCTCAAGAATACTTAAATATCTGATTTTTTATTATAAGATGTTACAAATGACATCCAAATTGAAATTGCAAGAATACATGAAATTTGAGGCGAATCTCATCGTTATTTGGAGTAGTGTGACGTGGTCCCACCAACACAGTTCACAACCTCCGCTCCATTTATTAATGTTTCTATTGGTGCACCCACCCACGACTACTACCACTATATTAACTTTAATTATTAGTTTAATAATTATAAACATTATATTAAAATTATTATTAGTGCGGTTTCTTTATTGATTTAATTAACACTAACTAAATTGTGTGTCCCATCAAATATCAATCCATCCAATTTGTCTTATTCATTTTTCCATTTTTAAAAATATTAAAAATATAAATAGAAAATGTGGGGTCCATCACGAAGATAACTAACAATTAAAAATGTAATAATTTATTGAAGGATGAGTTACCTGTCCTTGGCGTTATTGTCAAGTATGAGATCTCCCACTTGTCCGTGATCGTCATAAAGTAGTGAAGTTGGCATTTTTAGTATGTATTATACGATATCTATATTTATCGTGATTTAGATAATTAAACGAGCAATTGGGTGAGTAGAAATGCTGAGAAATTAGATTATCTTCAATAATGTCCGTTCGAAAATTTTATTATTTCTCTCAATATCAGATTTATATTTCATCATTATTCTTTATTTTTATAAATAACTTTCATCTTATCCCTACAATAATGTTTGTACATTTATAATTTTTAACATATTTTTTTATATTATTATTTTTATGTATATACTAATTATTTGTAACGATATTCTTATTGTAGAAATCACCCATTATAAGTTAAATTAATAGTTGTGTCTTTTTACGAGTGCGAAACATTTTTGAATTTTGGTTAATATGTTATTGCATTTTGTAAACTAACAGTGTAACCAATTGTTAAAAACTGAATAAACGATCGGCTAAAATCAATAACAGGATGACCGAAAGCAAATAATATCGATGACTAGTTAGCCCTGTCTTGGTTAAATAAAATCGAGAAAATAGCGTGTTTAATCCCCAAAGTTTCGATAATTTGGTAAAATTGATCCCCAAAGTTTTAAATGTCAAATTGAATTCCAAAAGTTTAACGATTTAACAAATTGAGTCACCAAAGTATTTAAGCAATACCAGTATCCAAACTTTAAAGTTAACAATACCGGTTCCCAAAATTTATAAATAGTAACAAGTATGGTCTTCAAAGTTTTGTAATTTGGGCAAAATCGATCCCCACTTAATTTTAATGCCATTAGTTTTACCGTTAGGTCGGATTCGGAAACTCGATCCCCACTTAATAAAATCACAATTAAAAATCACTAATCGAACCGTTTAAAATTGATAGATCGATAAATTAGCCATTATTACACAATTTGTATAGAGCAATTACGATATTATCAATAAAATTGTTATTATAATAAATTTTAAATATACATATTTTAATTTTTAAATTAAATTAATTTTTTTTTTGATATTTTTTGTAGTTGGGTGTCCAGTCTAGCCTTGAGGATAACTTATAAAATGCTTTCAATATTTGAAATAATGTAAAAAAATATCTCAAAGTTTAAATATTGCGTATGAAGAGCTCGAACTTTGGAAATCGTTTTCTAATTACCCTCGTATTCATTAAATAATACTCTTTTAAAGTTTATGTTAGGTTATCTTGGTTAAGCTTAAAAATATTTAAAATTTCGAGGGTCATCAACTAATTATTAAACTTTGAAATCATAATATTTACAATTTTTAAAATTTGGATATCAATAATACACATTATATTAACTTAGAATGTTTTACATGAAATTAAAAACTTCGATGACACGATATTTATATTATTTTAAAGTTTGAGGGTCAGTAAAACACACCACTTTTTAATTAATACTCGTCTTATTAATCGGCTACTTATCCATCCAGTTATACTTATGTTTAATTTATCTATTAGAAAATATTAATTTTAAAATGTTTTTATTTTACTAAATGTCAATTATATTTTTTCAATTTTGTTGTTAATGATATTTATCATTCATTGTCTATCATTCTTTTTTATCATATAATATCATGTAATATGTTTTTTTTATATTTGTACAATAATATGTATGTAATAAATATAATTTTATATTATGAACCACATAAAATATATTGTATATATTTTAATTTGAAAACAAATTAAATTATTAATATGTGGTTGACGGTTAACCAAACGCTTATAGATTAAATAAGGATAGAGAATGATGAACGAAGCTGATATGTGACAGTTACACTACTAACTGATACACGTTCCGTTTAATACATCACTTACCCGTTATCCACAACCGTTCCACCATATACTCTTTATATTCACACATTACCTACACTGTATAATCAATGTTTATAAATTTGTTTTTTTTATTATTTATTAATATAAAAAAATTAATATCATAATATGTAAATATATGACAAATTAATTATTTTTAAATATTATTTGTTACTAATTATAACGAGACAAATAAAAATATCAAATATCAAATTATAGATGTTTTATGGATAAAAATTCATAGGTCATACAATATTATATATATTCAAAATATTTATATATTACAAAAATAAGGAATTAACCCTATCAAATTTGATAAAATATAAGATAAACCTAAACTATGTTTTTTCAATCTAAGTTTATTATTAAAGTATATATAATTAATTCTAAACAAGTAACTAATTTTGTATATTAGTAACAAGGTGAATAGCATTGTGAATATATGTAAACCATTATATGTCCCATTTAAAGGCAAATAAATAATTTTACAATTCTTCGTACATTTATCACCCGTTTATCTATTCAAATCCACTCCAAACAATACGATTATTCAATGGATGAGGTTGATAGCCAAAATAGTCATCACTAATTTTTGAAAAAATTGCAAAGATGATCACTAATTTAAAAATTTGATCCTTCAACTTTTTAAATTTGTAAATATCATTTCTCAAAGTTTTAAAATTGCATAGTTGACCCTCAAAGTTCCAAAATCGTTTATTTCTGATCCTTACGTCTGATATTTTTTTGAGTTTATATATGAAGTAAAGTTACAATGAAATATAATAACAAAACATTGTAAGACAAATTATTATTTTAACAAGCAGATGATACATATTTCTCCGAATTAATTCTGAACTCTTGAATATATTCGGGGGCTAAATATCAAATCAGTAAACAAAATTGGTCAATTTCAACATGTGGAAAGAACGAGTTTAATTACGCAAAAACTCAAAAAAATATAGGACGTGAGGGTCAAATATAAACGGTTTTGAAACTTTGGGGGCCAACCATATAATTTTTAAACTTTGAGGGCATAATGTTTACAAATTTAAATAGTTTGAAGTTAACCGCACGTATTATGTAAATTTTAGGTGATTCGTACGCAATTTTGAAATTATAAGGTTATCGCTTTTACACTATTTCAAATATCGGGGGTCAATGACAAACAACACTCCTAATTTTTATATTTGTATTTACCATCACAATATAAATGATTTTCAAATATCAATATTATACGGATATTTTTGTATATTTTAAATCGATATTAATGTGTTGGTTTATGCTGTGAGAATGTGAAAAAAATACCTCTATTAGCTAACGTATTGGGCCTCTTACATGGATTAGCCCAACCCTTCTATAGCTTCAAACTTGTAAGAATCCGTTCCAGTACCACAAAACCTAGTCGTCGACTAAACAATAGCGATTTTGTTATTTTATTTTGGTTATCATTATTTTTTTCTAACAAATATAAAATATTAATTATTTTTTTTAACATAAATTGTGATTGAAATATGAAATATGATGTTGTTTCATAATTGGGTGACGTTTGTTTACGGTCCTCAACTTACGGGCTGTGCAAATATGATATACATTGTGAGCAAAAAATATGTAATTATAACTCTCTAATTTCAATTAAATACATATAAAATACCTCAAGTTTGTAATATTTTTTATCATTGTTACTTTAATTAACTTGTTAATATTTAATATTTTATTCACAATTCTCGAATATCAATGTCAATTTTGTATAATTTGTAAAATATGTCTTATTTGCATACTTTGTGAGGGATTTTCAAACGGTTTTCAACTTACGGAAAACCGGGTGTTACAATGTGAGTGGTAAAAACAAACAGTATTGATAACTTTAGATGTCATTCTTGCAATTTCGTAAGTTGTGGAACATTTCATTTACATAGCGGGCCAATTATTCAATTTTCTCTTCCATAATTATGAAATACATTATTTGTTTTTAAAATTAATTTTATCTATTATATTTTTTTGTTATCAAACATTTTTAACAAATATAAAAGATTAATATTTTTTAGTAAAATAAAGAGTTGAAATAATATATATATATATGTATATATTAGTTATTCTTAATATTTAAACGATCTGGGTTTTTTTGGATTGGGCCAGATTGGATCATTTTGAATATCTAATTGAATTTTTATTTTTTTATATAATTTGCATGACTATTGTTGTTATACATAATAATCGTTGTCTTGCAAATTGTAAAACACATATTTCTATAATGCCTTAGTAGACTAGTCTATTCCACTGGTCAAATTTGACAAATAACACAATGCAAAAAGAGTACGTAATACATTGTTTTGGTAAATATTTGTTGTGTAGTCCATGTACATTTTATTTGTTAAATAGCATACGAGACGAATATTCTAAAAATGTTATATTAGACTAATGTTTTAAAATTAATTTTTTGTAACATATTGATTTAACTTCTTTATTACCAAGATGATATGTATATAATGGGTTTGTTTGGTATAACTTTTTAAAATTGCGGTGTGGTGAGGTGTGGTGAGACGTGGTGAGGTGTGGTGAGATATGATGATCGTGAATTTTTAAGTATGTTTGGTAAAATTGCGGTATTATGATCGTGATTTATGTAAAAATAATAATATACCCAAATTTATATAATAATAATAAATATAAGTATATTATAATTAATAGAAATAAGGGTGAATGGACATTTTCCAAAATAACGATGAAGCCACAGCTGATTTTAACATCTGTGATGATATCGCAATTTTTTAACGATTATCACATCGCAATTAAGCTTGTGTTTTGCATGCATTAAAAAAATCATGATTGGATCATCTCATCGCACCTCACCGCACTTTTAATCGTGGTATCAAACAAACCCAATATAATTGATCATATCGACAATACAAGTGAACGGATTGCTCAATATATTATGAATAATATAAATATACAGATCAATTTTAAAAGCATATATTCCATAATTTACAATTTTTAAAATTATTCTCTTAAATTTGATTGATCTGAACACAATTGAATATCCAATTAGATTGGATACCCAACATTGGAGATAGTCCAATGATAATATATATTTATAGATATAAATTAATGATGTTTTTAAACACGTGAAATTTAAAGTTTTAACACATTTATCCAGTTATTGTCCGAATATTGTGAAGCCAAACCAATCATATACAAAAAACAGCAACACCGATGAATATGATCAGCTTTTAAAACCATGATTTGGAGACGAGTAAAACTTTAAAAGAAGAACAAAAATAGTGATGCAAATCACAAGAGAATGACGATTCATAAGTGTAAGGACCTTAGGCGAATTCCTACATCGGCTATAGACGGGAACGATCTTATGTTAAGTATAATGATTCGTCTTCCATTGCACGAGATATTTTCCCTAGCAAAGTGGCAAGTGTTCCATTAGAACTAGAAAGTTAAGCGTGCTCACCCTAGAACAATTTAGGGATGGATGACCCACTGGGAAGTGTGGGGCTAGTGAAAAAGTAAAACCGTGAGGACTAGGTGAGTGTCATTAGGTCAACCTAGTCCAAAACGGATAATATCGTGCAAACGGAAAGACGGATCGTTACAATAAGCCAAGTTTGAAATAGTGAAAAGCATACAAGAACAACTTGATCATTATAACGAAGCAAAAGCTACGATCTTACTCGATGCCTTTTAGTAATGAAATAGAGTAAGAAGTTATCAAAATCAGTCGATCGATCCGAACCCGCAAATCATAAGAGAATGAAAGATTCATAAGCCAAGTTTGAAATTGTGAAAATCACACAATAACAACTTGATCATTATAACAAAGCAAAAGCTATGATCTTACTCGATACCTTTTAGGGTTGAAATAGAGTAAGAAGTTACCAAAATCAATCGATCGATCCGAACCCGCAAATCTCAAGAAGAACAACAACCTTTCTTCACATTAGCTGATGAAGAAACATTCACATTGATTGGTGTACCTTGACCAGGAACATTAGAAGAAGCAGAAACAGAAGCTTCTTGTGCTGCTAATGCTTTCTTGCTAACAACATTGTATATTTCTGTAAGAATTGTTTGAAATGCATTTTCGACATTGTGTGCATCCAAAGCCGATGTCTCGAGGAACGATAGTTCTTCTTTCTCAGCTAGTTTTTGTCCATCTTCTTCATTCACTGCTCTGAGATGATTAAGATCAGTTTTGTTTCCAGCCATCATGATTACGATGTTAGAATCGGCATGATCTCTCAATTCACGAAGCCATCTTTGGACATTGTCGAAAGTTTGACTTTTTGTTATGTCGTAAACAAGAAGGGCACCAACTGCTCCTCGGTAATAAGCACTCGTAATAGCACGATATCGTTCTTGACCAGCAGTGTCCCATATTTGAGCCTTAACTGTCTTCCCTTCAATCTGCATTATATGAGCACAAAAGATTCAAAGAATGCAAAATTCCCCAATTCAAAATCATCACAGAACAAGGGCATCATTAAAGACAACATTGTGGGTCAAAACATTGCTCAAAACGCTAAAGGCTTATGGCTTAGGATTTCCCAAATAAAGGAATATGAATTTGCATATTCAGTAACCAGAAGACAAGTTAACAAACAGTTTATCACAAAAGTAAACCCTACAAGCCTCTATGTCATTTAATCAAACATGCGGATTGAAAAACGAAGAATAATGAAAAAAGCAAAAAATAAAGCTACGGATTCTAAGATAAAGCCCTCTATGACATTTAATCAAACATGTGGAGCGCACAACAAAAAATAATGAAAAAATCAAAAAATGAAGCTACGGATTCTAAGATAATAGCATAAATCTCGAGTAACCTGAAGTGTTCTAGTAGCGAATTCAACACCAATAGTCGATTTGGACTCCAAACAGAACTCATTTCTGGTAAAACGTGAAAGAATGTTGGATTTCCCCACTCCAGAATCCCCGATCAATACAATCTTGAACAAGTAATCATACTCGTGATCTACTCTACCCGCCATGCCTCAAATGTTTCTTCGCCTCCTTTATTTCTTCGATTCCAGACTTAGTTACATAACAGCAAGGCTACAAAAAAGCAGATCCATAACAGATTCGATAAATCAATGATTCAGTAAGAATTACCGTATCGGAGATCCGGCGCCGACGATATGAATCTGTGAAAACAGAAGAAAGGCGCTCCTCTTCGTCACAGATCACAGACAATTCTCAAATCTCAAATTGGATGGATGGGTCAAATTAGGTGTCCCTTTTCTAATAAATGGATGATTCTCTCAAAATTAATACAAATAGAATTATATTAAATTAATATTACTTTTACTTAAATTTCGAAAATATTGTATTCCAAAATTTACTAAAAATTATAAATTAACTTTTTAAATATATAATAAATTATTAATTAATGATAATTTATTTAAAAGATTATTTTTAATAAATATCTAATGAATATTATAAAGTTAACACTTGCATTGCTGTATGACGATCCTTTGCACTACAATCATAACCTTTGGAAATGTGTTCTAAAATTGGACCAATTTTGTTCGGTTCAAACTACGAGTATGAAATTAAGTTCGTTTCAAACCATATCATTTAGATAGATTTTTATATTAATTCAAAATTTTGTTTTGTTATGAATCGATATGTTCAATATACCGAACATAAGGTATACTAATTAATATATATATTTTTAAAACAAATTAATTTAAATTAATATTAAAATATTGTTATTATTAGTTAGAAATTATATTGTTTATATTTAATCATTTTTCATAATTTGAAATTGCTTAGGTGACTAGGTGTATCTTGTACCGCGAACTTCTGCCGCTAACCATAGATTAAAGATGAATCCAACGGACGAAATTCATTCCCAAAAAGCATACCGTCAGCCTCGCGAAAGGAAGTCGTATTTCAGTATTTTTAATAATGCAACTTTTGTTTCGTTGCCTTTTTAATTTCTAATTCTATTTGACAGTGGGTCCTACCTCTAAAAACGAGTATTTTTATTAAATAAAAAAACCAAAGTTTACATTTTATTTGTTTTGAAGGTTTTTTACCAAATCACCTATTTATTATTATTTTATCTAAACTAACCTTCTATTGGGTTTGTTTGGTTCAGTTTTTTTAAAATTGTGGTGTGGTGAGGTATGGTGAGATGTGGTGATTGTGAATTTTTAAGTTTGTTTGGTAAAATTACGATATTATGATCGTGATTTATGTAAAAATACTAATATATCCTTATATATATAAAATAATAAATATAATTATATTATAATTAATAGAAGTAACTATAAATAAGTCTTTTCCAAAATCACGATGAGACTACAGCTGGTTTTAACAGTTGTGATAATATCGTAATTTTTTAACGATTATCACATCGCAATTAACATTATCACGATGTGCGCATTAAAAAAATCACGATTTCAACATTTCACTACACCTCACCGCTGTTTTAATCGGGGGTAGCAAACAAACTCATTATAAGTTATCAAATGTCATCAATTTCTCTTGAGTATCTGATCTAAGCTTGCAATCATCCGCAAGTGATTAATTCGATAGACCAAATTCTAATTCAATGTTAGTACACGTAGTAGATTTGGGGAGAAAGTGATGTTTGATATTATTTTGTGAATTCGATTATAGTACGTAAATAATTCTTTGATTAAATATATATATAATATATTACTATTTTAAAATATTTATTCCACAATTGTTTAATATTTAAACCATTTCAACACTCATTGTGTCATATCATATAAGATTTCGCACAGATAAATTAAAAAGCAGTTTTATTTTAAATTTTTAATAAATAAAACATCAATCATGGAGGATGTCACTTCCCTTGTCCGAGGCATTGTCTAGAACCTAACATCGAAGAAGTTAAAAATGCTCGATTTTCGTTCTTTATGAATTCAAACTCAAGTGAGATTAGACTCAATTTAAAAAATAAGTTATAAATTGTTCAACTGGTGAACATTGTTTTCATAACTGTGATATATTCGGATCACGGTACCCCGAACCAGGTTAGACCCAATCTTTGCTAGGCCGGCCCAGATCTTTAAGGCCCCAGATCCAACTTCAACAAACATTCGACCCGACAAGGATAGATAGACCCAATAGCCCACTTTGTCCAAAAGTCTATACACAGTGATCGGGGACCGAAGGAAGACCAATAATGCATATGACCCATTGCTTCTAGGACCGACCCGATGGATCAGTCAAGACGGTTATAACCCACGTGTCCTACGCTCTAGGTTCAACCACTCATTCTACACTTCGGTCCTGATCACGCAGACTACGCTTCGGTCTCATCCACGTTTTCCAATATGTGAAAACAACCTCCAACAACCTTGTCAGATGCGATTATAGGGCGTGAATTACACGCGATTTCAGCTCTATAAATACAAAGCTTGACGACGGAATTTACAGAATCTTTTGGATGCGCAAAGATAGGTTGTTTACTCTGCCAATATCCTTAGCACTTTCTTTATTTACCTCGTCATTTTCTTAAGCCATCTCGTTTTGTAATGAACTGTTTCATTAAGGAATCGATTAAGAGTATTTCCAGTTCATAGCCAAATGGTTTTTTCCCATTTTCCAGGGATTTCTACTCTAAATCTGATGTGTCTATTTCCTATTTGATTCATAATCGTTTCCCTCATTTCTAATAAATTAAAACCGAGTTCGTTCTGCAACGAACTGGACGACTGTTGGTATCCTAGTTTCTTTGACAACAACAATAACGTTTTGGAATTTTATTTCGATTTGCATCGGAATGACTGGTCGGCAATTTTTTAAAAAAAATAATATTTATTATTTTTTAGAGTGTCATCCGAAAAATTAAGATCCGATCATAAAACTCGGTATTTCTGTGGTGAATAGTGTTTTTAGGCATTAATAGTGAAATACGCGGTTATAGTGTTTCCGGTGGTGAATAGTAAATCCGAGGTGAATTGTGTTCCCGAACATGAATAGTACATCAACAGTGAATAGTGTTTTCCGACAGTGAATAGTTTCACGCACCGAAATCGGACCTAGACGTTTCCGGTGTGTGACATACCGTGCTCCATTCTTCTCGGGAACACAAGGCGATTATCATATTACAATATTAATAAAACTTACAACATCAAAATAAAACTCATAAATAAACTTCAACAACTTTATATCATTCATTTCAAATCTTCCTCTTGGTAACATATTAACAAGCTCACTTTTCTCCCGACTTCATAATCACTCTCGGTATCAGCCGACGACTAACTCATTCCACGATTTCCTTAATCTCTTTCCTTTCCTACAAACTGTAGAGCGGTCATAATCGAATAATAGAAATTTCGGTTAAAACTCATTAAAAACTTATCTTTATTTTGTAAACATCTTTTCTTTTGAAAACTCTTCTTGCTTTGAAACTTCTTTAAACAGTTATCGTAAAACATCTTTATAAAAGTCATACTTGAAATTTAACTATTTTTAAAGTTCATTGAAATATCTTATGAAACTCGTTATAACTCATTTATCTTTGAAGCTCATTTAAATCACGTTTGAAAACCTCTTTTGTACTCACTTAAAAACTTATTCCTCTCGGGACTTTTTCGAATTTTTATTTTAAAACCTCGCAAAACTTACTTGAAATCTTACTTGAAACTTTATTTGAAATATTACTTTAAACATTACTTATCATTTTCTCATGTGTCTTTTACTTTTCTTGCCGGCTCTATTTTACATGCCCGGTGACATGTCCCGCCCAAGCCGACCGTTAGCTGTTGGTCGACTCAACGAACAATATGCTTCCCTTTCCCGAGAGAGTACTCAGACACTACCCATTTTCTCAATCGGGTCCGTTCTACCCTTTCCGTACGTATCTTTCTATTTTGGAACTCATCGTTTCCTTCATCAGGCATACCCTTCCTTTGGCGAATCGTGTGTGAGGCACGATGCCGGGTTCGGTCGGACGGTCTATCCTTCCTCACCCCGAGTCTTATTCATTCATAACATTTCATAAAAATAATACAAGGACACCCTCTTCCGGCAGGCGCTCGCACCCGCGGGGACAACGTATCTCAAAACATTTTAATTTAAACATTTTATCGTAAAAACTCTAAAATAACATGAACCTTCTATTATTTGATTGATCATCCCGCGTACCTTTATTCGTACGTTGTTCACCGGTCTATCCTATAGTAAACTTTATCGCCATTTCTCTCCTCCAAAATCAGCCCCTAAAATCAAGTTATGGCTTTGACACATGACATAAACTAATCCGCTAAAACTAACAAAAAAGAAATGGTCCTAGACAATATCAAGAATCTCAAACCATGAGTCACAACATTTTAGCTTTTCAAATCTCACCAACGATATTATATGCAACATCTTTAACTAGAGTTTATACTCAATTCATACTCGCAAAGTGTATAACTTACATAGCAAAGGAATGACTACCCAATCTTGACAATCCTTCTTGACTCTGCATCCTTTAAATCGGAAATATGAATAATTCTGTTTCATCCAAATAAAAAGTTCAACATGGACATATGAAAGTGCCTAACATTCTGTAAAGAAAGATCAAATAATTGATGATGGTTGTATCAACATTCAACTTTCACACCATGAACAACACACGAGCTTCTCGTATTGAATTCAGTAAGTTGAGTTATCAATATTCTATTCTATTCTCCTTCACAATTCTATTGTCATTGAAGGAGGAATATTATCAAGAAAACTAACCGTCCATTAGGCGAAGAGAAGATGCATGGATTCACCATATAGCTACCGACTAACATGACTCGTGCAACCATCTCAAGTTCATTCCACAAATCATCATTTAACAAAGGCATTTCTCTGATTTCATTTCTCCCACGCAGCCGCACTTCTCCCCAGTGTAGCATGGACACATAAATTCGACTCTTTTTGACTCGACTCGTTGTATTTTGAAGAGTCGGATTTCCGACACGTCTATTAATATATGGAATTAAATTTTCTATGAATTAAAAAAATATTTAATAAAAGTCACAACAAACATCATTCATTAAAAGTCATAATTAAACAAACTAGAATGTTAATGTTGACAAAATAAGGATACATCATAGATCATTTATCATCACCAAATATAACTTTTTCAAAGTCCGTCTCGTCAAGTGATAAATTTGCAATCTCTAAAATACCAACATCACTTAAAGTCTCGAAACCATCACTTGCAACATCCCACATTTTAGATTCACCATCTATGTATTTTGGTGTCTTTCTCGAAAGAAGACGAAGATTGTTGTGTATGTAAACAAGGTTCTCGGCACGACTTGGTGTCAACTTGTTTCGTCTAGCTGAATGGATGAAATTGTATGTGCTCCAGTTTCTCTCACACGAAGATGATGAAGATACATTACCAAGTAATCTCAGAGCTAAACGCAAAAGATTAGGAGTGGTAATTCCATGAGCATACCACCATTCTATCGGAGTTAATCTAGATCTATCTGTCATTGATACTCGATCACCAAACTCCTCATAACATCCCAAGAATTTATAAAACTCTTGTTTTACCTGTGTTTTGGTATCATCATCCGAAAAATAACGCTCTATAAACTCTTGTCTCTTCGTTGCAATGAAAGGATCAAAATCGAGTTTTTGTAAAGTTGAATGTTCTTCTTTCCATTCTTTAGTTGTGCACCTAAAATAAGCCAACACTTCATTAAGTAAGTTCCAATGAAAACAAATGCATGCACAATACTAAATTACCTTGGATTTAGAGAATGAGCAACAACATGTAAATTAGTAATACTTTTGTTTATTCTAAAGTTCAAAATATCACTAATAACATTCCAAAATTGTGATTCATCATTTGTTCCTCTCATCTCATGCTCATGTTTGAAAATACATGATTTCACCCTATTTATCATAGAATCCCACATGCTATAAATCAAATGATGAGTAGGTTTATCTGTATCACATACCCTAATCATCTCATAAATTGGATCAGTAACTTCAATAATATAATCAATTGCAACCCACAAAGAATCATCTAATATTTTGCTTTTGATTACCATAGCATTCTTGTGATCATCACCACGGCATGAAAATCATTCTTTACTAATTACCAAACTTTGCAATGAATGCTTCAAAGATTTGAAACGTCGAAGTGTAACAATGGCGGAAGCAAATCTAGTTTCAGCAATACTAAGAAATTTTAAATCAGAGAAAGTGTTAAATAAAGCTAGTCTCTTTTGATGATTCATGATGAAATTTTTTATTTGTTTCACCACTGCAACTATTTCGCTGATCCAATGTAGTTGTTGAAATCTAATAGTATTTGATTCTGTGGCTTTAGGCGAACAAATATTATTTAGTGCAAGATTTAATGTATGTACTATGTAAGGAGTCCAAAAAACCTATAAAATACATTCATATAAAGTTGAAGGTTATCTTTTAATAAAACTATAAAAAAAACATATATGAGGATATGTGTGTTTAATAAGTTCGCCGGCACTTTTACAATTGCTTGCATTGTGTGTGATAACCTGAACTACATTAGAAACCCCCATCTCTCGTAATACTTCTTTCATCAAATCATAAATAAAAAAGGAATCTTTTGTTTCCCCTTCACAATTTATCGTCTTTAAAAATATTGTTCCATTAGAATTGATTGCCATGAAGTTGATTAAAGGCCGTCTTTGAGGATCAGACCATCTATCGGTCATTATGGTAACACCTTTTGTTTCCCAACTATCTTTAATTGGTTCTAATAACCTATCAATATTTGCCCGTTCTTGTTCGACAAATTTTGTTCTCAAAAGAGAGTAACCTGTTGGGATATATCCTATAATATACCAAAATATATTATCAATATAAAACAATGATTTTAATATAAAATGTATGACAAATATAATGTAGATATATATACCTGGAAGTGGTGTTTCAGCAAGAAAAGTAATCGCTTCTTGATAATATGGACAACGTGCA
This sequence comes from Utricularia reniformis, assembly GCA_009725065.1. Lineage (NCBI taxonomy): Eukaryota > Viridiplantae > Streptophyta > Magnoliopsida > Lamiales > Lentibulariaceae > Utricularia > Utricularia reniformis. The sequence goes on from RWGZ01001092.1 coordinate 691,673, forward strand.
AAATTAAATGGAATACCACCTGCAAAAAACATTCTAGCGAGTAGAAGATCTGTTTTTTCTCTGTTTTGCATATTAAAAATTTCATCTAAAGTAGATTGACTCCTTGCTCTTTTATTTGAAATCGGTGTTCTTAGTGAAGAAGAATGAATATTTTCAAATCTTTGAGACATTGTAGAATCACAAGTGGGCTTTGAAGATGAACCATAAGTAGATGCACTACATTTACTAGACGGAGGTAGCGGAATAGAACTTGAATTGGTTCGACATTTTCCTTCTTTAATTCTGTTGTCATATTCTTCATCTAACTTTCTCATTTCAGCAATCTTCGCATTTGATATACTTGGACATGTTCTTATTCCTTTTCCAGCAAGTCTTAATAGATGTGTTTTCACCCTCGAATATGAACCAACAAATTGTATTTCACATAATATACATTTGAAAGAGATATTACCATCTGATTCTGAAGTTTTCCTCAACTTAGTGACGTAGCTCTATAGTAGACGGATTACTTGTGATGAGACAACATCATCATTTACATCTTTTACATCTATATCCATAAGTATATAATCTACAACACAAATATAAAATTGTATACTAAAATAGAGAAATGAAAGCCAAAGTTTTTTGTGAAACAAAGTTAAGGGAATATGAAAATAATGATTTATCTCTACTTTTTGAAAACAAGTATTCGGATTACATAAATCAATCTTTAAATTACAAAAAATTCCATCAACACTATACATTTTAAGCACAGATCCATTCGATTTTATCTATTTCCAAACTTAATTTCATATAAGTTCATCAATAAATGACATTAGTGTTACATATTAGAATGAAAATAAAAATTGAAAACGGATAAAAGTTTTAGCAGTTAGCAACTAACCGCACAATCGGATCTCGGATGCTAAGAAGCAAGCTCTTGAGAGATTTAGGGATTGAATTTTTAAGAAGTTGGAATCTGAAAAAAAAATGTTAAGGGAGGACAAGAGCAAGAAGCCGCGGCGCACATGAATGAAAATTAATGAGATAAATTAATAAAAAAAGATGTGCAATGAATTAAATATTAAATTAAGAAAAAGAAAAAAAACACGGTCCATATTAAGTGTCATAATGAGTCTGGCCGCACCATTGCTTCTGACGCGCATTCGTCCTCAGATATGCCGAGTCCTAGCTACACAGCTTCTCCCTTATTCATTCTTTTTAATTTTACCCATTATCCCCTTATTTATTAAAACCTAGAATGGTATGATGGATCAAATTGTATGGGCTTTCAAATCTAATATTATGCCCAATAATCATATATTATTTAGTAATTATTTAATTTAAAGTATCGTTTTACAATCACGTATGATTTAAATTTAATTATTACGTTTCAACTCAATTCGATCTAGTTTAACCTAAATCGTGAAACACTTGATGAAATTTTACTTCTTATAGCATAACTTAATTTATCTTGTCTACACAAAATTGATTAATTCACTCCTTATAATATTATAAACTTTATCAAATATTTTAATAGCTACTATTTTATTCTAATATAATATCTTGTAAATTAATATTATAGATCCTAACTATATTACTATTATTATTCACAACATATATTTATATCATCCATTTATTAATATAATTACTCATTTCTATTACATTGAAACTAAAATATATATCTAATATATTCAATTTTAGTATATTCATATTATATACTCAATAATATTTATAAGTTATCTAATTCTCCTAAAATTTTGCTTTATAACAATCCATCCACCTTATAATGAGTTTTTTGAAATTCGTCGTTATTATATTAAACTCTTAATATTGTAGTTTCTCTAAATTTTCGGATCATTACAATAGTAATCTGTGTGAATAGTTTTTTCGGCGTGAATAGTGTTTCATGGTAGAACCCTCGCTTTGGAGATTTCATATTTATTCAATTGTTCGGACTTTCGATAGATCATTTATTTTGATTACGGAGAAACATACCACGATCTGAATTTCCGTGGTGAATTTCATTTGGAGGACAAATATATGGTGAATTATTGCAGTGAATAGTGTTTCACCTTTTTGTTGCGGTTTTCAATGTTAGACTCGTTTCTCAATCTGATTAATATTAGATAATTTATTTTTATAAAAAAGACTATATTTGTACTGTTGAACTTTATTATAGTGAACATATATGTAGAGTTTTATTTTCCCGATGACGTAAGTCTACACAATATGGACCAAACCTCATAATTCTTTGTGTCTTAACAACAACAACAACAAATGTAAATTAAAAAAAATCTAATTAAATAATTGACTTATCTGGAAAATATTTTAAAACAAGATCTATAGTTCCGATAGAAGAAATTCTAGATACATGCACTATAACAATCACGTTACAAAACTTGAAAGAATCTAATGGCAGAAGTACTTAACTAAAGAAATTTAATATGGAAAAGTTCACTCATTTCATTCAAATCTTATATTAATAGATTTCTAAATGTTTTCTAATGCCATTTACTAAATGTTTTCAAATGCCATTTAGATCCTCACAAATCGATAACACCAGCCTTGACTGCTCATAATGGTATGACAATTTTCAATTTTTATAAGACCCACGTGCCTTTGATCCCGTCAAACTCATTCTAAGATCCTCTTTATCTCCCACAAACCCGATCTGATCTTTCAAGATCGTTCCATTACTTAAGGTTTTCCTTCCATTCCATTATTTAGCATTCATGAACCAGCCCACGTTGTATTGGGACGCCTGTATTGCCATTTTACCCATCACAGAGAAATTGATTTGTCAATCTATCAATCAAAGTGTAAAAATTGCAAAAGATTTTTGTATTAGATAGGTAGATTGATAAAAATTGTTTTTGACGGTAGATATTTTTGTAAAATAGCCGTATTGGGACAAGTCGTGTCTAAGTACAACACTACGTATATTAGATCAGATCAAATTTTAAGTTGAAGTGATTTACTTGTACCGGTACCGGGTATCCGGTTCATTAAGTATAAATTGTGATCACTTTATTGAAGAGAAAACACCTCAATAGAACAATACATGAATAGACAAACATCTCAAGATCACACTCTTAAGAACACCAATAACATAAGAACAATACCACTTTGTTTCATTTTCCACTAACACTTACCTTTAGATGACCATTTTCTGTTATACTTCTCAATCTTCACATACTTTTTCCAATAATAATCTATAGGTATTCCCATCTGCAATTGATGAGGATTCACCACCGGAATCGGCATCTGAATCCGGTGAATCGGGGAAGAGTGAATAAAGCTCCGGTGTGACAAATGATCGGCCTGGTTAGACAATCCTTTGATTCTCTTTACATACAATCTGTACTTCTGCAAATGGCTAGCAACATTTTCTCTTGTTAAACCTTCTACGTTCATTAACTGCATAATTGACTTAGGCACAGCATTTTTTAACCCTAAATGAGTCACAACCTCAACAAATCGCTTATGCAGATGCGGAGTCCAAGCAACCCTAGATCTCTTCAATCTTTTGCTCATCGCACCGCCCTTCTGAATCAACAAATCACCGATTTGTTTCGACCGTCGACAATTGCTCAATTCAGATCCATTATAGTTACTTTGAGAACTGAAAATCTCTGATTCGCGATCAATTTGTAGCGATTTCGCTGAAATTTGGAATGCGGAAGCCAATGCCGCCGGAATCAAAGGCTGAGACAGAGGCGTCAGATCGTCCGGCGACGGCAAATCTTCTTCCCAATCCACAACGACGCCATTAACTGTCTGGCGATTATCCATTGGATAAACAAGATAACAAGAAGGATTCAATGGCCGAGAGAGAAACGGGGAGTAAGCGGTTATGCCCAATCTTNAGAGTGTGAAGAGAGGTGGATGCCTTTGTCTTCTTGCTGATATGGTGAATTACTGAAAGTTAAGAACTTGCAAGGATAATGATACAAGAAGTAAGCTTTTGCAGAGTTGAAGATCATCGGGAGAGTTCTCTGTGATCAGTACAGGTGTATCAAGAAACTGATATGTTTCTTCCTTGGGTTTCTGATTTGCTGGTTTTGTTACTCATTTCGTGACTATTATTGTGGATTGGTCAAGTGGTTCTTGGCCCGTGGTTTTCTCCCGGCACTCGGCTTCCACGTAAAAGCTCTTGCTCTTATTTACAAAACATAAACAAAGAACTGAAACATATAAGACACAAACTCCTCAGTGTTGCATTAGAATCTGTTTGTTTAAGTGTTTACAAATTGGTTTCAGGTTTAACAGAGAATTGTTGGGGATCCATTTACAGATGATTTCTTTAAGTTATTCACTTCAGTTTTTACACGGCAACGTGCAATTTTACAGAGATTGATGGTGAAAAAGAACAGGATCAACAAGAAGCTAGCCAAAATGAAGACTTACAGAAGAATCTCTAATGTTATATTTGTTGATGCTTTTGCACAGTTCTATTATGCTCATAGCATCAGCCATCTCCGGACCTCCGGTAGTGACGGCTTTAGCTGCGGCATTCGCTGTACCGATGGGATCAATGGGAAAGTTACTGATCTCTACTTGGAGAAAGTATGAGAAGGATTTGAGTGCACAAATAGAGATAGGTAGTTCAATGCAAATAATAAGCTCGATAGTGATAAAGGATTTGGAGAATATTAGAGTTCAAGTTGATAATCTTCAAATCGGGATATAGTCGTTGATGAATAACGCTGAATTTGCAATGCAGGGGGTGGAAGAAGATGTGGTATTGGGTGTGGAGGAGATGAGGAAGGGAGTGATGAGCTTGTACAAAAGTATAAGTGAAGTGAGTGATAGTGCTAATAAATGCTCTGTTGGGGATTAAACACGTGTGCGAACAACCTCGATAGATTAAGTAGAATCAGAGAATTAAAGTAAAGAGAAAACAACGATACAAGAAATTAATGTGGAATCCCGGAAAGGGAAAAACCACGTGACCGGCGGAAAAGGACAAATTCACTATCAATTGAGAAGATTACAACACACGCACACGAAGAGGAAAACTCGGAATACAAGAGTATTGAAGTACATGACAATGAACCCTATGACTCTTTTATATAGATGAGGTGGTTGAGATATTAAAGTAACAAACAAATATTCCTAATATTTGATCATATCTCCATATATGATTATCCATAATCAAATCATATATATGCGTCCATATATATAGATTTGATATGATATTATTTCCTTCAATATCTCCTTCCATAACTGCCGAAATCTTTGACCAGTGGGCCCCACCGTATCTCAGTTCGGTCCTCAACCGATTGCCTCCATCTCATATCTTCGGATCACATGCTTCGGTCCTTTACCGATTGCTTAAGTCCCTTTTTCACATTCGTTATTGCGTACTTCTGTCCTAAACCGATCGGTACCAATACCGACCATCCCGTCTTCCATGTGTGCCCCGATCGACCACATTGCCGATCGTCTTCCAAGTGTGACCGATCGATACCAATACCGATCTCCACACTTAACAATCTCCCACTTGGAGATCGATAATGCATCTTCTCTTGATAGTTACCTCTCACCAACTCACATTGTGAGACCAACTAGAGCTACACACAGCTCTAGCTTTGCCACAGTGACTCCCTTCGTCAGAATGTCTGCCGGATTTTTAGTGCATTTGATCTTTATCAACTGAAGCGCCTTTCTCTTGAGCAGAATCCTAATATAGTGATACTTCAACTCAGTGTGCTTCGTCCTAGCATGAAATACCGGGTTCTTCGCCAAACAAATGGCACTTTGACTGTCACTGTACAAAGTCCGCAGATCGGTCCCTTTACCGATCTCCATTAGGAAATTCTGGAGTCACACCATCTCCTTTCATGCTTCCGAAATCGCAACATACTCTGCCTGAATAGAGGAAAGTGAGGCACACTTTTGCAATTTCGACTTCCAACTAACAGTTGTACCGGCAACAGTAAATACATACCCCGATGTACTCTTCCGATCGTCAAGATCTCCTCCAAGGTCGGCGTCTACGTACCCAGTTAGTTCGATCGGTCCCCTTCTAAAACACAGCTTCCGCCCTGATGTCCCTTTGAGGTATCGTAGCAACCATAGCACTGCTTCACAATGCTCTTTCCCAGCGTTCGACATGAACCTGCTCATGACTCCCACTCTATGTGCAATATCATGTCTCGTACAGACCATTGCATACATCAAACTACCGACCGCTGAAGAGTAGGGCACATTCTTCATCTCTTCGGCCTCCTGGTCGGTCATTGGCGCCTGCTCCTTTGAGAGTTTCATGTGTGCTCCCAAAGGTGTTTTAGTGACCCTCAAGTCTTCCACTTGATACCGATCAATCACGTTTTCAATATATGTTTCTTGAGACAAGGTAAGTGTACCCTAATGCAAATCTCTCGAGATTCTCATTCCCAGAATCTGCTTGACCGGTCCCAAGTCCTTCATCTCGAATGCTTCGGACAACTCCCGTTTGACTTGTTTTATCTCCTCCATGTCACCCCTGCGATCAACATGTCATCGACATACAGTAGAAGGATTACGTATGTGCCTTTGCCCCATCGGAGATAACAACAGTTGTCTGTCTCACATCTTTTGAATCCTCGTTCGGTCATTAAGGAATCAAACTTCAAGTACCATTGCCGAGGAGCTTGTTTCAATTCATACAAGCTCTTTACCAATTTGCAGACCAGATTTTCTTTACCATGCGTCTGAAACCCCTCAGGTTGTGCCATGTAAATCTCTTCACATTCATCTGTTCAAGATGGAGATTCTCCGTAGCTAGTATACTCAAAATCACCCTGATCGTCGTCATCTTGACAATTGGTGAGAATACCTCGGAATAGTCAATTCTCTTCTTCTGCAAGAATCCTTTGACTACTAGTCTCGCATTGTAACGTTTGAACCCATATGCCTCGTGCTTTACTCTGAAGACCCATATGTTGTGTAAGGCCCGATATCCCCTCGGCAAATTCTGTCAACACCCAAGTCTTGTTCTTCGACAAGAAAGCCATTTCGTCCTCCATGGAAAGCTCCAACTTTTCCTGCTCACGAGACTCAACAGCCTCTCGGAAATTCTCTGGCTCGCCATCATCAGTCAGTAATGTATGATACATTGCAGGAGTGTAACGATCGGGTGTTCTCCTCTCCCTGGTTAACCGCCTCAACACAGGAGTGACTTCCTCGACATTGTCATATGTCGCCTGGTCTTCATTCTGCTGATCAGTATCGGACCGATCAAACTGAAATTCTGACTCCTCATCAGAAGTGATACCGATCGGCTCCTCCTATCGGTCCAGAGGTCCACTCCTCCCACTTGATGGTGTCATTACTATCACATCGGTAGACTTCTCCTCAGTCTTTGCGACAGTATCTTTGTAAAGTTGATCTTCGTTGAAGGTCACGTCGACCGATCTAATTATTTTCCTACCTTCTGTCCAAAACCGGTAACCAAAATAATTAATTCCATAGCCAACAAAAACAGTCTTTACAGCTTTAGCATCAAGCTTATCCCTCTTCTCAGGGTCTATGTGGACATACGCAATGCAACCGAACACTTTGAGATGATCCAGCTTCACCTCCTTCCCAGTCTACTTCTCCTCCGACAACTCGCAATCTAGTGGTACCGATGGACTCCGATTGATCAGGTATGCTGTTGTACTCACATCATCCGCTCAGAAGGTCTTTGGTAGACCAGCGTACAATCTCATCGATCGGACACGCTCATTCAACGTTCGGTTCATTTGTTCGGCAACTCCGCTCTGCCTCGGCTTGTTCCGGACCGATCCCTCTAGCTTAATACCGTTCGCCAAACAGTAGTTTCTGAACTCCTCCCCATCATACTCTCTTTCATTGTCTAATTTCAGACACTTCAACTTGGTTCCAGCCTCGAGCTCCACCTATGCTTTCCACCTTTTGAATGTCTGGAACACATCAGATTTCTTCCTTAGAAAATAGACTCATACCTTACGAGTATAGTCGTCAATGAAGGTGACATAGTACTTCGAGACTCCAACGGACTCCACCAGTGCCATACCCCACACATCGGTATGCATGAGTTCCAGCTTGCTGCTTTTCCGATCCCGCTTCACCTTAGTAAAGGTTACTCTTCTATGTTTGCCGAGCACACAATCCTCACAGAATCCGACCTCTTTGTCCACAAAGGTCGGCAATATGCCTTTCCGGGCCATGATCTTCATGCCCTTCTCACTCATGTGGCCAAGGCGATCATGCCACATCTTCAGCAACCTCCTTCGGTCCTCCGTGGATCGGCCCCCATGGAACCGATTAGTCTCTAGTGTAGTGAGAGTGGATCGGTCCCCATCTGCCCCGATCGGTTTCTCCACGTACAAAGTTCCCGACTTTATTCCTTTAGCGATGACCAAAGCCCCTTTGGTCACTCTCCACCGACCGCTCCCGAAAGACGTTCGGTAACCCTTAGCATCCAACTGTCCGACCAATATCAGGTTCTTACTCAGTTTGGGTATATACATTACATCCTCCAAGGTCCAACAGTAACCATTTGAGGATCGGATCGGTATATTAACCTGACCTGTGTTCTCCAGGAACTTCCCATCGGCAAAATAAACCTTCCCGAAATTCCCTGCTCTAAAAGACTTAAATAACTTCTGATTAAAATAGGAGTGAAAAGATACACATGAGTCAACCACCCATGACTCCACAGGACTCTCGAGACACAGTACAAGTGCATCATCAGATTCAGTCGCTACCGATGCTAAATTCTCTTCCTTCTTTGGCTCCTTGCATTCCATGCGGAAGTGTCCATTCTTCCCGCAATTCCAGCAATCGGGCTACCCACGATTCTTTGACTTTCCCCGATTCTTTGATCGGGCCCTGCTCTCGCCATTCTGCCCTCGGTTATTCTTCCGACCTCGGGAAGAATCTGCCACCAATGCATTACTTTTGGTATCCCCCTTATGCTTTCGTCTCAATTCCTCACTGATGAGTCGAGCCCGCACATCATCGAAATTGAGTTTCCTCGGTTGACTACTGATGATATCAACAGTCATCGACCGGCTTTCGGGCATGGTACAAAGAACGGCAACGGCCTGCATGTCATCATCCATGACATGTCCAGCCAGCGACAACTGGTTGGTAAGATTGCAGAAATCATTAACATGTTTGCAACGGAGGCACCATCTCCCATCGTCATGGTATACAACTGCCGTGTCAAGAGCACACGATTTGTCGATGATGGCCGCTCGCACATATTGGACAGTGCCTTCATCATACCGTACGTCGTCGTATGATTGTTGTAGTTAAACGCCACCTTATTCGACAAAGATAGTTGAACGATCGCCAATGCATTGCGATCCAATTTCTGCCAATCTGCATCCTCCATCTTTGCCGGCTTCTTTTCTTCTAATGCTTCCCCTAAATCATTCCGATAAAGGGTATTACGGATTTACATTTTCTAATAGGCAAAATCAGATCCGTCAAACATCCTTAGGCTTCCCTTATCGTCACCCATCGCCGATTGCACCACTACACCCCACAACCACCACCAATTGTTGGGGATTAAACACGTGTGCGAACAACCTAGATAGATTAAGTAGAATCCGAGAATTAAAGCAAAGAGAAAACAACGACACATGAAATTAACGTGGAAACCCGGAAAGGGAAAAATCATGTGACCGGCGGAAACTGCCAAATTCACTATCACTTGAGAAGATTACAATACACACATACGAAGAGGAAAACTCGAAATACAAGAGTATTGAAGTACATGACAATGAACCCTAAGACCCCTTTATATAGATGAGTTGGTTAAGATATTAAGGTAACAAACAAATATTCCTAAGATATGAGATATTCATAATTGTTCTTCTCTAAGTTTGAGTTTGGTTGTATTGTGTTCGGATTATTATAGTGGATTGATCGAGGTGTTCCTTGATCCGTGGTTTTCTCCCGGTACTTGGGTTCCACGTAAAATCTTGGTCTTCATCTTTATATTTTGTTTAACAAAGGCAAAGACAATTGTATACAGGAACCAGAATCATTACTGTCATATGAATAAGTCTTGGCTGGTTTAATTTAATCTGGATTCTTATTGGTTTACAAGCAAGGGCTGTGATTCTTAGTAAGATCATAAATCATCATCCACAAGCTCATGGTACATTTTCATGATATTGATTTGGGGTTCAACGGGCTGGGGTTGTATGTGTAACGATTTAATCTATTTGATTTTGATCGAGAGAGGGTACGTGTAATCGTAATATGTTTGATTTGTATTGTCTCAGTCTTCCATTTAGGGCTGTTATTCAATCCAAACGAACCCAACTCATTAGATTCATATTCGTTCATATTTTTATTCAAACGTGTTCATGTTTGTTCATATTTTATTCGAACGCGAAAATATGCACGAACATTGTTCAAATTATTAAATGAATGTTCATGTTCGTTAGAATAGTTTGTTCGAACAATTTTCGTACGATTTGTTCGAACATATTTGTACTATTTGTGCGAACTTTGTTGTTTTACAAACAATATCACAAAAAATAAAAGTACTGAAGAAATAGTCAAACAATTATCTTTCACAAAACAAAGAAGAAGAATATCTCAGTAACAACATATCAAAGTTTTGTAAAGGTTTTTAAACTTAAATAGTATAATAATCTATTAATATAAAAATTAATTTAAATAATATATTTGTTCACGAACGTTCGAATTTGTTTACAAAATGTTCGTGTTCGTTCAAATTATAAAAGAACAAAAAATAATGTTTGAACAATGTTCATATTTTTATTCTAACGAGCGAACACGATCACATACGAGCCGAACACATATTGTTCATGAACTGTTCGGATCGTGTAACAGTCCTAATTCCATTTGAGTTTTAATACATAGAATCAAGTATAAGTTGGTAGAGATAATAATAAAATATTTTTAAAATTATATATGTGATAAATAAAAATAAATGTCTAAGACTCTGCAACTTACGAGTTGTGTAAAGAGTATATCCTACAAGTTACAAAATTGTAAATATGCTATATTATTTGAGCACAAATATACATTTATAGCCATTCAACTTTAATTAAATGCACGTAGGACACACTAATTTATCAATACCGTTTATTATTAACCCTCTAATAAATCCGTTAATATTTTATATTCTCATACACAATTGTTGAACTTCAATGGTCAATTTTGCATAATTTTTCAAACTATAAGAGTTTTATTTGCGTACTTTATAAAACTTTGAGGGTCACTCACAACTTAATTAGAGTTTAAACAAAACCCTCAAAACTCAATTAGATTGTTTACCCTCAAACACATGAATTTGTCTTGCTTGCCCTATCAGCGGATTATACCCAAAGAAACAAAAACCGATAACATTATGGTCGGATGTATTTAAATTAATTTGATGTAAACACCCAAAAAACCAAAATGAAAAGCAATATGAAAAGAAAACTCGAAAATAAGATCTACATAACAAAAATTCGAACATTGAAGAAGACGGATGGAATAATGGACAAGAATTGTGTTGAAATCCTTGAGAGAGAGATGAAAAAAATGGAGAATTTTAAAAAGGAAAAGTGGCATTGAATTTGTAATTAGTTTGGTCTACTAGGACTTTGTAATAAAGGCAAATATTTTAAAAATATTTGATATATTTAATAAATATAAGCTTGGCGGATACAGTTATTTAAATGGATAACCGAAGAGATGGTTATCAAATCACTACCCGCTCCGTTTAAGGTGGATATAGAATTTTCTTTCCCGGCCAGTTTCCTCTACCCATTTAATTATCAAAAAACACTTTAGACGAGACGGATATCCACTGGGTAGCAGGGCGGATAATCCAAATTGACATCCCTACTTCTGATCTATATACTAAGGAAAAAGGGTTGAGTCCAGTGGTGGATCAGGGTGATGTTCGATATTCCCACATGACATTATGCAACTCGTCCACCCATGAGGTTTTTGACTAGTCAATTCTAGTCATCAACTGTTGTAGAATAATTCGGTTGATGACCTCTCTAAGCCATTCGTTTCTAGATGTGCCACCGATGTGAAAAGCTATTGAATCCCATAATATTCGCACCCTTCGGCGACACCCTTTCCACAAAATTGCAATACATTATCAAATATTATAATTCTAGGGATTCTGAATTTGCAGACGATGTATCTCCATAGGAAACTTATAACCTCTTCTTCTCTCTGAATCTGACAACATTTCAACTTCTATCCACTTTGAGAAATGCTCCACGCCTGAATCTGACAACATTTCAACCACATCTTGGGAGATGTGGGAAAAACTCCCAAGATGTCAATTCCTCACATGTCAAAAGGGCATGTAGTTGGCATGGGTTTCATCGGCACCCTTGGTACGTGATGCAAGTTCGAATGATATTGACAAGCTGGACAAGTCCGAACAAAGTTGATACAATCTTGTGCCATAGTCAGCGGAATGGTCACCGCATTCCCGGCATGCACTTCTTTCATTACAGCTTTGGCTTGAACATGAGATAAGCAACAAAGGTATAACCCACCAAAATTCTTCTTATATAATTTGTCGTCCACGTAAATGAAGTTAGTGGCTATTTTCATCGTTCGACGGGCTTCACCTTCGTCTGTAGGTAGCTCTCCTATGATCAAATAATGTGTGATAGCGTACTTCCATGAGGGTTCATCAGAAACGACATCCAATAAGAATAACGTGCGACTGGAGAGTTCTAGATTGTCTATTTCGATGTTTGAGCTCTCGGGGGAAGTGATAGAAGGCTGATAATGTATCATAGTCAAGATTCTTGATTCATCCGAGAACTCTAAAAGCGTGGGATATTTTGCTAACCCATCTCCTCGTGTATTCTCATTTATGGGGATATAGTTAAGAGTGAAGATTTTCAAATCTTTTGCCACTTCTTTTAACTTCTCATGATATCGGGTCATATATTCGTCTTTGGTGGCGAATGTTTCTGCGAATTGATTCACCACTAGCTGTGAGTCTGAATGAGCATAAAGGCGTGTGATTCCAATTTCGACTGCCAGAGAAATACCAAAGATCAGCACCTTGTATTCGGCCACGTTGTTAGTCGCGGGGAATTTCAATTTCACGACATATTCATGTTCTTCTCTGGACTTTCTTTCTTTCAAGTATACACCGATACCTGGCCTTCCTGAAGAGGCTGAACCGTCGATGAACAAATCCCAATGTTCTTCGTCGTGGGTAATTTTAGAACGGGTTAGCTTCACTATGAAATCCACAAGGACCTGCCATTTGAATGCACGACGAGATACATACTCAATATGATATTGTCTCAATTCAATGTTCCACTTAGCTAGCCTTCCTGAAGTATCAAATTTTGATAACACACTTCAGATAGGTTGGTCAGTTAGTACTGCAACGGAATGTCTCTGAAAATAATGTCGTAATTTTCAGGAGGCGACTATTAGAGCTAGTATGAATTTCTCAAGATCTGTATAACGTGATTCGACGACCTGTAATTTCCTGCTCACATAATATATTGGTCGATGCTCTTTGTCATTGAGCCTCACCATCACTTCGTTGACAGCCTCCCTTGAAACTACTAGGTATTGACGCAATGGTTCTCCCGAAGATGGCGAGACATAAAGGAGTGCTTACTGAGATAATATTTCAGATTCTTGAATGCGTGTTGGCACTTCGCATTCCATTCAAGTAGATTAGCATTATTCAAAGCTCGGAAAAGAGTAGACTTTTTTTCTGCTGATCTGGAGAAAAATCGATTCAGAGAGGCTAAATGTCCTGTCAGTCTGTGAACCTCCCTAAGAGTAGTTGAATGGGTCATCTCTTAGATGGCGGTAATTTTGTCTGGATTAATTTCTATTCTTCTTTCTGATATCATATAACCGATAAATTTGCCTCCTTTTACTCTGAATGCACACTTAAGGGGATTCAACTTCATTCAATACTTTCTCAGGATTCCAAAACAATCGTCCAGATGCTGCACATAAAATTTTCATTGTTTGATTTTGACTAATATGTCATCGATATAGACCTCCAAACTATTTCCGATCAATTCTTTAAAAATTGAGTTCATCAGTTGTTGATATGTGGCCCCGACATTTTTTAAACCAAAAGGCATGACTTTCTAACAGAAAATTCCTTTATTTGTCATGAACGAGGTGTACAACTTATCATCAGGATGCATAAAGATCTGGTTGTACCTTTTAAAGGCATCTAGCATGCTAAGAAACTCAAAACCGCATGGGGCATCTACCATCATGTCGATTGCAGGTAAATGATATGGATCCTTGAACATGTATTATTCAAATCGGTGAAATCATCACAAACTCTCAAACCACTTAGATTTTGGAACCACCACAAGATTTGCTACCCAATATGCATATCTCATTGGCTCGATGATCTCTTCTTGCATCAAACTTTCTACTTCCTCATTGATAGCTTTCTCATTCTCAGAGGAGAATTTTCTTTTCTTTTGATGGACTGGTCGTATATAGGGATTAACACTAAGTCGATGTGAGCAAACATATAGGAATATATAGGTTTTATGATCTTTTGGACAACATGTTCTTGGTTTCACGAGACATCACCTTTGTAGAAATGTTTTCCCTTACCGAACATCTTCTCATGTAGACACATTATTGTTGCCTTCTCTGGATGTATAGCAAGATAATAGTGCACTGGTGCTCCAGACATTATCGAACAACATTTTGTCCATGAACGACATGCACATCTGGATACTGTCCAACAACATTATGTTCATGAGGTCGTACCTGTTATTGTCGACGAGGTCGACCATGTCGAACCGCCTCTTGAGCATGTTCGACTTTCCACTCGGACTCACAGAAGTCTAGCTTGGCTATCAAAGTACATTTCTTTGACAAATCATGACAACCAAGGTATATCTTATTTGCCACATACAGTCTCTCCGGAGTATGCTAAGTTTGTTTGCAACAGTGGTGACGTCCGAGAGCCTTCCACCTTTTCTAGGTATTTGTGACCCAAATTGGAAGGCTGCTATGGATCCCGAGCTAGTTGCTATGGAGGCGAACGTCACATGGGAGTTGTGTGATCTCCCACCTGACAAGAAAATAGTTGGATGCTGATGGGTATATAAATATAAGTGGAATCATGATGGGACAATTATCAAGTATAAAGCACGACTAGTCACAAAGGGAGATACCTAAGTTGAAGGGATACATTATCATGATGTTTTTCCCATGTAGCAAAGATAACAACAATTCTCTTGTTTCTCACAATTGTAGCACACAATGAGTGAAATTTTTCTCAAATGGATATCAACAATGCATTTCTTGTTGTGAATTGGGCTATATTTATTCTCACATATGTCATTGATATCCTTGTCATTCGAAGTGATACGCAAGGGATGAGTGATATTAAGATGTATCTGCATGATAAATTCACTATTAAAGATTTGCGAGCAGCAAAATATTTTTTGGGATTAGAGATCTATCGAGACTCCACGGGGATGTATGTGAATCAGAGAAAGTATAGCATGGACATTATTCAGAATACTAATCAAGACAATGACCATTAGTTATTAAACCTTTACCTCATGGACTCAAGATTGCATGCGCAGGGGATGACGACTAGCTATTATCCGATCTGCAGTCCTATCGCAAGCTTTTGGATCAATTGTTTTATCTGTCATACACTAGGCCCGACGTTGCCTTTGCAACCCAACAACTTAGTCGGTTTCTCGGCTCATATTTAAAAGGGTCTTATTCGATTGGGATATTCGCCGTCGACAGAGCTAAGACTAACAAGTTTTTGTTATGCCAATTGGGGCTCCTGCAGTGACACACGATACTCCCTCACATGTTATTGTATCTTTCTCGGGAGTTCCTTAGTTTCCTCGAAGACGAAAAAGCATAATATAGCGTCCAGAAGCTCGGTAGAGGTAGGATACCAAGCATGGTTGCAACAATTTGTGAATTAAAATGGCTCATGTTTCCTAAACCCATCACGCTTTAGAGTGACATCAACGTCGCCATTCGGATTTCAGAGATTGTAGTATATCATGAGCGGGCAAAACACTTGGATATTGATTGTCATCTAATTCGTGATCGTTTTAAGAACGGTTTTCTTAAACCGATCAACATACTTCGAGAGAACATGTTGCTGATATGCTCATAAAATCACTCCTGTCAACTTCCTTCGGGCATCTGCTTAACAATTTGGGTCTTCATAAGCTCGACTATCACATTGCGGAAGTGCAAGACGTTTGTCTTGACGGGGGTTGTTAAGATTATGCATGTGTCAAACGATATGGCAAGCTTATGTTTAGTGTCGACCGGTATGCCTCTTGTGTCAATCGGTATGTTGCATGTCGAACGGCCTACTTAGTGTCGTCCGGTTTATTTAGTGTTGGTTGTCTTGTTTTTAATAGTATCGGTAAGTGTAGCCTCGTAGGTAGATATTGAGTCTATAAATATTGTACATGACACCGTTACAATCAATCAAAATTGAAAATTTTCCACATACTTCTTTTTTCTCTGCTTGAATACTTGCGAGGTTATCCCAGCGATTTACAGTTTTCACACCCACGGATGAGCAGCATTGGTGTTGGTGATATTTTTAGAGTTGGCAGTTTGTGAAATGTGATAATGGTGAAAATGAACTAAAGGGACAGGTGCAGGAGTCCTATAGATTACAAGATCCCATTAGCGTTATTCCCATTGTGATGGACCTTATCGGGGGATATGATACGAAGATTTGGGTATCTTGGTCTCAATTCAATTTCTTTGCTTGTAACATAGACCATCAACTGGGTCTCTGATTGATTGCACATGCATTTTTTAAGCAGCCATGGTAGCTTGTGAAACAATTTCAAAGGCCTGGTCATTTTGAAAGAGATTGCATTAATATTGCTGTCACAATTGTGGTATTCCTGGTCAAGTATCATGAAATGATAACCCGCTTGCAATTTCTTTACACTAACAATATGCTTATTTTGCACTGTGGCTAGGCACATTGCATCTGAATGCACCACGAAGCTGGATGTTGAAATTATAGAGTCTAACGGAAATAACTACGGGAGAATGTGAACGAAGATTAAGGGAAGAAGCACACACATTTAAAAGAGTTGATCAAACCAATATGTGATAAGAATTTCTCATTTATAAACATAATCAATCACACTTCTTTTTCAATGTGAAACAAATTCCAACACTGGATCTAAAGAGAACCAGACAACTGGCCATAAATTCCTCAAATGAAGAGTATGATGATGAAGTTAGAGAGGCACAACTTTAAAGTAGCCACCATGCCATTTTTTGTTGTCATTGTTCTGAAAATGATGTCATTTTTAGATGGTTTTGTTAATGTTTCTCAAGACTACTATATCCCCACCAAAAAACCATTTTACAATATTTTAACAATTTTGGACTCAATTGCAATTACATTTTTCGCAAAAAACAGATTCCGAGCCATTTTACACTATTTTAACAATTTCGGACTCAATTGCAATTACATTTATAAATAAAAATGGATAAATTCAAAAACAACAACAAGATGATTGAGCTGAAGGTAGTTTTTAGAATTAATTAACATTACGTGTACGTATGCATTGTCAGAATGAGCAAACTGCAACAAATTACGAGTTTGATGACAAAAATGTGCAAAAAAATAATATCTAAAAATGTAAATTGATACAAGTTTGATAATTAAAATGAAATTTTCCAAAAAAAATATTAAATTCGAGTTCCAAAATTTTGTGTCAATACTTACTATAACTTCTAATATTTATCACACTTCCAGTACATGTTTTTATCAACCGATTGTGAGATATGAGAGATGTGTGAGTATATAGATAACAATTTCATTGGGATTTGTGTAAGTATTTATATATATTTTAAAAAAATATAAATTCTAATTAATTATTAATTTTTGTGAAATTTTATAAAATCCAACACGTTAACTGTAAGAATAATTTTAAATATTATCATATTGTCAAAACAAATATTATAATTATAGTTTTTTAATCAATAAAACGTTAACAATATACTAATCAAATTCATAAAAGTTAATGAATTTGCATCTACACCGATACTCGTGCAACGTAGGTGATTACATATATCTTAATTTTATTACCAAATATTGATACACAAATATCCAACTTCTCTTGAATATTGCTTTTTAAAGATGTTTTTGTTAATATTAATTTATTTGATTAAGAGTTTGAAATCATTAGTATCATTAACTTTCATATACTGAATTTAATACATAAGAATAATTTTAGAACATATAATACACTAATACTAATAGAAATACAATTCAATTATTTAATACATATTAAATATATTTTTACCCTAACCTAAAATCATTCCACCTCTTCTCCCCTTGATGGGTAGATCAATTCAACCTGCTCAATATGGTTGGATAAATAGCCTTCGTAACCCGCAGGCCTTGCCTTTCTGACCAGTTGAAATTGAAGCTTTCATTCGAAGCAACTCAATCCTTCTCTAATTTATCCGTATCCAAAACCACCGCATACCGGCTGAGACTCGACGATCGACGGATGGAGGCAGGGGACAACTCCGAAAGCCAGCAGAGGATGCCATTGGCGGAGGTGGTGGCGGAATGTGTCAAGCGTTGGTTCCAAAATGCACTTAAGGAAGCTAAGTATGGAGATGCTTCAATGCAGGTGCTTGTAGGCCAGATGTATTATAGTGGATATGGAGTCGCCAAAGATATCAACAAGGTTGCTTTCTTAATTCGGTACTTCTTTGTTTACTAATTGAGTAATGAATTTTAAAGATTTATTTATTTTAATAACAACTAACAGTAGACTGACAAAGAATAATAATGATTTGTTCAAACTTTTTTGTCTTCAAAATGTTTCTCCAACGATGAAGTTAAATAAAATGTAGTTGTTAAGATCATTAGGTTACCTTTGGACTTTCGTTTCTTCAAAAGATTCATCAACTTTGGCTTCTGATTAGGCAAAATTGTCAGTTTGTTATTTACGATGGGTTTGTTTTCAGGGAAGATCATGGATTAGCCGAGCATCCAACAGTAGATCATCGCTTTGGAAAGTTGGTGATAAGCATTCAGGTGCTTGATCGTCCCTTGTTCAATATTAACTTAAATGTAAGTGGGCTTAGTAATTTTTTTGCTGTTTTTTGGTTTTTTTTAAAAAATGAACAATTCTTACCGTTTCTTGTTGATTGGGTTACAACTTACAATGCTAGAGATTCAAATACCGATGAGCTCAAATAAAGTGATGCACTCGGATAATCGCATGTAAGGAGCATTTGCATGTTCACCAGGATGCTCATTAGGGGCTTTCTCCCTTTGATCAAGCCATTGTTTGTTCCTTAATAATATACAAGGTAAAACAAGTGTGGTTCCTTTTTCTTACTTCAAATGTGACCGACCCAGTCTTTTTTTGTGTTGTAAAAAAATAGCCATTGGGGTGACACTTAGACTCCCCAATACAAAATATTCAATACAAACATCAATCATAATGTATAACAATAGCTAGTTTAAACGGTAATAGGTTGTGGAATCATTTCTTGCCTATCTCACTTGCCCTAAGTGCCTTAATCTCTACCTTCTCGCCTATCCTTTCTCCATTCCCAAGGCATCTTCGGATTCGATGATGACCATAAACCAACTTGCTTTGCTCTTGCCTCTTTTTCCCACTACATACACAAAAGTGGGTGACATAATCTAAGAGTTGGGAGGTGTCGCAGAAGGTATGGAAAGCTAACCATGNGCAGAATCTGACTCCGGCAAAGGCCGGAAACATTGGCTGCACAGGAATCTCAGAGCATTTCCCATTTGGGAGGTTGGTCAATAATGAGTATGCTTGTCAAAGACCACAGAATAACAGCTAAATAAAAACTAGAAATTGCAGGCGAAATCGAGATCTGATTGGTGTAGACGAAATCGAAATCAAGAAAGTCTAAATGTCTTGGGTCTAAGAAATATGTTAGATTTAACTATCTCCAGCTTGTCCGACCGTGGGTAGAAGGGAGTGCGACTCCTGATCGGAAAAACCAAGTGACGAAGGGGCAGAGAAATGACTAAAAGAAACTTTTTATTCTGCATACCAAAAAACTGTTGTACGAGTGATAAGGTATGCGGCATCCATTTGTCCGACTGATTCGGTGCGACTCGACTCGACACGATTCAGCAAGAGTATAAGAATCAGATTTTCGACTCGACTCGTATTATTAAATAAAATAATATTAATTAAAAGCAAAATTAAAAAAAGTAATTGTTAGAATTTGTAGAAAATTGCATAAAGTCAAGTTTAAAACTACAAATATTTATCAATTCATTATATAAGAAAATTTAACTTATAAAAAATGAATATCGTTTGTCGATTCTACCATCTCCCTAAAAACAACCATTTTTTTATCTATCATCACTTGTACGAAGAATTCACAAGTAGATCGACAACAATAAAAAGTCGTGAAATGACATAAGATACGTTTCTGATGAATAAAAAAAAACAAATTAATGAAGAAATCAAAACGACGTCGTTTTGTATCAAGTGTCCAGAGTCGGAGCGAGTCGGAGAGTCTGACTCGACTCGACACGGGAAAATGTGAAAAATTGAAGAGTCGGTGTCACATAGGTGATAAGTTGACACTTACAAACGTAGAAAACATGATCGGACACACGGCGTTCGTAAAGTGTCCAATAGGACACGCCACACATATTATTTAAAATAAAATTTTAATTAAATTAAATTCATGAATAAGATAAGATCAAAAAGTATCCAAATATTTCAATACTAAATTTGTTCATTAAAGTAAAAGTACATAAATCTTCTAAGAGTTCATTTCAATTTCATCGTCATCGAAATTCAACTCTTGAAGCAAAAAAATTTCGAAATCAGGTTCATCCAAAGATAAATTTGCCATTTCAAGAACACTAGTATAATCACTTGCATTAACGTTATCACCTGCAATATCCCACAATTTTGTCTCTCCTTGAACGTACTCTTCTTTACTTCTTGAAAGTACACGTAAATTAGTATGAATATATACCAATTTTTCAGCACGCTTTGGATTTAAAGAACTTCTTCGTGATGAGTGGATAAAAGAATATGTGCTTCAATTTCTTTCTGAGCATGATGAAGAAGAAACATGTCCTAATAATCTCAAAGTCATAGCTTGGAGATGAGGAGCATAAGCACCGTAAGCCAACCACCACTCCATTGGTTCCATCTTAGCTTTACTAGCCATTGATCTGTGATTGCCAAAATCTTCCAAACAACCAATAAATCTTGCAAGTTCAATTGGTACCTTTAATCTCATATCATCATCAGTAAAAAAAGCATCAATCCATTGCATCCTTAATGAAAAAAGTTTTGAATCAGATTGCAACGGTGGTAGATTCGGGTGTTGTGATTGACATTCCTTTGTTATGCACCTGGAAAATTATTGACAAATAAACACAAAATGTATAATATCGACAATTTGAATATGGTATAAATAAAAGTACACAATTATGTACATTGGATTTAATGTATGAGATATCGCATGTAATGGAGTTAATAACTTATCAAATCTCCCGACAAGAATATTACGAACCACATTCCAAAAATTAGACTCATCACTTTCATTTTTTTCTTCATGTAAAAAAATTGCTTTTTTTACATGAAGTAACATAGTATCCCACTTTTCATACACGAGATGAAGAGAAGGCTTCACCAAATCACATTCTCTTTTCAACTCATAAATTGGTTTTGAGAATATAAGAATATAATATATTAAATCACATATATCATCATTAAGTAACTTTTCTCGAACGAATGAAGCCTTCTCAATACTATCATACTGTAAGTTGACCACTCTGGAGAAATCACTAAAGATCTCAATCCACTCTTCAAATCCTGAAACATTTTAATCATAATATAGTGTGAAGCAAAACGAGTATCAACTACACGAAGTATTGTCAATTTTGAAAAATTCTTCAACATAGCACGCCTCTTAGAATGATTATTGATGAAATTTCTAATCAAGTCAAGAGAAACAATTGTTTCAGCAATCCACCCGGATCATGGCATCCTTTTCACTTGGATTAAATATATATTTGAAAGCCAAATTAAGAGTATGTAGAATACATGAAATCCAATAAATCTGCAAAAAAATATTGATTTATAAACATTTGAATAAAAACTATAAATGATTTGAATAAAAACTATAAATCTATAAAAACTATAAAAAATATTAATAACTTGAACAATATTTTTCGATCCAACTTCTGTGATAACTTCTTCAATCAATGAATATATAAAATATTGATCTTTTCTGATTCCATCACAATTAATAGCACGCAAGAAAACAACTCCATTTACATTAACACCCATGAAATTTATTAGTGGTTGATGTTGTAGATCAGTCCATCCATCACAAACTATTGTAACTCCTTTACTTTCCCAAATGTCTCTAATATCAGCAAGTTCTACATCAATATGCTCTTTTTCTTCATCCAAAAGTCGTGTTCTCATAAAGACGTGTAGAAGCATAATAACAAACTAAAAACGAAGCATGTAAAACATTTTATTCTGTTGTCGGTTTATCAACCCCCCTCAAGATGGACGTGTATGTTCTTCAAGTTCATCTTGGAGATTAACAAATGAAACCGAGGTGTTGCAAGTCTCTTTGTTAAAACATCAGCTACTTGATTTGTTGTTGAGATGTATCTAACAGAGATCAAATTCTCCATTTCCTTTTCTCGGACAAAATGACAGTCTCGTGTGAAGTATTTTGACCTTTCGTGTAACACTGGATTTTTAACAAGTTGTATAGTAGACTGATTATCACAATAAACTTTAACTGAACCAGTTTCAATTTGAAAATCGCTTAACAGACCTTGAAGCCATAAGATGACAATGCCCTGAATTTCGCAAGTCAAAGATGGCAATGCCCTGAATTCGGCATCTGTAGAACTTCTAGCAACCACTGTCTGTTTCTTAGATTTCCAACTTATCAATCTTGATCCAAGAAAAACACAAAATCCAAATACAGACTTACTCGTCTCCTTGCAGCTGCCCCAATCACTGTCAGTGAAACCAACGAATTCCATGTATGAATCTGTAGATAAAAAGATTCCTTGCCCAGGAGATTGTTTCAAATATCGTAATATCCTAAATGCTGCGTGTAAATACGAATTGGAAGGCTTATCCATGAATTGAGAGAGAATATGGACAGAATATGATATGTCTGGGCGAGTGAACGTTAAATAAATCAGTTTGCCTATTAACCTTCGATACTCCGTTGCATCAGCCAAGATATCTTCATCAGTATGAGTTAGTCCATGATTTGGCAGAATGGGTGTATCAACTGGTTTTGAGGCCAACAATCCATAGTGTTCAATAAGATCTAATGCATATTTCCTTTGGCATGATATAATTCTTGTTTAGATCTTGCAATTTTGATACCCAAAAAATATTTTGGAACCCCCAAATCTTTTAAGCCAAAACGTGTAGCAAGAAATTGCAGTACCTAAGTAATATGTTGTGAAGATGGACTTCCAATAATGATATCATCAACGTAGACAAGTAGAGCAATAAAAATCGAGGATTTCGAAGATTCAACCAAAACTTCCTTGGTAAATAGGGAATAATCAGATTTGGATTGGACGAAACCAAAGGATATAAGTGCCTCAGTGAGTTTAACGTTCCATTGATGGGAGGCTTGCTTTAAACCATAAAGAGATTTCTTTAACCGACAAGCCAAATTATGATGTTGTGGGATGACAATATCTGCCCCCTCTTCAAGCGAAAAACCCTGAGGAAGCTGCATAAAAATTTCTTCCGTGAGATCACCATTTAAGAATGCATTATTGATATCAACCTGATGTAATTGCCAACCAAGTTTGGCAGCCAAAGAGAACAACAATCTAACAGTAGTTGGCTTAACAACTGGGCTGAAGGTTTTCGTGAAATCGAAACCTTCAATTTGGCTAAAACCTCGAGCTACCAAACGTGACTTACAACGGTCTAAAGACCCATCAGCTTTGAGCTTGACCTTGTAGACCCACTTGCATCCAACAAGATGTTGAGTGTTTGGGACACACACCACATCCCAAGTATTATTTAACTTTAGAGCTAACAATTCAGAATCAATGGTTGCTTGCTAAACAGGATCAGAAAAGGCTTCGACGTAATAGTGAGGTTCTGAAAAATGATTAAGAGAATAAATAAAGGCAAAATAAGAGGGTTGAAGGAGATCAGCGGACAAATATTGTTGAATAGGGTATGGAATGTTTGTTGAAGGATGAGAGTCAACCAAATTGCAATCATATATCTGGAGATAAGCAGGAGGTTGACGAACTCTGGTCCCTCATCGGCATATGAATTGGAATTGTGCAAGGACTAGGTTAATTAGAATTAATAGGTAAAGGATTCTGCGGAGATGTGATCACAGAATCAATAGCAAAGGATTTTGTGGAGATTTGATTGGAATTGAGGGTAAAGGAGATGGAAGAAGAAGTATATTGGGGAAAGGAAGGAATATCAAATGTGAGTGTTGTTGAGTGAACACCAAATTTCTGCATGGCGATCGATGGACTGCAGGTCACATGCGATCGACGGACTGCAGGTGAGTGGCGATTGACAGACTACAGGTCTGTGGCGATCGACGGGACTGCAAAGGTGATCGACGGGACTGCAGGCGATCGACGAGACTACAGAGGCGATCGACGGACTGCAGGTTGAGACAGGCGATCGACGGACTGCAGGTCCAGGCAGGTGATCGACAGACTGCAAGTCAAGACAGCCGATCGACAGACTGCAGGTCGACTCAGGATAGAAAATCTGCATGATCGACAGCATGACGTTCTCACAAGTTCCAGCCTTAGAGCAGATGGAGACTTCGGTGGCAGCTACCCCATCGTCATCCGAAGAAAGATACCAAGCTGGGGTCAGAAGTAAAGGAAGATATCGACCAGTATTGGATGACCTAGATACCGACGGAGTCGGATGGTCTGATACCGATCGGTAGCCAGAAGGGGAAATGGGCTTTAAACCTAAGCCCATTTCCAGGAGTGTATTTATACACAACCAGCCGCACTTAATGCGGCACCACAAGGATCATCATCACCAGAGGGAAAAACGCAGAGGGAGCACGGGAGAACAACAAAGGTTGCAGAGGAGTTTTGCGGAGATAATCTTTATTGTTTGTTGCTCGATATCAGTGTTTCAAGAACGGGATAGTTCTTGAATTGTATATGTTGTTTATTTGGTGATAGTGGATTGACCGGTGTTGGTCCGTGGTTTTCTCCCGGTACTCGGGTTCCACGAAAAAGTTTTGTGTGTCTATTCCATTCCGCCGTGTGTGTGCGTCTGAGTTCCAACGGAAAAATAATCAGTAAAGAATCGGTAAAATCCATTTTAAGCTAACAAGTGGTATCGGAGCAGGTTCTGGAACAGGTTGTTGCAGCAAGTTCTAGCAGCGGGTTCCAGTAGGTCAGCGTGAAAATGGAGGATTCAGGGGTACCGATAATAAAGTTGGACTCCACAAATTATTCGATATGGAAAGTGAAGATGGAGGACTTGTTGTCCTACCGGGATTTGTGGTCGACAATCGAGTCGAAGACTGCACCAACGGGAATAGACGATGCAAAATGGAAAATAATGAATAAGAAAGCGCTGGCGCATATTAGGTCGTGGGTCGACCTGTCATTGTTTCATCACGTCGGAGAGTTGACGGACCCGAGGGCTATGTGGGTCAAGCTTCAGAGTATCTGCGAGAGAAAGAACGTGCATAACAAGGTCGGCACGATAAAGAAGCTGGTGAACCTGAGGTATGCCGATGGGAGTCCGATGGCCGAGCATCTGAATAAGTTTCAGGACTTGGTGAACAAGTTAACTCGGGCGAACTTGAAATTGGATGACGAGTTGCAAGCGCTGCTGCTCCTCGGCACACTGCCCGACACTTGGGAAACACTAGTGGTGGCACTGAGTAATTCGACACCAGTGTTGTCGTTGACGGGAGTGGTGGAAAGTCTCCTAAACGAGGAAGAAAGGAGACGAGAGTCGAGCACTTGTGGTCACGGGACGTTGGCCACTACTACCGATCGTTAGGATCGATGGTCGAAGGGAAACAAGAAAGGAAAGTCACAATGGAGTGACAAGCAGGGTGTGGGAAATGCTCCGATGGTAGGTGGCGAGGGGAGAGCATGTTTTCATTGTGGGGTTGTTGGACACTTGAAGAAGGATTGTGTCCATTACCGAAGGTCCAAGGAGGTACATGGAAAAAAGGACAAGGAAGCTGAGGAGGCTAATACGGTCGGCTCGTCATATGATGATAATGAGCTTATAGTCATGTCTGAGGAGTCTAACATACATCAAGAGGGACAGGAGGAGTGGGTGTTCGACACAGCTGCCTCCTACCATGCGACACCGAGCCGGAGCAGTTTCAAGACATATACTGATGGGGAGTTCGGCATGGTCAAAATGGGTAACATTAGTGCATCGCCGATCGTGGGCATCGGGTGCATAGAGTTGACGACCAACACAGGGATGAAAATTGTCTTAAATGGAGTAAGACACATTCCTACACTGCGTTTGAATTTGCTTTCGGGAAATGTTTTCGATCGGAAAGGGTAGACAAGTGTGTGCCGAAAAGGTTTGTGGAAACTAAAGAAGGGATCTTTAGTGGTTGCGAGAGGGGTACTGGATCGTACCCATTACCGAACGGTGATGTCGAACGGGTCGACGATGTCAAAGAGGTTTATGTCTCGAAGTGTGGATGCGGGGGTCGACGCTGGGAGGAGCGGACCTATTACAACACTTGAGTCGGATCGGTCAGGAGATCTATCTGTAAAGAATAAACAAAGGCATGTTCGATTTCGACGGAACGTGGTAAAAACGGCAAAGGGGTCAAAGTCAGACCCAATGAACATAAAGGAACCCAGGTCGGAAGTGACGACCAACCTCGAGGTAGACCGATCGACAGGGTCGATCCACACTGAACCAAGGAATGCCGATGTCCCTCCTAAGCCAATCAAAGGTCGACTGTTGGTGAATGACAGTGGCAAAGGAAAAGGGCGATTTGGGAGGAGCTCACCTAGTTTGAAAGGAACCGGAGAAAAGCTCGTTAAGGCACAGGTCAAGAAGAAGACGCTTTCGAGCAAGTGGATTTTCAAGCGGAAGGTGGAAGCTAGTGGGAGCAATCGGTATTAAGAAAGGTTAGTGCATAAGGGGTTCAGTCAGGAGCAAGGGGTAAATCCTGACAAGGTGTTCAACACAGTCGTCAAGGAGGTGACGATCAGGAGGAGTCAACATAGTTCCAAACAGGTTAGTTTGGAACTTGTTGGAAAGACCAAACAATGATCGGAAAGCTGCTCTAAGACTGGAGGAGGAGATTGTTGAGTGGAACACCAAATTTCTACA
Organism: Utricularia reniformis; assembly: GCA_009725065.1. Lineage (NCBI taxonomy): Eukaryota > Viridiplantae > Streptophyta > Magnoliopsida > Lamiales > Lentibulariaceae > Utricularia > Utricularia reniformis. The sequence goes on from RWGZ01001092.1 coordinate 718,984, forward strand.
TGGCGATCGACGAACTGCAGGTCATAGGCGATCGACGGACTGCAAGTGAGTGGCGATCGACAGACTACAGGTCTGTGGCGATCGACGGGACTGCAAAGGTGATCGACGGGACTGCAGGCGATCGACGAGACTACAGAGGCGATCGACGGACTGCAGGTTGAGACATGCTATCGACGGACTGCAGGTCCAGGCAGGCGATCGACAGACTGCAAGTCAAGACAGCCGATCGACATACTGCAAGTCAAGACAGCCGATCGACAGACTGCAGGTCGACTCAGGATAGAAAATCTGCATGATCGACAACATGTCGATCTCACAAGTTCCAGTCTTAGAGCAGATGAAGACTTCGGTGGCAGCTACCCCATCGTCATCCGAAGAAAGATACCGAGCTGGGGTCAGAAGTAAAGGAAGATATCGACCAGTATTGGATGACCTAGATACCGACGGGATCGGATGGTCTGATACCGATCGGTAGCCAGAAAAGGAAATGGGCCTTAAACCTAAGCCCATTTCCAGGAGTGTATTTATACACAACCAGCCGCACTTAATGCGGCACCACAAGGATCATCATCACCAGAGGGAAAAACGCAGAGGGAGCACGGGAGAACAACAAAGGTTGCAAAGGAGTTTTGCGGAGATAATCTTTATTGTTTGTTGCTCGATATCAGTGTTTCAAGAACGGGATAGTTCTTGAATTGTATATGTTGTTTATTTGGTGATAGTGGATTGACCGGTGTTGGTCCGTTGTTTTCTCCCGGTACTCGGGTTCCACGTAAAAGTTTTGTGTGTCTATTCCATTCCGCCGTGTGTGTGCGTCTGAGTTCCAACTGTAAAATAATCAGTAAAGAATCGGTAAAATCCATTTTAAGCTAACAAGTGTATCATGGTCTGATATGGGAGAAATAATAGAGTCATGTTTGGAAGAAGGATCATCATGAGAATCCAAAGAATGTGAACTTATAAAAAAGGAAACTGATTCTCGTAAAAACTTACATCTCTAGAATAGAAAATATGTCCAGACTCCATATCGTATAAGCGGTATCCTTTGATATGTGGTGGATAACCAATAAATATGCATTTACGAGCTCGCGACTCGAATTTCTTCCTATGATGCTTGAGTGTGGAAGCATAGCAAATGCAACCAAAAACCTTTAGGAATTCATAGAGAGGAGAACATCCATTGAGTGCTTGATAAGGAGACTGAAAATTCAGAATCTTAGATGGCAACCTATTGATCAGATAAACTGCCGTTAAGACTACATAGCCCCAGAACTCCACTGGTGTGTTTGATTGAAAAAGAAGGGCTCTGCTCATGACAATTACATGCTGTAATTTTCGCTCTACAACGGCGTTCTGTTGGGGTGTCTCTACGCATGAACGTTGGTGTAAAATTCTGTCATCGTAGAATTGGCTTAAAACAAACTCAGGTGCATTATCAGACCGAAGGATTTTAACTTACTCTTAAACTGTGTGTAAACCATACTGCAAAAATTAGGAATGATTTTGGCAGCTTCGGATTTAGAGCGCATCAAATATACCCAAGATACTCAAGTAAAGTCATCGACTATACAAATAATGAACTTATATCCACCAATTGCTTCAGTTTCATAAGGATCTCATGTATCGATATGAATAAAGGAGAATGGTTCCTTAGAATTCATAATATGATCAGGGAATGGCTTTCGTTTATGTTTCGCTCTATGGCACGAATCACAAGCATAATTTTGTGGCAAACTATTACTATCCAAAATATCAGATAAGTGTGAAGTAGTACGATAGGCGGGATGCCCTAAACGCATATGTCATAAACATGCTTGTTAAATATGAGCATTTAAAGACAAAATATCAGTGTTTTGGGATAAACTGTTTAAACCATGACTAGTACTCTTTAACACATAAAGCCCTTGACATTTTTTATCAATTCCAATCTTCCTCCAAGGTGTGAGTTCCTGGATCCAATAACATCCATTATTCATCAAAACGCAACAAGATAATGACTGAGTCAACCTAGTCACAGAAATCAAATTATACCGAAAAATAGGGATAAATAAGACATTATTCAGTGTTAACGGTTCTAAAATAATCACAATTCCAATATGTGTCACAACCACTTACGCTCCAGTAGGCATTCAAACTGATATACTACGTATACTTCTTAAATTCACAAAAAAGATCTCTATTGCAAGACATATGTTCTGATACACCGGAATCAATTATCCAATCAGTAATCATATGAAGAGATGCATAATTACCAGATAAGCAGAGAACATTACTGTTGGAATTACATGACACGTTGGATCATGAGTTGGAAGCAAAATCTGGGATGGTTTCATGATCTTAACAACTCTCTGATGTATCTAATCCCATAAATCAGGCATTAAGGAGAAAACGTGAAGAAAGACTTTCTGTTGGTATCATCATTATAGTTTTAGTTTACACTCTTGTTAGGTAGAGAAATTTGTATATAGGGAACTTTATTATTTTGTATCTGTAACTTGTTTTGAGTTCAATATTGAAAAATCCCCAAATACTCTTCGTTCAACAACCATTACTTGGTTGCCCCTGCAATTTTTCTCCTTCAAATCCTTACATGGTATCGGAGCAAACATGACAGATTCAGATTCATCGGATAAAAAAGGAGAAAATGCACTAACAATTTCCAATTCTTACGATCCGCTGCGACTTGCAGGCCACGACCATCCTGGTCAAGTTATTGTCACGGCCCTGCTTAATGGCACAAATTATCGAACCTGGCGTCAGGCCATGGAACTGGCCTTGGAAGGACGTATGAAGCTTGGCTTCATAACAGGTGCAGTAACTGCACCAGATTCGAATTCCAACGGGTACTTGATGTGGAGATCGGTTGACTCCATTGTAAGATCATGGATCTTAAATTCTATGACTAATGAAGTTTCGGAGTCCTTTGTCTACGCGGCAGACGCACACAGCTTATGGTGTGAAATAGAGGAACGATTCGCGGAAGCCAACGGTCCCCTTTATTCTAAAATCCAACGAGAGATCAACTCGTTATCTCAAGGAACAATGACAGTAACAACTTATTTCAACAAACTCAAAAAATTATGGGAAGATCTTAACCGAGTTCTTCCTATTCCGTTCTGCAAGTGTGAAGCGCTCAAGGTGTGTAGCTGTGATTTGTCTAAGCAGTACATGACGAGAGAAAATTTCATAAAAGTCACTCAGTTCTTAGGAGGACTAAATGAATATTTTGACGCAACTGTAAACCAAATACTGATGATCGAGCCAATGCCGAATCTAAGCAAAGTTTTTGCTATGGTTGGAAAGGTAGAGCAACAGAGAACGACGCAGTTCAATTCCGTAGATAATGCGGCCATGATAGCCAAAGGACCAACTCAGCCAATGACTAAATAAACCACCAAGGACCAACGTAACACAAAAGGGGGAATTGGAGAAATGAAGAAATGCACCAAATGCTTGAAAACATGACATACAATAGATAACTGCTTTCTTATCCATGGGGTACCGTATTGGTACAAACAACTAAGGAACTCACAAGGGAAACAAATACCAAAAACTTATGCTCACATGGTGATGGAGAATCCTTTAGTAGAGCATTGTTGTGAGGTGCTTGCCATAGTGGCAACAGGGACACTACCAACATTGCTAATATCACTTCCAACGCTGGAGTTATTCAACAGAGTGATCAACTTTTCTATCTGTTCCTTGGTGAATGAAGGACTGGTTTCTACGGCAGCCTGGTTGACAGTAGTTGTTTGTGAATTTCTACCTTTGGTAAACTTGAAATCAGCCGGGTATCCAATCAACTTATAACATTGATCCTTTAGATGTCCTCTTTTCTTGAAGTAGTTGCAGTATAAATCCTTTTTATACACACTTTTGCCATACATAGCAGTTGCATCCGGATTTAGTATCATCGGAGGTCCAGAAGTAATTTTGTGTGTTGATTCTTCTCGGATAATTGCCCCGTAGGCTTCGTCAATAGTAGGGAATGGTTTCTGCCCCAATAATTGTGATAGATTTGCATAAAAATTGTCTCCCAAACCATTAAGGAATTTAAAAACATGATCCTTCAACTGCAAATTTGCAAAATGTTGAAAACATACTGGATCGCAAATTCCGCACATACAATGCGGAACTGGTCGAAAATTGTCAAGTTCTCCTATAAGAGCAGTGAGTTCTGTAAAATACTCTGAAACTGTCCGGTTACCTTGAGTGAGATTGCCGATTTCAGCATATAATCGGCAGACTCGATTGTCATCGGGTTGAGAAAACCGAGTGTCAAGAGTGTCCCAAATGATTTTAGCCTTGGTGATGTAAAATATAGTCTGGGCCAACTCTGTAAACATAGATCGCAGCAACCAGGAAACAATAAGATCATTACATCGTCTCCATTTGAAATAATTCGCATCAGTAAATTTTGGTTCCACAATTGAACCATCAAGAAATCCGAGTTTGTTCTTAATTGATAAAGCCAACATAAAGGACCTCTTCCAATTGAGATAATTGTCTCTATCAAGTAACTCGGAAGAGAGAAGAGGGTTGCGGCTATCACTTGGGTGAATATGAAAGGGAGATCGTTCATCGTCGGATATAGCTATCTATTTTCCGATATGACCAAAATTATAGTGTGGGCGAAATGATGATAGGAAGTGTGAACAAACGGGATTAATGGAAGGAACCACACATTTTAAAAGACTTGATCAAGTCAATATATGATAGGAAATTTCCCTCTTATAAATCTAATCAATCTTACTTTTTTTTACGATGTGAGATAAATTCCAACACTCCCCTAAAGTCCAACCATAAGGTTGCGATTTGAAATGAACCGAACCAACTTCGATACCATGTTAGATTTAACTATCTCTAGCTTGTCCAACCGTGGGTAGAAGGGAGTGCGACTCCTAATCGGAAAAACCAAAGTGACGAAGGGGCAGAGAAATGACTAAAAGAAACTTTTTATTCTATAGACCAAAATGTCATAGACTCTTGGTTTATTTAAAGGAGTGTAGAAACAGAATAACAAACTAAAAACAAAGCATGTAAAAAATTTTATTATGTTGTAACTTCCTCGGTTTATCAAAATACGTCATAACTCAACAATCTCTTGCTCAATCAGGAATATCTCATTAATAAGGTGACGGTTTCAGATTGACGATCGAAAGAAGCAATATCTTGGCAACCTGTTTCATAAGAAATACCTTGGTTCTCTAACCGAGATTGCTCTTTTTAGGTCGTAGGGGATCCATTCGAAGATAGGAGCGGCTTTCTTGTGGTAGTAATTGCGAGCATCTCTTCTCAAAGTTTGCCACGGTCTATAGAGAATCCAGTCTTTGTTGCCACTTTAGACCGGGGGTTGAGAACTTCCTTAATCATTACTAATTTTCGATTGTTGTGCAAGTTATTACAAAAATATATAAGATTTTACTAGTACATTAGATTTTTCTTCCTTTTAAAGTCTTCCATCAAACGGTAGCATTTTTTTAGTTCGATTTTCGAGAATTCATCATCTTCTTGATTCTATGTTCAACATCGGGCTATATGCACGGTGATTTTGATGGTTCACTTTTTTTGTTAGAAACAATAACATTGTTGGCGCTCCAATGTTGCAGAGATGATAGATAAAGGCTAACAAAAAAGAAACTTGAACCTTACTGTATTCTTCATTTATTTTACATGTGATTAGTTTGTTAGAGTTAATCAGATATAGCATATAAATAGCTTGTGTAATTTGGTTAAATGATCTTATGCCAAATTTCTGTGTGCCAAATAACCTGGTTTTAAAAAAAATTTGTTAAATGACATGTTTTCCAAATGTATTAAATGAATAGCATATTTTTATATATGTTAATAAAAATAAATAAATATTATATATATATATTAATTAAAAATATATAATATATTAAATTATAATATATTAAACAATGTTTTTATATTGGTTCATAATTTCGTACAATCCAAAATTTCGTACCGATCCTGATCATTATGAAATATTATATATATTTTTAATTTTTTCCCGTTGACCTCGAAAAACTAGGGGTTCCGACTGGAAACTCGATAGCTGTCCAAATACTAAAGTCACCCGGTTTTCGTCGTATCGGTCGGTATGAAAACAATTATATTAAAATCGAATTGATTGAGTTTGAATTCAAAATATTTACGTTGTAAAAATAATTAAATTCGTTTAATAAATGTTAAGAATTTGCTAAAATAAATTAAATTATGACATGAAAATATTTGTATACTTCATATCCAGCACTGTAACATATACTTTCATGTTATAATTTATTTTATTTTATCAATTTTTTACGATTTATTACGAATTTAATTATTTTTACAATATAAATATTTTGAATTCAAACTTTTTAAAATCAATTGATCTTAATATAATTGTTTTCATGCCGGCCGATACAACGAAAACCGGGGGATCAGGTATTTAGATCGCTATCGAGTTTCAGGGTCGGAACCCGAGTTTTTCAAGGTTGACTTGGAAAAAATTTTAAAAAAATTAATATTTTATGCCGATCCGAATCGATACGAAATTACAAACCAATATAAAAACATTATTTAATTTATTATATATTTTTAATTAATATATATATAACTTATTTATTTATTTTTAGTAAACATATATAAAAGTTGGCTATTCATCCAATACATTTGGAAAACATGTCATTTAACAAAACCTTTTTGAAACCAAGTTATTTGACACACAGAAATTTGGTAGAAGGTCATTTAGCCAAATTACCCAAATAGCTTACATTCTACTTCGTCTTTTTTATCAAATACAGAGAAAACTTTTCCAACATCTCTTCTTTCATTAGAACTCTTGTTAACAAACATTGTTAATTACAATAAGATGCAGTTTTAAACAGTGAAGCTCCTAAGCTTTTGGAAGTTGGAGCTCCAGCTTCCAAAGCGGGAGCGGCGGGAAATCGGCTCCTAAGCACATGCAATTTTTAAAATATTTTAAATTGACATATTCATAATATTTGGAAAAATTCTTAGAAATATCTCGCATATCACATCAAACCTTAATTAATATCATTATTGTTATTTGATATCATTTTTATAATATTTATTTGCATGCTAATTAATTTTGTTCATATATTATTAACTCAAACATCACTATTTAATTCTTCTAACTAAAGTTTTAAAGGTAGTTCAAGCCAATGAACATTAGTGTATTTTTTATTTATGGTATAATGTGAATACTAATGTTATTTTCGTCATCACACGAACGGTAATACAAACGTAGTCATAAAATGTATAATATAAACACAATAGATGTGATGTGATAATGTTTAAAATTACCAACATAGATAATAAGAATGTATTTTATTAGAAACATATGAACGGTAAATACATTTATTTTTATCTTGGTCAACGTATGAAATTATACGTATGTAATTTTTATTTATATTAAAAATATTTATCTTGATACTATAAGAGATGAACTAGTGAAAACATTGGAGGGTGAACTAATAAGTAGTTGTATTAGTGTTTTTTGTTAGTAGATTGTAAATATATATGAAATAGATATTTGGATAAAATAATGTATTTGAATTTGAAATATATGTGTTTCTTGACTTGATTTTTCTAAGTGATATTGTCCGGTGGTATTTTTGTAATTTGGACATCCTATGAAGCATATGGCACATCTCCCAAGGCATCTTGAGTTTTTCGAGTTTAATCAACATCGGGGTCATTTTCGTAATTTGGACACCTCCGGTTCGTCTGGCATGCCCTTAATGATGTTGTAAGCGCTTTCGGATAATTTCGAGTTTAAATGACGTCATAGATATTTTCGTAATTTTGACATCCCGGGAATCTTTGTGGCGTATCTTTGATGATATTTTCGGTGTCTTTGAACTGTTTCGATGTGAAGTCATGTCTGGAGTATTTTTATCTTTCTATATGGTCAGAGATCGAACGAGACGTATCTCGAAAAATTCGAGGCGCTGCGAAAGATACCCGCGGTGACATTGGAAATTTTTGGAGTAAATGGGCTAAACTAGAGAAGATTGAGCTTTTGACTCAGAGTTATATTGTTGGGTCTGATTTTCCTATAAACAGAGGTTTCTGGGATAGAATACTACTAAGTGAGAGTTTTGCGAGGAATTTAACCATAAGTGAAATATTGAAATGATGAATTTCGGGCTGTAACACAATTTCTCACGATGTTTACTCCACAACACTATTCATCATGAAAATTCATAGCGAATTTCACTTGCACACACAATTTCTCACGATTTCTGGGCTGTAAAAATCTCTAGGAATTGTGTTACAGCCCAAAAATCGCGAGGAATTGTATGTGCTAGTGAAATGCACGATGCATTTTTATGATAAATAGTGTCGCGGAGTAAAAATCACGAGGATTTTTTTACAGCCCGAAAATATCGAGAAATTGTGTGCAAGTGAAATTCGCGATGAATTTTTATGATGAATAGTGTTACGGAGTAAAAATCGCGATGAATTGTGTTACAGCCCGAAACTCATCATTTCAATATTTTTTGACTAATTTTACAAATTTGAAATTTTGCTAAACTAATTTTGCTGATATGTTTTGGACCAAAATTGACATTTTAAAACTTTTTTTATTGAAATTTTCAAAAAATATCATTTATAGCAAAATTACCAAATAACAAAAAATATCTATGATTTTATTGAACTTATTTGTTTATAAATACATTAAATTTAACTCGATTTGTACAATCACGTTAAATTAAATTGTTCCAATTTGTTGGGACGTGAAGAATTTTGATTAAAAAAGGGATCAATTATGAAATTTAAAGAAAACTGATTTCATAATATGAATAAAGAAAACTCATAAGAAATTTAAACTAAGTGAATAAATGCCAAATCTAAAATTTTTAAAACATATATATGGTAACTAAACACAATATGAATAGCCAATGTTTTTGTAACGGTTCAGACCGGTATTGAGGATATACCGGCTAACTATGTTCTAAAACCGGACCGGATGAAGTTAACCGTTTTTCAACGGTTTGGTTCAAACATGTTTAGATCGGTCTCGATCCGGTTTGAATTATTTTTTGTGTTTTTAAATATATGAAATGTATAGATGATATTTTAATTCGTTTTCTTTATGTGTTTATCTAATAAAAAACTAAATATCAATAAATTTCAAATATTAAAAGGAATTAAATAAAAAAATGTATATTATAATATCACATTATACATAATGGTTAATAATATTCCATTTGATAGTTTTTTTAGTATTTAAGTATCATATAAATATTAATTTATATTATATTTTTTTTATAAAATATAATGATTAATAAATTGATCATATCGGTTTATTTCGAAATCAAATTTTAAATCGATATGAAAATTTAACAAACTAAGCGAGTCGGATCAAACCGGATCGGGTTTTGTATCGGTTCAGGTTCGAACCGGATGAACCAGCCAAAACCGGTCCGGTTTTAGAACATAGCCGGCTAATACAAAGATTGATTGTTTTAAAAAATTGAAAAAATAATATTTAATTATATTTTTAGGGCTATACCCGAAAAAACTCGGAATCTGATCCTAAAACCCGATATCGAGCGGTATGGAGAAAAATATTGGTACTGTTCAATGTTTGACATATCGGTCGGTATATCAGCCGATACGAAAACATTGTGAATTGCAACTATAATTATAGCTATGATATTCACATATTTGAATATATTTATATCAAATTGACTATATAATAACATTAAATTTTAATTTCATTTTTAAAATAAAAATACATTTTTTTCTGTTAAATTTGTAAAACAAAAATTCAATTATTTTGTTTAAAAAGTAATCCTCTCATACTGATTTTTCGTTGATATTTTAAAGAAATTTGTAATTTACACGTGTGGACAATTTTATAAGCTAAAAATTGGTCAAAGAGTCAAAAAATATTGTCAATCCCAAAGGCCCAATGTGACAAGTGTTAGTTATAAATTTGATAAATTTTCTTTTTAAGTTCATTTTTCTAGATTCAAAATTTAAATATTTCATTTAAATACACTAAATATGAGAAAATTACATAAGTAGCCTCCAACTTAAAAGCGGTGTAAAGGTCATACCCCCAACTTACGAAATTGCAAGAATGACACATAAAATTATCAATACCATTTTTTTTACCACTGACATTTTAACACCCGGTTTTCCGTTAAAGTCACAAACGTTTTTCTGTTAGCATGAGTGATCCTCAAAAGTACGTAAATAAGATCCGTTTAAAAATTATACAAATTGACCCCTTATATTCGAGAATTGTGCATAAAACATAAAATATTAACGAGTTAGTCAGAGTGTCAATAATAAGCATTATTGAAAACTTGGGGTATCTTATTTGCACTTAATTGAAGTTGGAGAGCTACAAATGCACGTTTTTACTAAAAAAGTATATCATATTTGTAATTTCTTAATTTATAGGGTATAACTTTTATACAGCCCATAAGTTGGGAAGCCGTAGGCAAACGTCACCCATTAAAATATATCAATTAACTATTATTGTAAAATTTGTTATTTATGAACAAAATTATTTCTATTGGTTTATACAATTTATATTATGTGTTTGATATATGGAAACATATTTAATTCTCACAAGATATTTTTTTTTAGATTTTCAATTTATCTAATTTATTTGATTACTTATACATAATTTATTCTATAATAACTAAAATTAAAAATATTAATTTTAAATACTTTATTTGTATTTTTCAATATAAAAGATTAAATTGAAACTGTTAAAATCTGAATGGACTAAATTTCAATGTTTTGATATCGTGTTATTCCGGATTAAATATAGGTTGATAACTACTATATATATTTTTATTTATTAATATTTGGATTATTTTATTGTCCAAACTCAAAAACCCAGTAAAAATAATGATTCGACCCAATGATCTCGTATCGCACGGTATAATAAAGAGACAAGTTTATTTCAAAAAATTTGGTACTGGCGGTTTTTGAACCAATATTAAAATATTTGTAAATATTAACTTTATATTATGATGAGTAACTAAGATTAGAGATATTGAGTTCATTAAATAAAATGTGCAAAACCTTCGGTGCATTCTAATTTTTAAAAAAACCAAATTTCATTATAATTTAAGTATTTAATTTGTAGATGAATATTCTAAATTACAAATCTAAAAACCTTGAAGTTATAATAATGAAATATATTCATTATAAATATCTCAAATTTGATGAAATAAATTATACGAGTTCATAATCATGAAGATATATTAATTTATTTATTCAAATATTTAATCTAATGATTACTCTACACAAGTCATTTTAGTAAAAGCGAACCGGATTTGAAATAGATTTTATTTGAATAAATCTATTAACAAACTAATCTGCAAAATGGGATTTCTTGTGAAATCGTAAAAGAAAAATCTTGATCTACAACTAAGCCTAATCAGGAAAGCCAGATGAATCAGAAAAGACAACACAGTAATTGACTACATCAATGTCATTGGTCTTCATACGTTGTAGACGAGGCGGCGTGGGTGGCACGACAGATGGGCAAGAATTCTTCACACGTAGCCATGTTTCGGTACAGAATGCATGATATTCGGTTGGCAATCAAGAACAGCGATTAAGTCGTCGTCTTTCTCGCAGAGATCTTTTAGGCAAATAGTGCACATTTTGGGTTCTCCTTCTTCATCTTTAGCTTCCATTCCAAAGAAGTTTTGTAGCTTCCTAACTAGAAACCTAGACTTTGGATTAATCCGAAAATGTAGAAAATAAAATACAAACGATAAATGCCGAAAGTTAATATACGGATCCGATACCATGAAAGGAAATACATATAAACGATTGTAGTGGTGGTCTCGTAGACTACACCTTCAAAGACAAATCTAAAAGAAGAACTTGAAGAACAAAGACAACTATGATATTGAGAAATGAAAACATAATACATTCTATAATACATAACATACTTATATAGATAACGATTCAGGCTTATGGCCCAAAGTATTAGATTATCTAAATTCAAATCATCAATCTCAACATCATTTCATGGGTTCTCGTCAATCTCAAATTCTCCATGATAGCTTCGTTCGACTCTCCATCATCCCTGTAATGTCCAAAAATTTGATCCCGAATAGCGTCAATTAGTGGGTTCCTATAATTCGAGGAGGAGCTCAGCAATATTAGGGCAGCAGAAGCAACAGCAGAATTCAATAATTCATGGCTGAATCTTCTTGCGATCTGATCATGAATCCATTGTATCTCATTTGGATTGTTGGGAGGATTGACAAAAAAAAGTTCTCATATAAGCGAAAGTTCATGGGTCGGCGCTGTATTAAGACTTCGCCGGTAGCCGTGGCTTTGATCAATTTCACAATTCAATGACATGATCGAGGGGCTGAGAAGAAAATAGTAGAAGATTTATACAGAAGAAACTTGAATTTATATAGAAGGTAAATATTTGGAGTTACAATACAAACCCAATCATGGTTTAAATTTTGCCAAAATTTTGTTAAAATTTCGTTTGACAAAGAAATAAAAATAATTTCGGCTGAATTTTGACAATACGATCTTTTGTCAATTGAATTATTTTTTTATTATAGTTTTTAAAAATCCAAAAATTAATATATCAATTTTTAAATTTAAAGACCGAATTAATATATTAAATATTGAACTTTATTTTATAAAAAAATTGATTTTAAATAATCAATTTTAACTTGAAATTTATATTTTATATTTCAATTAGAAAGAAAATAATAGTGAATATACTTAATATATTAAAAAAATAAGCATTTCATNAATTAATATCACTATTGTTATTTGATATCATTTTTATAATATTTATTTGCATACTAATTAATTTTGTTCATATATTATTAACTCAAACATCACTATTTAACTCTTCTAACTAAAGTTTTAACGGTAGTTCAAGCAAATGAACATTAGTGTATTTTTTATTTATGGTATAATGTGAAGACTAATGTTATCTTCGTCATCACACGAACGGTAATACAAACGTAGCCATAAAATACATTTTTTTCTGTTAAATTTGTAAAACAAAAATTCAATTATTTTGTTTAAAAAGTAATCCTCTCATACTAATTTTTCGTTGATATTTTAAAGAAATTTGTAATTAACACGCGTGGACAATTTTATAAGCTAAAAATTGGTCAAAGAGTCAAAAAATATTGTCAATCCCAAAGGCCCAATGTGACAAGTGTTAGTTATAAATTTGATAAATTTTCTTTTCAAGTTCATTATCTAGATTCAAGATTTAAATATTTCATTTAAATACACTAAATATGAGAAAATTGTATAAGAAGCCTTCAAGTTACGAGCGGTGTAAAAGTTATGCCCCAAACTTACGAAATTGTAAGAATGACACCTAAAATTATCAATATCGTTTCTTTTTTACCCTTGACATTCTAGCACCAGGTTTTTAGTTAAAGTCACAAACGTTTTTCTGTTAGCATGAGTAATCCTCAAAAGTACGCAAATAAAACCTGTTTAAAATTATATAAAATTGACCCCTGATATTCGAGAATTATGCATAAAAAATAAAATATTAACGAGTTAGTTAGAGTGCCAATAATAAACGGTATTTAAAACTTAGGGTGTCTTATGTGCACTTAATTGAAGTTGGAGAGCTACAAATGCACGTTTTTACTCAAAAAGTATATCATATTTGTAATTTTTTAACTTAGAAATCATGGTCTTTATTCAGCCCGTAAGTTGGGAAGCCGTAGGCAAACGTCACCCATTAAAATATATTAATTAACTATTATTGTCAAATTTGTTATTTATGAACAAAATTATTTCTATTGGTTTATACAATTTATATTATGTGTTTGATATATGGAAACATATTTATTTCTCACAAGATATTTTTTTTTAGATTTTCAATTTATCTAATTTATTTGATTACTTATACATAATTTATTCTATAATAACTAAAATTAAAAATATTAATTTTAAATACTTTATTTGTATTTTTCAATATAAAAGATTAAATTGAAACTGTTAAAATCTGAATGGACTAAATTTCAATGTTTTGATATCGTGTTATTCGGGATTAAATATAGGTTGATAACTACTATATATATTTTTATTTATTAAATTCAAGTATTTTATTTATTAATATTTGGATTATTTTATGGTCCAAACTCAAAAACCCAATAAAAATAATGATTCGACCCAATGATCTTGTATCGCGCAGTATAATAAAGAGACAGGTTTATTTCGAAAAATTTGGTACTAACGGTTTTTGAACCAATATTAAAATATTTGTAAATATTAACTTTATATTATGATGAGTAACTAAGATTAGAGATATTGAGTTCATTACATAAAATGTGCGAAAAATTCGGTGTAATCTAATTTAAAAAATCAAATTTCATAATAATTTGAAGTATTTAATTTGTAGATGAATATTCTAAATTACAAATCTAAAATCCTTGAAGAAATAAAAATGAAATATATCCATTATAAATATCTCAAATTTGATGAAATAAATTATACGAGTTCATAATCATGAAAATATATTAATTTATTTATTCAAATATTTAATCTAATGATTACTCTACACAAGTCATTTTAGTAAAAGCGAACCGGATTTGAAATAGATTTTATTTGAATAAATCTATTAACAAACTAATCTGCAAAATGGGATTTCTTGTGAAATCGTAAAAGAAAAATCTTGATCTACAACTAAGCCTAATCAGGAAAGCCAGATGAATCAGAAAAGACAACACAGTAATTGACTACATCAATGTCATTGGTCTTCATACGTTGTAGACGAGGCGGCGGGGGTGGCACGACAGATGGGCAAGAATTCTTCACACGTAGCCATGTTTCGGTACAGAATGCATGATATTCGTGTTGGCAATCAAGAACAGCGATTAAGTCGTCGTCTTTCTCGCAGAGATCTTTTAGGCAAATAGTGCACATTTTGGGTTCCCCTTCTTCATCTTTAGCTTTCATTTGAAAGAAGTTTTGTTGCTTCCGAACTAGAAGCCTAGATTTTGGATTAGTCCGAAAATATAGAAAACAAAATATAAACGATAAATACCGAAAGTTAATATATGGATCCGATATCATGAAAGGAAATACATATAAACGATTGTAGTGGTGGTCTCGTAGCTATGAGACCACACCTTCGAAGACAAATCTAAGAGAAGAACTTGAAGAACAAAGACAACTATGATATTGAGAAATGAAAACCTAATACATTCTATGACACATAACATATTTAAATAAATAACGATTCAGGCTTATGGCCCAAAGTATTAGATTATTCAAATTCAAAGCATCAATCTCAACACCATTTCATGGGTTCTCGTCAATCTCAAATTCTCCATGATAGCTTCGTTCGACTCTCCATCATCCCTGTAATGTCCAAAAATTTGATCCCAAATAGCGTCAATTAGTGGGTTCCTATAATTCGAGGAGGAGCTCAGCAATATTCGGGCAGCAGAAGCAACAGCAGAATTCAATAATTCATGGCTGAATCTTCTTGCGATCTGATCATGAATCCATTGTATCTCATTTGGATTGTTGGGAGGATTGACAAAAAAAGTTCTCATATAAGCGAAAGTTCATGGGTCGGCGCTGTATTAAGACTTCGCCGGTAGCCGTGGCTTTGATCAATTTCACAATTCAATGACATGATCGAGGGGCTGAGAAGAAAATAGTAGAAGATTTATACAGAAGAAACTTGAATTTATATAGAAGGTAAATATTTGGAGTTACAATACAAACCCAATCATGGTTTAAATTTTGCCAAAATTTTGTTAAAATTTCGTTTGACAAAGAAATAAAAATAATTTCGGCTGAATTTTGACAATACAATCTTTTGTCAATTGAATTATATTTTTATTATAGTTTTTAAAAATCCAAAAATTAATATATCAATTTTTAAATTTAAAGACCGAATTAATATATTAAATATTGAACTTNGAGTTTAGTTGGTTCTCTCAGGTATCTAACTAGCACCAGACCTGATATATTGTTTTCAGTTGGATATGTGTGCAGATTTATGGAGAATCCTAGAGAGACACATATGAAGGCAGCTAAAAGAATTTTGAGGTATTTGAAAGGAACCTGTAAGTTTGGTTTAGGGTTTGAAAGTTCAGATTTATTTGAGTTAGTTGGCTATAGTGACTCGGACTGGGCTGGTAGTGTTGATGATGCTAAGAGCACTACAGGGTACACTTTCTTTCTGGGAAACACAGCAATTATGTGGAGCTCTAAAAAGCAACAGATTGTTACTTTGAGCTCATGTGAGGCAGAATATGTTGCTGTGAATTCATGTGTGTGCCATGCTCTTTGGCTCAGGTATGTACTGAAGTGTTTAAAGATGGAATTAACAGAGGCAGTAAAGATTGGAGTTGATAATAAGTCAGCAATTGCTCTTGGAAACAATCCAGTATTCCATCAAAGGAGCAAACATATAGGCACCCGGTTTCATTTTATTAGGGAGTGTGTACAAGAGCAACTTGTGGAATTATTTTATGTGAAATCTGCAGATCAGGTTGCAGATATCTTTACAAAGCCTGTAAAGAGACAAGTCTTTGTTCAGCTTCGAGAGCTGTTGGGGTTAAAGGATTTTTCCAGATTAGGGGGGAGTGTAGAAGACTTAACTGGAAAAACAGTTGGATAAGGAAGTAATCAGTTTTACAATTGGATAAGATGAAGAAACCTCCATCGTTGGTTATGTGATTCGAATAGTTGTGATGTTTAGGAAGAACCGTTCTATTTCCTATATAAACTGTGCTTTGTTCTATGTAATACATAAGGATTTTCATTGAATAAAATTGAGGTTTTCGGTTACCTTGTTTCTACGAAATTAGGGCACATTAGATTCAATCAATACAACAGTTCTGATATTTTGTGTATGCTTTTCCAGATAGCAACCAAACTCATAAAAGAAATTGCTACATTGGAGGTAGAAGTTCTACAATTAGAAAAGTATCTCCTTTCACTCTACACGAAAGTGTTTGATCGCCTGATATCTTCAAAGAAAGATGAATCTTCTAGTTCTTCGCTTGAAAAACCGAGTAGAGGGCGTATAGGTTGTCGATCATATAATTCATCAAGTGAGTTTGCACAAGATGCCGGATTTTATGCTCATACAAGTTTGCCTCGTTCTCGCTCTTCAATATTGCATCATTCGTCTCTGCATACCAGAAGTTCTCCTCCTGATATTGCTTCAAGCAAAACTTTACATTCTTGTCGCTCTAACCGGTTAGCAGTGATGAAGGTACATGAGCTTTACTGTTTGAAAATCATGCTGCAGATTCATAACTTTACTGTTTGATATTGCAGTATGCTGAGGAC
The DNA here is from genome assembly GCA_009725065.1 of Utricularia reniformis. Classification (NCBI taxonomy): domain Eukaryota; kingdom Viridiplantae; phylum Streptophyta; class Magnoliopsida; order Lamiales; family Lentibulariaceae; genus Utricularia; species Utricularia reniformis. The sequence goes on from RWGZ01001092.1 coordinate 736,288, forward strand.
TCTCCAGCTATCAGTCTGGCAGAACACCTTGGCGCTTGTATTTCCGATCATGATCCCACAACACCGAATAAACTCTCCGAAGATATGGTTAAATGCATGTGCAACATATACGTTACACTTGCTGATCCCTGCCCTGAGAATCATCTTTGGTCCCCTACTTCATTTTTGTCCTCTTTGGGTAGATATTCTCCCAAATATGATCCATGGAACACTCGACTCAGAAAAGAGTCGTCTTTCGTTGTCGAAGGATTTAAAGATTTCACTGGTCCATACAGCTCTATGATCGAAATCAAACAAATAAACAGAGACAATAAACGAATCGGTGATGTTGATTGCTTATTCGAAAACTTCAGGTATCAAAACGTTGTTGAATCAGCTGATATTTCTATGGATACAGCTTTTACATTTCACTTACATGAAGTCATGCAGGTCTCTCGTTTATCGTTTGGAAACAATCGATCCGAAAACGATGAAACATGAGGAGAAGTTGGCATTTTGGATCAACATACACAATGCTCTAGTGATGCATGTAAATGATTCATCTTCCACCAATTTTCCGATTACTGATATTTTAACGCTCCATATTCATATCATATGACAATGTTTCTGCATGATCAACAGTCTTTTCTCACATTCGGTATCCCACATAACAACATAAGCCGAACATTCCAACTTATGAAGGTGATCCATCTCTTGATATAGATGTTCAAGCCTGAATTTGATTACTTAAACCAATTTATGTTATGGCAGGCTGCCTACAATGTTGGTGGTCAAGTTGTGAGTGTAGATATTATCCAGAATTCGATACTCGGGTGTCGAATTTCACGTTCAGTACAGGTAAAACAATCTTAGTCAGCCCCTTGTACATTTTCTTTACATTAATATTTATTTGATGATGCAAGTTGATGAGATGGTTGCTTCCATCAAAATCGAAGTTCGATGAAAAGCAAGCTTATGCTATTCATCGCCCGGAGCCTCTTGTCTATTTTGCACTTTCCTTTGGGAGCCATTCTGATCCTCCTGTAAGGACCTACCCTCTTGAATTCGGATTTACGATGATTATTTTACTAGTTTATAAGAGATGTGATATAATACGTGATCACTTTTATAATATGATTCAATTCCCTTATGCATTTGGCTATATGAATACTCTATCCGCTCATTGGATTCTAAATTTAAACACTTTTCGTTATCGATTTTTCTAATGGGATTCGGTGCTTTACTTTTTTGAACACTACGTGTTTTTTGTGCTGGTTTAGGTTCGAGTTTTCAGTTCAAAGAAGGTGTATCAAGAGCTGGAAGTAGCTAAAGAAGACTACATCCAATCAACTTTTCGTGTTGGAAAAAATAAGAGAATACTTGTTCCAAAGATGATCGAATGTTATACCAAGGACTCTGGATTGAGCCAAGATGATATTTTGAGATTGATACATGAATCTTTGCCTGATCATTTGAAAAAATTAGATAGGAGAAAAATAGAGTGGATTCCTCATAATTTTAGTTTCAGGTACCTTATAATGACAGATGTGGACAAGTAGCAAAATGTAGTGTAATATAATCCTTGTTTGAGATGACGTCATTTGATTAGATCTTGTAAGAAAAGAAGTCGTGCAAGAATAATTCGAGAGTGATGACATCCTTTACGAAGGCTCAGAGCTGATTAGCCATAATTACAAATATTCTTGTAATTCAAACAATAAGTAGAAATATTATCACGCGATATCTACTATAATTACATCTTAATATTCTTTGGGGTTTCATATTTTATACATGGTTTAGAGACATTTATTTTATGGGGAGAGATTAATTATGCTTATTTTGTGAGAATAGTTGGTAATATGTAATTGTAGGAAAACATGAAATATTTACGTGGAAAGTCTAGATTCGGGAAAAACCCACGGACACCAAATCTAGGAAATGAATCACTATCAAGAAATATAAGGTACAAAACAACATAATGCAAGCAACCCATGGATTTTATAGCACTTGTGCTTTCGACTTAGAGCTCTCGAACTCCCTACCAGTGTTTAAATTTCCGGTATACTGGGCCGGACTTACCAGATTCGACCGGTAATTTGGCAAAATACCGGTCGGTACGAGTTTTCGGGTCGGATCGGGCGGGATTTTTTGCGGGTTGGGTCGTGTTTTATATTAAAAAAATAAAATATGACTATTTTATAATTAAATTTATTTTAATATTCCGGTACATATCCGGTATACCCGAAACATATCTGGTATACCAATCCAATGAGCTTGTTCGGTATACCGGTCGGTACCGGTTTTTAAAACATTGATCCCTACTTGCCCTCTTTGCTCTTCTTACATTCCTATTTATAGGGGATAGGGAAGAATATTAAACTTACAAAATCCTATCAAAATCTTATCGTATCTAAATTAGTGCTCCTTGAATACATTAAAGATATTTTTATCACTTGAAAGTTTTGCATGCGTCGTTTACGGTAGTTGCAGTCTTTGTTGACATTTGGCTCACCTACCACGGTCTATTCAAAAAATATACTGAGTGTGGAAATGACGACAATCGACCAAAACATCAAATGTGGTCTTTTGTGCTCTCGTCAACACTTGCACCTTCGTCACTTGCTTCCTTACTCTGTTGACCGATACTTTTCACAAAGTGAATCTGACGACCTATGTACTTGTTGAGCGTAACATTTATACTCGGTATCAGAACCTCCAACCCATCTAATCTGATACTGGTATGTTTGGAACTACGTTGGAGAAATATGGTAAGATAAGATCAGTATACTATATTATGAGGTGATCGTGATATAAGTGATTGTAATTTTAAAAAAATGTTTTTTAAATAACGGTACAATAATCGTGATTTCATGAAATGACTCTTTTGTCCCTACTTATAAATTATGTTTCATTTAATTTATGCTAAACTTGCTATTCGAAGCTAACTTTTTTTAATTGTTATATATATTTTTATAATTTGACATTGATATTTTTTGGAACATCTAATAAGGTGTAAAAATGAAATTTTACAATCAGCGCTTTTTGTAAATGCCAATTAATTAGGGATAAAAAACAGTTCTTTAACCTATTAATTGTAAAAACAATTGAACCCAATATTTTCATACCCAATGATTTTTTGTGCAACCGATTTTCTTTACGAATGGACATGAAACCCCATGGATTGCAAATGGACCGGATGGTCTAAATCAAGTTTAAAAACAATGCATTTATATTTATAAACTATAAATTGGTGAAAAAGCCAAAAAATTTCCACTGAAAAGTTTCAAATTGATTCATAATAATTATTTTCCTTTAGATAAACTCTCTCTGTATACAACATCATTATTTATTTTTATGAATAACTTTACTCTCTTCGTTATAACAATGTCCGTAAACTTTAAATAATAATTATTTGTAATAATATTTTTATTGTATAAATAACATTTACATGTTAAATTGATAGTTGTGATTTTTAGAGTGTAAAACATTTTTTAATATAAGTTAATTTGTTATTATATTTTCTAAATTAAAAGTATAATAAACCATTAAAAACTAAATAACTTGATCTGGTTTTGTGAAGTAAAATCACAATTTAAAATCTATTAAACTGATTAAAACTAATAAAATCGATCATTTTGACACGCCTAATACCAAAAAATCACATTAGATGAAATCAATATATCGTCTGATTGTAAATGTATATATTTTAATAATTATTACGTATAAATTATTATTATTTATTTCTTAGAATTTTTTTAAAAAATCTTGAGGAAATAGATTGGAAACTCGCTTTGATCAGTAGGAAAGAGAAAATAGATACCACTTGGGCGAATCAGATTGGACGCCAAGTGGTTGTTAAATATTCAATTTTATTAAATAAAATATAGATTTTAAATAATCAATTTTATGTTGAATTCTGTATTTTGCATTTTTGTATTTCAATTAGAAAATAATAGTGAATATACTGAATATATTTAAAAATTAATTTAACTCATAGATTAAATAGTATAACCAAAATTTTCACCAAATTATTTTTCTAAATATAATACTGAATAATTATTTTTGTATCCACCATTCATTAAAGTGGATTTTGGCATACCGAGAAAACCCCCTCCAATTAGATAAAAATTGATTAAATATATAATTTAAAATTATATATGAAAAAATAATAAATAATATATTTTACTTATATAATATTTTCATATTATTAATATATCAACTTATATTTATTTTAATCCATCTAAGAAATAATTGGGTCGAGTTTCTAAATATAACCAAACATCGCTTCAATGACAAGATTAAGAAACGAACGATATTTTTCAGTATGGTAAAACTTTTTAAATCATGACTAATTTTCGCTTGTTGTGTAAGTTTTTACAATATATATAAGATTTTACTACTACATTAGATTTTTCTTCTTTTTAAAATGTTGCATCAATTCGTAGCATTTTTTAGTTGAATTTCGAGAATTCATACACATCTTGATTCCATGTTCAACATGGGCTAAATGCACGGTGATTTTGACACATTCACATTTTTTCGTTATAAACAATAACATTGTTTGTTAATTACAATAAGATGCATTTTCAAATATAACAAACGATCTTAGAAAATGATGTAAAAATTATATTGAAATATATATCAATTTTAACGTTTTCAATAAATTGAGGAAATAGAACGTTAAAATAATCTTATTAAAATCATGAAAATCGTTAGAAGAACAAATATATCTGAAAAAGATAATGATTGACAAATTTCGATATGTATTGCCACATTTCTAGTTTGTGAAACATAATTTGGTTTTAATTACATAAATTAAATTTGGCCGAAATTGCGGATATTTTTGAATTGTTATTGTAAAAAGGCTTCACTAAATTCATCATTTTAATATTTTGTTGACTAATTTTGCCAAATTTGAAATTTTGCTGATATGTTTTGGATATAAATTGACATTTTAAAACTTTTTTGATTGAAATAACACAAAATATCTATGATTTTATTAACATATTTATTTATAAAAATATTAAATTTAACTTGATTTGTACAATCACGTGAAATTAAATTGTTCCGATTGGTTGGGATCAATTATGAAATTTAAAGAAAATTGATTTCATAATATGATTTAAGAAAATTAATAAGAAATTTGAACTAAGTGAATAAATGCCAATCTAAATTTTTTTAAAGCATATATATGATAACAAAACGCAATATGTGAATAGCTATGGTATTCATATATTTGGATATATTTATATAAAATTGACTATATATAACACATAGTTTTTGAAATCGGTTAGACCGTTAAACCGGAAATTTCTTCTATTGGTCGAATCTTTTCAAATTGATTTTCAGAATTATTTATTTAAAATATTAAAATAAATACATATAATTCAAAATAAAAAATCCAAAAAGTATTCTTTAAACATGAATACTTTTTGTTTAAATGAAATATATTTATTTATATGTAAACAAATGAAATATATCTAAGTTTCTAAATCATTATCCAAATAAGAGTTTAAATTTTAAATTCAAAAGACAAATCAAATATATTTATATAAAAAATGAAACTAAAGACAATTAAAACAAGCAACAAACCAATAACATTTAAGAAAGAAATTGAAGTATGTCTTATATATTATAAGAAATACATATACTTACAAATGATATTAATTATCAAAGAAATGCTTCCAAATTCTCATTGTTTTGTATAACAATGAATATTGATTTAATACTAAAAAATAAACTAAAATAAGAATTGAATAACAAAGCTTTGAATATAGGAAAAAATATGAAAGTAATAAGAAGCCAAAACTTTTTTTATTAAATGAGCCAAAAAATTTACGGCCACCATATTTTAACCGGTTCGACCGAATTAAACCGGTTTATATATAACATGGAACAATTATGAAATTAAACATTAAACCGGATTGGATCGGATCGGAGGTGTTACCGGTTCACGGTCGGATCGGTCCAACCAATTGGTTCAAACCGGTTTCAAAATCTATGATATAACATTAAATTTTAATTTCATTTTTTAAAATTAAAATAAATTTATTTTCTGTTATATTTGTAATTAAAAATTCAATTTTTTGTTTAAAAAGTAATATTCTCATATTGATTTTTCCTTGATATTTTAAAGAAGATATTTGTAATTAACACGCGTGGGCAATTTTATAAGCCAAAAATTAGTCAAAAAAATCAAAAATATTGTCAATCAATCCCAAAGGCTTCGCCAATGTGACAACTGACAAGTGTTAGTTATAAATTTTATTTTTAAGTTCATTCTTCTAATTCAAAAGTATAAGATTTAATTTTAAAACCCCAATTATTAAAATATATCAATTAACTATTATTGTCAAATTTGTTATTTATGAACAAAATTATTTCAATTGGTTAATACGCTTTATATTGGGTTTGTTTGATAGCCCGATTAAAACAGCGGTGAGATGCGGTGCGATGTTGAAATCGTGATTTTTTTAATGCGCACAAAACATAAGGTTAATTGCGATGTGATAATCGTTAAAAAATCACGATATCATCACAGATGTTAAAACCAGCTGTGGCCTCATCGTGATTTTGGAAAAGACTCATTTACCCTTACTTCTATTAATTATAATATAATTATATTTATTATTTTATATATATAAGGGTATATTAGTATTTTTACATAAATCACGATCATAATATCGCAATTTTACCAAACATACTTAAAAATTCACGATAATCATATCTCACCACATCTCACTACACCTCACCACATCTCACTATACCACACCACACCTCACAACACCACAATTTTAAAAAAGATGAACCAAACAAACACATTATGTGTTTGATATCTGGAAACTTAGTTAATTCTCACAAAATTATTTCTATTGATATATACACTTTATATTAATGAATTGAGTGACGTTTGCAACCCCCAATTTACGGGTTATGTAAATAACATGTCATATAAGTTACAAAATTGCAAATATTATACATTTATTAGCAAAAATATACACTTGTAGTTCTCAAACTTTAATTATATGCGCATAATAAACCTCAAGTTTCTAATACCGTTTATTATTTGTACTCTAACGTACTCGTTAATATTTTATGCACAATTCTCGAACATCATGAGTCAAGTTTGTATAATTTTTCAAACGGATTATATTTGGGTACTTTGAGAATCACTTATACTAACTGAAAAACGTTTGTCAACTTAACTGAAAACTGAATATTAGAATGTTAGGGGTAAAAACAAACGGTATTAATAACTTTAAATATCATTCTTGTAATTTTTCTTAAATTGAGAGCATACATTTTATACAACTCGTAAGTTGTGAGTTATTTATGCAATTTTATGTATATTGAATTTATCAAATATTTAATGTTTGATTATTATGCACAAGTCGTTTTAGTATCTCCCAACTGGTGTATATTCCCATATCCAATATAAAATATTTGAATAAATCCATTAACAAACTAGAATTTCTTGCAAATCGTTAAAGAAAAATCTCCATAAAATCTTGATCCACAACTAAACCTAATTACGAAAGCAAGATGAATCAGAAATCAGAATAACTAACCACTTCAATGCTTTTGTTCTTCAAACTTTGTAGGTGCGGTGGCGGCTGTGGCACGACAGAGTGGGCAATAATTCTTGATACGCAGCCATTTTCCGACACAAGATGCATGATATTCGTGTTGGCAATCAAGAACAGCGATCAAGTCGTCGTCTTTCTCACAGAGATCTTTTAAGCAAATAGCGCAGATTTTGGGTTCCCCATCTTCATCTTTACCTTCCACTTGATGGGTTTTTCTTAATCTCAAACTCTCCATGATCACATTGTCAGTTAGTTGGTTGCTATAGTCACGGAAGGAGCTCAATATTCGGGCAACATTAGAAGCATGAGAATTCAAGAATTCATTGCTAAATTGTCCTCCGAACAGATCTTGAATCCATTGTATCTCGTTTATATTGTTGGGAGGATTCACAAATAAATCTTCAGTTATAAGCGAAGATTCATGGATCGTCGGCCCTATACTAAGACTTGGCCGGTTGCTGTGGCTTTCATCAATTTCGCGATTAAGTGACATGATTGAGACGTCGAGAAGAAGAGTAAGAAAGGATAAACTTGAATTTATATAGAACATAAAGAGAAAAATTTGGTGTTACAATTCAATCCTAATCTTGGATTAAATTTTGGTATTTGGGCAAAATTTCGTTCTACAAAGAAATAAAAATTATTTCAGTTGAATTTGGTGATTAGATCATTTTTTAAAATTGAACTCATTTTTTATTTTAGTTTTCGAAAATCCAAAGTAAAATATATCAATTATAAAATTTAAGAATTTTGAGTAATAATGTATAAAATATTGAAATTTATTTTATAAAAAATGTTTATTTTAAATAACAAATTTGAGTTGAAATTTTCATTTAAAATTTTTATATTTCAATTAAAAAGAAAATAATAGTTATATACATAATATATTTTAAAAAATATTTAACTCATACATTTGAGATTAAATAATGTAATGGAAATATTCACAATATTCGAAATCCAAAATTTTATAAAAAATTAAACATTGATTCAAACTACTTAGAATCATAAATTTATTTAAAATGTTCTGATAATTTTATTTAAGTCAGAAATTTTTTTTTAAAATTATTTATCTTATTTATCAAGAAAATTGCGATAATGATCTTCAAATTTTAGTGCATTTGGCAGATTAAGTCCACAATCCCAAAATATTTTAATGCACAAATGGTGACTATATATATTTAATCATTAAAGTCAAATATCATTATTTATTATTATTTCAATTATGTTATGGTCCAAACTCAAAACCCGATAAAAATAATGATTGGACCCAATGATCTCTTATCGTGTGGTACAATAAAATATACCCATTTATTTCAAAAAAATGGGTATGGTGAGTGAACCAATATTAAATATTTGTAAATATTAACTTCATATTATTATGAGTAACTAAGATACAAAATCAAATTTAATTTGTAGATGAAACAAAAATAAATATATCAATATAAATATCTCAAATTCGATGAAATAAATTAGACAAGTTCATAATGAAGATATGATAATGGATTTATTCAATTTATTTAATCTATGAATATTTTACACAAGTCGTTTTAGTAAAAAGGAATATTCTCAAATCCAATATAAAATATTTGAATAAATCCATTAACAAACTAATCTTCTACAAACTGAGATTTATGTGAATAAATCCAATTTAGGCGGAGCCGTGGCGGCACGGCAGAGTGGGCAAGAATTTCTTGTTGGATAAAATCCATATATATTATATTTAAAAAGTTTATTAGTGATTATCTATTATTACATAATGAATAAAGTTAGACATTTTCTAGTCTATACCTAATTACCTATTTTTACTACTACTATTTGTAATTAGTTATTGGATAGATTATGTCTAAATCTTCTATAAATAGAGTATTAATTTATGGGAAAGAAAGAATTCATACGAGATACAATAACATTTTGAGTTCTTGTTTTGAGATTCTTCTCTGTATTGATTCTGAATTCATCGACAACAATCATCGTTCATAAGCAAGGGAGATTGTTGCTTGTGTAACCTGTTGAACACCAGTTTTGCCAGAATTGTTCTTAAGTTCAGCGTCATTATGACGTGACACAAGCAACACTCAACCAGATTTGATAACGGATATCAAATCACCTTTCTTGTATATTTATATTTAATACTAAATATTGTTTCTTTTTGTGAAGGTTTAATCCAGATTTCCAACAGATTTTGGGTTCTCCTTCATCTTTAGCTTTGATTTCATGGGTTCTCTTTAATGTCAAATTCTCCATCATCGCTTCCTTTGACACTCCAAAAATTGCATCCCGAATAACATTTAGTTGGTTCCTGTAATCACGGGAGGAGTTTAATAAAATTCGGGTGGCGGAAGCAGTAGCAAAATTCAATATTTCAATGCTCAATTGTCTTGCGATTTGATCATGAAATCCGTTGTATCTCATTTGAATTTACAAAAAAGTGTTCATATATTGGCAAAAGTTCTTGTGTCGACGCAATAAGAAGATTTCGCCGGTAGCCGTGGCTTTGATCGATTTCGTGATTAATTGACATGATAGAGACGTTGAGAAGATGATAGTAGAAGAGTAATAGAGGAAAAACTTTGAATTTATATAGAACATAAAGGGAAATATTAGGAGTGTCGATAATGGTTTAAATTTTGCCAAAAATTTATTTTTATTTTTTCACATCAAAACTGAATTTTGACGTCAAAAAAATCAATTGTTTTTCAATTGAACTATTTTTATTTTAGTTTCAAAAATCCAAAATTTAATCATATCAATTTTGTAATTTAAAAACTTTGAATAATAATATAATAAATATTAAATTCATTTCATAAACCATATAGATTTTAAATTATGAATTTTAAGTTGAAATTTGTATTTCAACATTTTTATATTTCAATTATAATCGATATAGCAAATATATATTAGATATAACGAATATATACCGAATACGTATCAAAATATTAAATTAAATTATAAAATATTTATATTTTATTTTTTTAATATAAAACCCGACCCAACTCAAAAAAAAACTCATACCGACCGATATTTCGACAAAATACCGAGCAAAACCAATAAACCGCAATTTGGAGTATACCAAACCAATATGCCAAAAATTTAAAATATTGGTAATATGACCAATATATCATAAATTTAAAACAATGAATGTAATATATATATTTTGGTTTTGCATTTGATATGGATTCTAATTTCTATATAGTGAAATAAGTTTCGCTTTGCTTGTTTTGAAGTGTTCTATTTGAGAAAAGGGCGAAGATCCCCAAAGTTTGGATAATTTGGCAATTTTGGTCATCAAAATTTTCAGTGGCAAAAACAATCCTTAAAGTTTTGATGATTTGACAATTTTAATCCTTAAAGTTGCGTATTTTCGCAAAATACGTCTCCAAAGTTTGCGAATTTTGGCAATTTTGGTCCCCAAATTAATTTTCGTCCGAGGACCTAATTTGCTACAATTCGCAAACTTTAGGGACGTATTTTGCGAAAATACGCAACTTTGGAGACTGGTTTTGCCAAAATTCACAAACTTTGAGGACCGATTTTGCGTACATGAAACTTTGTGGACTGATTTTGCCAAAATTGGAAACTTTGGAGACCAAAATTACCAAATTATCCAAAATTTAGGGGACCAAAAGTGCCTTCCGCCCGTTCTATTTCATTCAATTTCACTTTAAATTTGTTTTGATACTAAATTTAAATTTCATTTCATAAAACTTGAAAATGAGTAATATTCATATAAAAGGTACCATTTGAATTTATGATCCTTGCTTTTGATATGAAAATTAAATATCAACGGCATACTTTTAAAATTTATAATAAATATTTTGTTATAATTCAAATGTAACAATGTTTAACATTTATAATTTTTAATCAACTGGGTTTGGTAAGTTGTATATAAATTAATAAAAAAATCTAAATTAAATAGAAAGCCAACTGTTCGTCGATAAGCTGTAAAGATGGGGATATAACTTAAAGAAGATAAATTGGGAAACTTTTGAAAATTGAAGTGCAGTGAAGAAGATTAGTTAAACAAATTGAACGAAATATCATAAACCGAATGACTGTGTAGAAATTGGCGCTCAGAATGAGTAGGAGGTAATTATCAATCAAATGATTTCAGATAAAACTATCATCAACGCGCAAAAGAGTATCAGTATAAAAAAGCTGAAACGAAATAGAAATAAAAAATTGAAGAAACAAGTAAATTAAGAAGATTTTCTTCTTTCTTCTCAGACAAATGCCTCGATTAGTCGTCACGATTTACGCAAAATGGATTATTGGCTCGGACTCGTCATCTTAATTAATCATCAACGAAGAACGCATAAAAAACAAATAAATAAAATAAGAAAACAAAAGAACACGGAACAAGATAAAAAATGAGAGATCTATTGAATCTAAATCGGAAATAGAGAGGCAAATCAGAAATCTAGGGTTTCCGGTAGGCATCTGCAAAGGCATCTGGCGGAATGAACAATCTAGGGTTGTGGAATACGTTTGGATTCAGAATTTATAAGAAACTGGTATGTATGGGCCTTGGGCTTTTTAAATACTACGTAACAATTACAACTGCAATAATTATTAATATTTATATAATAAGTTAACTCAAAATTAAAGTTAGTAAGAATTAAAAATAGTTTGAAATCATAAATTGTTCGATATATTTTTAGGGTGGAAGATACTTTTGGTCTCTTTAGTTTGCACTTTTAAACAATTTTGGTCCATAAACTTTATATATTTAGACAAAATTAGTCATCAAATTTTGATGTGATCGAAGCTAGCTCGTAAATTATTAATTTATGATAAAACAAGTATTCAAACTTGTGCATGTTTGACCTAATTGGTATCGAAATTTTAATTTTTGGCAATTAAGGTCCATAGTTTAAAAATAACCAATTTTGATATTCAAAGTTTTGAAATTTTGACAAATTTAGTTTTCGATCAAAGCTTGGATCTTGCCAAAGAATTTGCCTCGGTTTCATTGTAAAAGAGTCTTGAGGACAAGTTCTCATCCCTTGATACTTGATATGCCATTACATTGGAGATCACTTAGATCAAATGCTAGATAGTTCATTGAATTATGAAAACAGAGGAGAGGATGATATGAATTCCGAAGTTCTTGAGCTTCTAAGCTTGACTTTAACATCCTTCAGCACAACATCAACAGCAACCCAAAATTATACAATTCGTGGTTATTTATGACGCAAGAATTATAATGTTTAAATTGTTTTTGCATATGACTCATCACTGGTTTACACTGTCGGATATCAAAGATTTCATTAAAAATATATTCCTAGGATACATCATACCGACCCATGTTCAACGAGAAGGAAATATTGATTTTGTAATGCATTAAACAATTTTGTTTTTAGGCTACTATTGGGATTTGAAAATGTTATTGTACTTCAAAGGTTGTTTATGGATTTTCATTAAAATGTTTTAGCAAAACACTATGCAACATTGAGACAAATTTATCCAATCAACATTGGCATTTTAAAATGTTGTGGGTATATATTACTATACGAACAAATGTATTTAGCAACAAAATAACAATATTGTTTCTTAATAGTGGAATGTGATATCAAACACAATTAATGTGTCCAATGCTACATAAAAGGTAGAATCAAGTTGTATTTTACATTTTTGAATCGAATTCGTAGATGTGCGTGTTCAAATTTATCTTTTTTTCAGTTATGCTAAATTTACAAAATTATAAAACTCCAAGGACTAAATTAGCCATGGAAAAATATGTGTATTCAAATTGCTATGTTTTTCAAATTTCGGGGATTATTAACATTGTTAGAAACTAAATTTATCAAAATCCCTAAACTTTGATAATTAAAATTGGCTATTTTGAGGCAAGTGGCCAAATTGGCAAATATCCAAATATTGATGACCACTTATGCCAATACAAAACTTTGGGGATAAGTTTTACAAAAAATGTTAGTTTGAGAATCAATTTTTCCCCATATCAAAATCTGGGAATGTCAATTGTCAAAATTAATAAACTTTATGAAAAACAATTACCAGAATCATGAAATTATGGGGACAAGTTTTGTCAAATATGTAATTGTTAGGGAAACAATTTTTACCACATCAAACTTTGGGGATGTCAATTGTCAGATTTATTAAACATTGGTGAAAAAAATTCTAAAACCATGAAATTATAGGTAACAAATTTGGCTCGCACCCATTAACAATCGATTTCTTAAAAATTAATATACGAAAAGAACAAATAGGGATATCTTTTTAATTTCTATAAAATAATTGTAAAACTTATTAATATTTCTATATGAGGGATATAAGTGATATTATTGTAGTTGTTGTGAAATAACATACATATTTGTCAAGATGATGGAATTCCCATTGAAGTCACTAAATGATTGTGATTGTTTGGTTAATTAAACTTAAAAGTAAATTGTATAAGTAGTCATCCAACTTACGAGCGGTGTAAAAGTTATACCAAAAAACTTATGAAATTGTATAAGTAATTATAAAGTTATCAATACTGTTTGTTTTTATCTCTTATACCGTAGTTCACAGTTTTCCATTAAGTTGACAAACATTTTTTCCGAGCATGATTAACTCCCAAAATTCAGACCCTTATCGTTTTAATAGTTATGCAAAATTGACCATTAGAGTTCGAGAATTGTGTATAAGAATATAAATATTATGAGCGTCGTTAGAGGGTCAATGATAAATGATATTCGTAACTTGAAGTGTCTTATGTACATTTAATTGAAGTTGGAGGGCTACAAATACATATTTTTTCTCAAATAGTGTATCATATTTGTAATTTTGTAACTTGAAAGACATATTATTTACATAACACGTAACATTGAGGGCGGTATGCAAACCTCACCCTACAGTGATGGTGCCACATCGACTACCATAATCTCAATGATTTATAAAATCAATATATTTTCATGGATCACTTTCATAGTTTAGAATTTATTAGTATATATTGGGTTTGTTTGGTTTGACTTTATAAAATTGAGGTTTGTGAGGTGTGCCAAGATAATAATTAATTACTTATAAATATGTGATGAGAACTCTAGGACTGTGTACCTTGTGATGGGTAAGACCCAGCAACAGTTGGGCCAATTCAAATAGCAAAAATGAATTCCTACAGGCCATTTACACCTCTAAGGAAGAGCGGCCCGATATTCAACTGAAGGACCGAAGCTAACCTTAACGAAATAAAGCGTTTTCTGCCAGCTGGTGCCTAGGTTCGGTCCGAGCGGTTACAGAACGGTTACAACTCACGTTTACCACGCTTCGGGCCTTCCCACGTTTACCACACTTCGGGCCCGATCAAGCAGACCACGCCTTGGTCCCAACCTCGTTTTACATCTCGCGATAGCAACCTCAAACAAACCTGTCAGAGGCGGTTACAGAGCGTGATTTACACACGCTATGAACTCTATAAATACAGGGCAAGACGACGGAAATAGCAGGACCCTTTGGACGCGGAAGAACAGGCCGTTACCCTGCCGGAATTCTTACCGCTTTCTTTACCTTGTTATTTTCATTAGCCTCTTTTGTATTGACTATGAGTTATTTCATTAGTGAACAGGCTAAGAGCATAACCTGCTTTTCGTCGAGTGGTTTTCACCCCAATTCCTGGGGTTTCTCCTATACATCACCGTGCACTTATTTATTTCCAGCTTTTAATCGTCTTCCACATCTAAAACAAATCAGAACCGAGTTCGTTTGTTAAACGAACCGGACGACTGTTGGTACCCCCTAAAAAGGGACCATAACGGTTTGGCGCCGTCCGTGGGGACGATTCTCTAATCCCATTTGAGTTTTCTACCAGGGATAGGATAATCAAAGGCATGACTACTGGAACTCCGACAAATAATAGTAACGTGTTTCCCGAAAATCTCCCAGCACCAACATTCACTTTACAGGATCTAGAAGCTGTCGTAAGGAAGGTGGTATTGGAAATTACGTCGGAGAGAAGTGGAACAGAACCACCGGCTGTTTCAAGCCATGTTCCCAAAAACAAAGGATATGAGAGTGATCCTGACGAGCGCAGCACTGATGAAGAGGAAATCATCAGGCGTGGCGTCACAACGAGGAGGCCTAGATATCGATCTACTCCTCCCCCTCCGGCCAGAGCTCTAACTCCCGCTCCTGGAAATGACCAGGAGCAGATGCAGCGACGAATAGATGAGCTCACCAGGGAGTTGGAGAATATGCGTGCATTGAAGGATTGCGAACCGAATCTGGGATGCAATCCTGGTTTATTTAACAGGGCCATGGAGGCTCCTATCAGGCGAAGTAAGGATGACGATTGGTGGCATAATTTACATGCAGTTCAAACGTCATCCCAGCAATCTGAAGGCGTATTAGCCGCCTTGGGAGATTTGATGCTCCCCTTTTCTGAGGAAATCTGGGCAGTAGTCCCAGATCGGCATTATCGCAACCCCGAGGGGTTGCCGACATTTCGTGGCGATGGTGATCCGATCGATCATGTCGCTGATTTCGAGTTACGTATGGGAACGTTTCGGGCCTCTGATTCATTAAAGTGCCGCATCTTCGCGACTGGATTACAAGGCGATGCCCGAACATGGTTAAAAATCTGCCGGCCCGATCCATACAGTCGTATGGCGGTTTTATTTTGGCTTTCTCAGAGCAATTCGCTCCAAATGTAGGACCGCCTCGAAGCAGGCAGAAACTATANCCAACATAACTCTTTGGTCGTTCGACCAAAGGAGCGTTATTCCGTGCGGGAAGATGTTGTTTCCCGTTACCCTTGGAGAACCATCCAAGGACCGTTCTAAGGACTTGGAATTCATTATCGTTGAAGTCGATTTGGCTTACAACGCTATTATCGGACGGACCGGCCTGAGTAAGTTTGAGGCGGTCCCTTCTACTTATCACATGATGCACAAGTTACCCTCCATTAATGGAGTTATTTTTGTTAAAGGGGATCAGAAGGTAGCTAGACAATGCTACATGAGCTCGTGGCGAACGTTGGCACCGATTAAGAGGGCCCGGGTGGATTTGCTGGAAGAGCTGCCACACCCGAGGCAAGCAATGGAACCCGTAGCGTTCAAATTGATTAATCTGGTTGAGGATGACTCAACCAAGACAACTCGCATCGGGGCTCATCTAGCCCCTGACTTTGAAATAGAACTGATCCACCTGCTGAGAAGCCAAGTGGATATATTCGCTTGGACCCCGGATGATGTTCCGGGGATTGACCGATCCGATAGTGAACATCAGATCAATACTGAGCCTGGAACGAAGCCTGTTAAGCAGAAAAGAAGACGCTATTCTCCTGAGAAGATCGAGATCATCCGGGCTTAAGTGAATAAGTTGCTACGGTCGGGATATATCAGAGAAATCCACTATACTGAATGGGTTGCAAACCCCGTGGTGGTTTCCAAACCGGACGGGAAATGGCGAATGTGCATCGATTTTACCGATGTGAACAAAAGCTGTGAGTCAGACCCTTTCCCGTTGCCGCACATTGACCGACTGGTGGATGCTGTTTCTGGTAGCACCATGATGAGTACCATTGATGCTTACTCTGGGTATCACCAGATCTTCTTGGCTGAAGAAGATCAGAAGAAATCATCGTTCATGACCGAAGATAGGGTTTTCTGTTATGTGGTTATGCCCTTCGGTCTCTAAAATGCTGGAGCAACATACCAAAGGTTGGTCAACAAAATCTTTAGAGAGTTGATTGGCCATATGATGGAAGTGTATGTTGACGGTATGATTGTAAAATCTATGAATGATGAAGACCATCTTTCTTATTTGTCTCGTTGTTTCGAAGTATGCCGAAAATATAAGCTCAAACTAAATCCAAACAAATGCTGCTTCGGGATCCGAAGTGGAAAATTCTTAGGATATTATGTTTCGGAGAAAGGCATAGAGGTTAACCCTGAGAAGGTGCAAGCTATCATTGATATGCAACCTCCGAGAAACAAAAGAAAATTTCAAAGGCTTACCGGCCGACTAGCCGCGCTGAGCAGGTTTATTTCGAAGTCCACAGATCGGGTCTTACCTTTTTTCAGAGTGCTAAGAAAAGCAAGCCATATGGATTGGACCGAAGAATGCGATCGGGCCTTCTCCGAGCTAAAGACTCATTAAAGCACTCCCCCGGTGATGGTAAGTCCAACTTGTGATGAACCTTTGGGGTTATATCTTGCGGTGTCCGAAGTTGCCGTCAGCGCAGCTCTGGTGACCATACGAGATGACATTCATAGATCTGTTTATTATGTCAGTCATTCTCTAGTATCTGCAGAAACCAGGTATTATCCACCTTGGAGAAATTCATGCTAGCTTTGAAGAAAGCTGTATCCAAGTTGAAGCATTATTTCGAAGGCCGAACGGTCTATGTTTATACGGATCAGCCTCTGAAAATACTCCTTAAACAGAAGGATTTGAATTAGAGATTGGCAAAATGGGCTATCAAACTCAGCGCTATGTATCTGGAATTCCTACCTCGAAGGGCGATCAAAGCTCAGGTTCTAGCCGATTTTGTGGTTGAAATGACCCGATCGGCCATTTATCTTAACCAAGAGGATGATCGATGGATGATCCACGTAGATGGATCAACCTTCGGGGGAAGAGGAGCGGGCATTACCCTGACAACAGTACAAGGTGATCTTATTCATTCCGCAGTCAAATTTTCCTTTGCTGGAACAAATAATGTGGTAGAATATGAGGCAGTATTGTCAGGAATGACCTTGGCTCGAAAAATGGGAGTTAGCAGAGTGCGAATGTTCTCAGACTCGAAGTTAGTAGTGGAACAATTCGCAGGGAGATTTGAGACTCACGATCCGATGATGAGGTTGTATTGCGCTAAAGTTCTGGAGTTATCCAAGAAGTTTAATGAGTTCTCTCTTGACCATGCGCCACGAGAACAAAACAAGGTTGCCGATGCACTCGCCAGATTCGCTTCCGGAATACCTGACATAGAGCCGAGCACTATTTTGGTCCATGTTCAGGACCGACATTCGGTCGAGATTCCAGTGACCGAACTGTCTATTGAAGAAATCGAGGCTCTATGTCATGAACTCCAGGGCTTGAATATTGATGCTACTGAATCCCCAGGAGAACCCAATTGGATGGACTCCTTTATTAAATACCTCTCAAACGGATATCTCCCTGAAGATAAGTCTGAAGCCAGCAAAATAGAGGTCCGGGCTAAGAGATTCACCTTAGTCGACGGACGTTTGTTTAAAAAGAGTTTTGAGGGCCCGCTTCTGCGATGTTTATCTCCTATTGAGGCCGAAGCCGTCATGATTTATGTTCATGAAGGGATATGCGGCATTCATTCAGGGGCCCGATCTTTATACTACCGCATTATTAGAGCCGGGTATTTTTGGCCAACATTGCTCGCTGATGCCAAGCAGAACACTAAGCGTTGCGCCATATGCCAATACCACGCTCCACTCCCGCATTTGCCTGGGGCTCCACTATCGATTACCCTATTGCCTTGTCCGTTTGACAGATGGGGGATTGACATCCTCGGACCTTTTCCCCGATCTATAGGGCAAAGAAAATTTTGTATCGTAGCGGTGGAATATTATTCGAAGTGGATCGAAGCATAAGTCGTAGACATTATCTCGGAGAAAGTTGTCAAACACTTTATATGACGAAATATTGTGAGCCACTTCGGGGTTCCCCGAGCGCTCGTATATGATAATGAGACTCAGTTTCGAGGAAAGAGCATACGGGATCTATGCACCAAGTTGGGCAACACCCAGCATTTCTCATCGGTGGCTCATCCCCAAACTAACGGACTTACGGAGGTATCTAACAAGGTTATCCTGAAAGGATTGAAAATCAAGTTAGAAGATTTTGGAGGGAAATGGCACGAACACATCTATGAGGTCCTATGGGCTTACCGAACTACACCTCGCTCAACAACCCAGGAATCACCTTTCTCATTGGTGTATGGGACCGAAGCTGTTAGCCCGGTGGAGGTTGCCATCCAATCACCTCGGATATCTCAATACGATGAGCATATGAACGGTGAAAGGAGATTATTGGACCTCGAGATGATCGAAGAAAAGAGAGATGCAATTTATGCACGGATGCGTGCTTATCAGCGGAATATGGAACGGGCCCATAACAAACGAGTCCTCCCAAGGGAATTCTTTGAAGGCGATCTCGTCCTCAAAAGCATTAAGGTGCAGAGGAACGTTGGAAAGCTGGACAGAAATTGGGAGAGACCGTATCGCATATCGACGAAATTGGAGTCAGGTGCGTATAAACTTGAAATATTGGATGGTATAGAGGTCCCTCGAACTTGGAATGTCATGAATTTAAGGCGATACTTCTTATGAATTTTCGATTAATGTGTTTGACTCAATAAAAAACATTCTATTAAACGTAAGTAGTAAACAAGTAAGTACAAGAGTTAACTATTTCTAATAGAATGATGGACCGATCTTGGAGTTGGATAAGCTTAGGACGAATCTGGACTGGTGACCGAAGCTTCTTGTCCACAAGGTTCCCAAGTTGTAGTGACCGCTCTGACGAGTCAGATGCTCCTGCACTTGCCTAGCCCTATGGATGAGTCGTAATTCTCCAAGAACTCATTACGAACTAAGACATTCCCTTCAACGGCATTCAGTCTTTAGGGATGGCCTTTTGTACCTATGAAATCTGCTACAACAAAAGGAATGATAGTTAGCATGTCGAAACATGAGATCAGTCCTAACATAAGACGTATTATGAGCCAAGCTTAGCCAGTAAAACCTAAGGGACTTTATTAGAATCAAGGTTCGGCGAAAGCTCGTAAAAACTCATAGTTAACGCAGACTACACCTATTCAGTTGAGTAATGATTCCAAGGACAGAATAAGAGTGATCCATACACCATGAAAAAGGACTGATCCAATCAAAGTTGACATAAATAAACTAAATATAACGTCTGGGACCGATGGTTGACACCCTGTAAGTGTCCCCGATCTTATACTTGTTAGTTTATTCAGAAGTTAAGATAAAACAGCTTCGTTAAGATAAAACTTGATAGTTTATTCAGAAGTTCGTTATATCACTTCGATTCGGCAATTAAAATAATCAAAGCAGAAGAAGAAGTCTTTATATTAAGTAAGAAGTTCGGCAGATACAAAATGATAACTAAATCTAACTAATCGGCCCTTCTTCTTTATCTTCGCTTCGGGCTACTGGGGTTCGGTCCGGGCCGCGAGCCGCTTCAACTCTTCCTCTTGATCGGCCACCTTCTGGTTGACTACTTTCTCCATCTCTTCAAAGAGATAGAAGAAAGGGTCTTCTTCCAACACAGGTTCTTCCAAGGTTGGAATAACCTGAAACTTGCCGTCTTTCTCAAGTGGCTCGATTGTCTTCCATCGCTCATCAGAATGGGAAGGCCCGAACTGCTGAATAACTTGCTCGCACATGTTATCCAAGTTCTTGGCAGTGTAAACCCCGTGTATGTTATCCGCTAAAGCGAATAACAAAGGGGACTGAGCGAACCCCAGAACGGCTTCCCGGACCGAACCTTCGGTCGAAGTGTGGGCCCTCGTCAACTCTTCCTCCAAGGCCGTCTTTTCTTCTTGGGCCTGAAGGAGAAGCTCATTCAGTTTATTCCTCTTCTCCTGAGCCCGACCTTGGACTTAGTTGATTTCTTCGTCTTTGGCCCGCAACTTGGCCTCCAGGTCGTCTATTCGCCCCTGAGCCGTTTCCCCCACCTTCTCCAGCTCAGAGACTTTATTTGCTAAGAGTGAGACCTCCGTCCCTACTCTTAGCAGCTCATTGTCCAATCGGTCACGGTCCTCCCGTACCGTGACCAGCTCCCCGTGCTTGATCTCAACTTGCCTTTTCGCAAGGTCAAGTTGGTCTTGGACTATTTGGGACACAACGCTATCACCTTGGTATTTCTCCACTGTAATAGCAGTTGTGAAAGCTTTCCTCAACATTTGCAAAAGACAACACATTGTTAAAAATGAAGCTTCGGGCCTCCATGTTAAGCCAAAGTTACCTTGGATGTGAGGTCGAGGAAGCTTTCCATAATGTCTTCCCCAGATACGTCCGCCTAGACGTTATCTGGGTTCTGCTCTCCGAAAAGGCGGAAGTCCTTTACGAAGGCACTCCGCCAGGAGGATAATTTCCTCCCCTTGCTGAACCTGTCCAACATGCCCAATGCAACTCCCCAGTCGGAGTTGGTCTTCGGGCCCTGTGCAGGCTCCTTCAGGACGATCCCCTTATTGGGGACCGGAGCGCTGCCCCCCTTCATCAGCCTCTTCGACTCCTGCGGGGCTTCCACTTCGGTCACCCTCTTCCCTTTTCCTAAGGGGACCGGCGGAAAGGAGACGTTCGGCTTAAGCTAAGGACCGGGGAGAACCTTCTCCACGGGAACGGCTCCCTGCAGCAATAAAGTAATAGTTTGAGTGTTAATAAAAAAGGTGTTACCGATTTTATAGAAGCTGGATAAACTTAATGAACGAATCCGAGCCTTTATCACCTTCTCTACCACTCCAAATACCCGAAACGCATGCCCGTCCCCAGATGAAGACTGCCCTGTGCAGTGAAGGGTCAGCGTGCCCGCGCCGGTTGTTTGGATCGGGGGGTCCCCGGACTCCGAAGGGACCAGCGTACCCCCCGTTGCTGATTCACTTGCTTCAGCGCTGCCCGATGCTTCCCTTTGTCACTCAGAAGGACGAACCGAAGAAGCTGCCATACGTTTAAAGCGTGAGCTCGGCATCGTCTCAGTCGAATCTGCAAAACAAATACATAAGGATCAGGAAAGATTAAAATATAAACACTACTTCATACCCTATCCTTCTGATGGATCTGAATCTGAACTAGAAGAAAAAACCCCCTTCAGAGCTGGGGCTCCGGTCCTACCCGCAACACCCATCTCTATTAACGTTCTCTCCCGAAGCAGATCTATTCGTTTAAGGCGTGTTTCGGGAGGGGGGAACATCGCAAGTGTATTTGCGGTGTCCGTGCGGGAGGGGTTGAATCTGCTTCGGTCCAACTGACCTATGCGTGGGTGAGTTATGCGTGACCATACTTTCAACAGATCCTCTTTCGGAACTGTCATCCACACATAACAAGCCTCCCACGCATGGAGAGACTCTTCCTTATCTACAATTGCGCACTCTTTGGTGCGCACCGCTATGTAATACAACTTACGGCATCCTAACAGATCCTTCCCCTTTCGGGATCCAACCAAAAACACGTTAAAGACGTGTTTTAAGGTTGGGGCCCGATTCTGTTGGCGACAATAAAAAATGAACGCTACAATGTATACGTAACTGCCCGGGAATAACGCAAAAGTGGGGCAGTGGATTTCTTTAAGCACTGCCGCTACAAAAGGATGTAGCGGAAAACGAAGCCCGCACTTTAAAGAGGCGTAACTAACCGAAATAGCAGACGCCGGCACATTCATTTCTGCCGGAAGGAAACATGGAATATCTTCCCGTCCCTTCCAAATAAAGTAATGTGCCGGGATTGAAAACCTAGACCTAAACTCCTCAATGTCCAACTCAGACATAGAAGGATAACGTATTTTGTGAGGAGTCATGAGAATATACTTTAGAAAAAGCGGATTGAAAGAGGGTCGGACGAAAATCGGTTGAGGGCACAAGAAACTTGCTGCAATTTCTTTCTCGCGAGAATGACGATGAGAAGAAACAGTGCCTAAAATCCCAATTTAAATATTAATCTCCCAGCCAATGGCGTGCCGCCACGTAATACTGCTCAAGACTGTGACAGTACGGGGCGCACTCATCACGCCTCTTGAACTTTTGAATGTGAAGAAGCGCGGGTCGAGATATTAATATTTAAAGAATATCAAAGATAAAAGTATAATTTAAATATACGTTATTTGGTCTTAAACGTGATTGATCCATACGCTAAGGCAAACATCAGTCCCCTGGACTCTCACTACCTACAGGTACGGTCCCCTGTTCTCATGAATATGCAAACATCATGTGATCGNATATAATATATTTTATAATTATTCTTAATTACTTTGTTTTTTATTACATATATTATTTAATTAATTATTCATAAAATTAGATTATATATTTATAGTATAAAATAATTATTGATATTTCAATTGATGCTGTTAATGTTTTATTACAATTCTATTTTTACATTCAATTTAACATGATCGTATCCTTGTTTTCATTTTAAGGTTTATGGTTTTCATTTTCGATGTTTGCACTAACAAGGGTGTGAGAGTATGAGATTCGTTAATTTTTTTGCGAATCTGATTAGAATACACTAAGGATTCATTAATTTAAAAATATAAATATATTATTATTATACAATTTATTAGATAATCAAATAATATTTATTTCGATTTTAGATAGATTGTATAAAATTCCATACAATTTAATTAAAATAATATTTTTTCATTTTTTTAATTTGTTAATATTACAATACCCACACACCTCCCCCTAGGACTCTTATGCGATTCAAACCGTTTGTTTTTTAAATATGTTCGATTCGTATATAATCGTGTTCGTTAGTTCGAATATAAATACGAACATTGTTCAAACATTTTTTCATGTTTGTGTATAAGTTAAACGAACTTGAATATTTCGTGAACAAATATATTATTTTATTTATAGTTAATACAAATATATTATTAAATATAGAATTAAAAAAACTCTAATCTATCACATTTCACATTATTTATCTACATTTTCTTATTTTTTATTGAATTATAAGTATTATAATATTTTTCTTCCAAATCATATTTGTTGTGGTTCGAAAATCGAGGGTGTCAACAGTCGACCGGTTCGTTGTAAGACGAACTCGATTATAGTTTATTTGATGTGTGGAGAACGATTATAAACCAAAGGTGAAAAGACGCTGCGATTTTAGAGTGGAAAACCTCGAAAACGAGGAAAAAACCACTTGACTAAGGGCTAAAGAAAGTGCCCTTAGTCGATTCAATAAGCAAATTAATGATCATACAAGTCATGTTGTTCTTAAGACAACAAAGAAAAGGAGAAGTATCAAAAATAAATCGACAGAGACATCTCTATGCGAAAGCTCCAAGGAAAATCGGAAGATGTTTTTCTCACGCAATAAGTGTCATTTTTATACTCCCACTGTGTTGTATACAGTAGGGTGTCGTTTTGTGCCCGTCCTTTGCGGCTAGGTCGGCTAATGTCAGGTGGAACAGCCACCGGAAATGGTTTCGCAGAGCTGAATGGCGCTAGACTTTTCGGCGCTACTAGTCGGCTATTCCCTGGCCACTGGAGGCTTGTACGACCTCGCTGGATCATGCCTCTGACAAGGCTGTCGAGGGTTGTCGTTGCATGTGAGGAGTATGGATGGCCCGAAGCAGGGCCTGTAATATGTGGACCGATCGGTCTTGGCGCGTGCGATAAGCTGGGCCCTACATATCGGGATCGATCGCTAGGGACGATTGATCGGACCACAGGGTTTGGATGGGTCATTCACTCATGTGGGTTGGATTTGGGCCTCCAAGTTCGGCTTACGTTGTATGGACTCTTCTAATCAAGCTTGGCTTTGATCATGTTCGAGGCACCGGGTTCCGGAGATCTCATCACTAGCCCCTCGGACTCTGTCGCCACCGTGGTGGTGATCGGGGTTCGATCAACATATTGAGATCGTTTGTACATAAGTGCTCGATCGGAGCAACGGAAACATGTACCCGAACTGGTTGTAACGGAGTCCTTGGGGACTGATCCTGCACTTAGAAATTTCATGATGTGGATTTTCAAATTTGAAATTCATAGCGGTTGAGGGTAGAAACGTAATTCCGGGCTCTGCAATAGCTAACGTCCTTCCGTATTTCAAAGGGGGGACAGACTGTCAGACTGCAGCCGCCAGCAGAGATGACGTGTCACCTTGTGATTGAGCAATACGTGATATAAAAGTCGGGATTTTCGCCTTGTGCAACCATTATCACACTTTGCGACAGACTGCTCTAGCTTTGGAATCCTCCGGCGATTTTGCTCAACCGTTCCTCAACTCCAAATTTCTTGCAAACTCTAAGGTAACCATCCATGGCACCTCGTAGGTCTAGGTATCCTGATATAACCACAATGGACCTTGAAGCATTTCGGGTCAAGTTTTCCATTCCAGCCCATTATCTCATCTGGAGGGGGAAGGAAGACGTTCCGTGCTTCCTTCCCGCCGAGATGAACGTTTCGGCTAACGCCATACCCGTTAGCTATGCCTCCCTAAGATCAGGCTTGCGATTTCCTCTTCGCCCTTTTGTCGCGGTCGTTCTTCGGGAGATTCAATGCCCGACTTTTGCTCTTTTTCTGGGCAATTATGTCTATATTATCGCTTTTATTTATTATTGCCACAAACAGAGGGTAGAGTCAACCCTCAGACATTTTTTCAACATGTTCCTGGTGGGATCCCGTAGGGTAAGAAGGTTGTTAGGGAGTCGCAAGCTATATTATATAGCTACCCGAACGAATGAGTGTATTATCGTAGACAATGAAGATTCCCTCCATGAATGGGAATCTTGCTATGTCTGGATAGACATCCCGAGTGAGGACTTGCTGAAAGTTACATTCCTAACAACACACTCAGACATCGGGAATTTGGACCGAAGCCGGTTCAACCCATCCCACCCTGATATTGCCAACACCTTGGCAATGCTTCCTCCTCCCGAACGGCGTCTGAAAAGAATTGACATCCTTCGAGAGAATAAGCTGTTAGAGATCGGGGTAGCAGGAAGAAAAGGAGCCCCTGCCCCGAAGGGTATCTTCTCCAGTTCTGACTCTTCTGAGTCAGAAGGATCGGGTACGACTTAGCTTGCTTTAATTCATATTTCTTGATCCTTATTATTTTCCTTTTGCAGATTCCACTGATACAATGTATGTGAACCGACTTGTTGCAGTGGTTGCTGCTTCTAAAGCCAAGAAGGAGGCTCAGCTGCAGTCATCAAAACCTAAGCCCAGCGCTGCGGTTAGGCCTTCACGATCATCGGAGAGCTCCAGCAGCCACAGGCCAGAGTCCCGATCAATGGACGAGGTGGATGAGGTTATCTCTAAGAGGATACGCTCATTAGGCCTTCATGCCATATATAGAATCGGGAATAATTCCCCTCTGGATCTTAACGTCGTGCGGTTATTGCTGCAGGGGTCAATGCGGCTGGAAGACGTCCGCCCCTCATCCAGTTTAGGAAATAGGGCGCAGAGACCTTCAGTCTCTGCGTCAACGAGCAAGCGGGGCCCCGAAGAGGAAGCCCCAAAGCAATATAAGAGGCTACGGTCAACTGTGAGCAGGCCCGCAGTCCCGATCCCGATCCCAACGAAAGGGGTCACAATCGCGGAGAAACCAGCCCCGTCCTCATCTAACCCCGAGGCTATTCGCGGTAGTCTTCGTTTTTAAGGAGATGGTAGTCTTCGTTTTTAAGGCCCGGGGACCGAAAAGAGTCCCCCCTTCATGGAAGGATGCCTCCCTCGAAGAATACCGGCTCTTGGGGAAGAAAAACATGTCCGGTATTGATGGCGCGCTGCCCAGCTTGGTGTCAGCATATCTGGAGTTCCAAGCTGTGGTAAGTTGTATTCAGCTCATGCTGCCCCGTTCGGGTATACATTCTTAATCCAATCTGACTCTTGCAGGCTCATAGAAGGGCCTTAGACCTCGCATCCGCCGTCCAGCTCAGCCGAAGCATCTCCTCGGCGTCTGAAGAGCTGGAAGGTCAACTTGCCTTAGCTCAGCGGCAAGTTGAGATCAAACAGAAAGAGCTGGAATCGGTTAGAGCCGATCGGTACCATCTGAACGGAGAGCTTCTTGGAGCGGGCACTGAGTTATCCTTAGCTGCTTCTAAGGTGGGAGAGGCCCAAGCAGCAGCAAACTCCGCCACGGCCCGAGTTTTGGAGTTGGAGCGTCAGACACAAGAGATATCTGACGAAAACAACATACTTCTCCTGCAGTCCCAGAAGGAAAAGAATGCCTTGAAGGAAGAGCGGGAAGCGCTTAAAGAAGACTTGGTTATGGTCCATGGATCAACTGAAGGTGTGGTTTGGGAAGCTCTTTTGGGTTTTGCCCGATCGTCCCTGATGTTTGCCTTGGCGGCAAACGTTTACGGACCGAACGTCTCCCAATATATGGACAATATGAAGGACCAAATAGTCAGCAAGTTTGGTCTGGATCCGAAGATGATCGTTGGGAGACGCTTGACCCTTTAACCAAGGATAGAAACTTCCGTGAGATCCCTGAATTAGATGAGCCCCTGTTGGAGAATGATCCCAACTATCCCCTCTTTGACCTGATGGAGAGATCGGTCAACGAAATAGTTAAGGAAAGGGGAAAGAAAGTGGAGGATCTCAAGGAATGGATTGCAGAGAAGTCCGGCGCGGCAGATAAGGAAGAAGAACAAATAGATTAGGATTTAATTTCCGAGTCCTTTCCTTTCTGCATTTGTAAACTCCATTTTGAATAAGATTTCATCTTTTTGCAAAACCTGCATTTGTTAACTCAAAGTATAAGGTCGGGGCTTAATCCAAATCTGGACCGAACGGTCTTCACCAATTAACTTTGAATCCTGCTAAGTTTAGTAAGTTAGGGAATCCCAACTATACCAAGAGATCACACTTGAATCCGTCCAATAAAATATCATGACTTTGGCGGCGTTTCCATGGTTCTCCATGAGTCCCATGACAAATTTTTAGCCGAAGCCCCGGTTCTTAAAATAGTCCCATTGCGGGCTTTGGCTTGCCATTTGACAGGTTAACTCTGTCCTAGTATCTTGCTTATGGACTAAGCATAATGGAGCAATGGCTACCTCTAGGTGATGAGTGTCGTTTGAAGGGGGAAACTGAGTTCGTAGTAAGTTTTGGGAGTATGCGATTCATCTAAGTACTCAGCAAGCGTAGAAGCAACTGACTCGTTAGAGCGGTCACACTACTTGGGAGCCTTATGGATGATGGCTACAGTCACCAGTCCAAACTCGTCCAGAAAATCCAACTCCAAGATCGGCCACTCACCTAGCAAGAAATAATTTGTATTGCATCTATTGTAACTTATTCATGTATAAGAAACGTTTTAAAGTTCAGAGTTACCTAATATGTCAAATTCTTTATATAAAATAACACCTTAAGTTCACAACATTCCAAGTTCGGGGGATCTCACTTCCATCCAGATTTTCTAGCTTATAAGCCCCAACACCCAGGTTTTTCATGACCCGATAGGGCCCTTCCCAATTTCTGTCCAGTTTCCCAACATTTCTCTGAATTCTTGCATTCCTGAGAACGAAGTCGCCTTCTGAGAATTCCCTGGGCACAACTCGTTTGTTATGAGCTCGCTCCATTGTTCTTTGATAAGCACACATGCGTGCATAGATGGCGTTTCTTTTTTCTTCAATCATCTCCAAATCCAAGGATCTTCGTTCATTATTCAGATGCTCGTCATACTGGGTTATCCGAGGTGATCTTATAGCTGCCTCCACTGGACTGACCGCTTCGGACCCATATACCAAAGAGAAAGGAGATTCCTGGGTCGTTGAACGGGGAGTGGTGCGGTAAGCCCATAGCACCTCGTAGATGTGATCGGACCACTTTCCCCCCAAATCTTCCAACTTAGTTTTTAATCCCTTCAGGATAACTTTTTTGGAGACCTCCGTCAATCCGTTGGTTTGGGGATGAGCCACTGATGAGAAGTGTTGAGCGATACCCAATTTGACGCAAAGATCCCGAACGACTTTTCCGCGAAATTGAAGTTCATTATCAGATACAAAAGCTCGAGGTACTCCAAAGCGGCTTATGATGTTCCTCCATAGGAAGTGTTTTACCACCTTTTCGGAAATAATAGCCACCGCTTCAGCCTCGATTCACTTTGTATAATACTCAACCGCCACTATGCAAAACTTCCGCTGCTGGACCGATCGAGGAAACGGTCCCAAGATATCAATCCCCCATCTGTCAAATGGACAATGAAATGGGGTCATCGACAAAGATGCCCCTAGCAATTGGGGGACTGGAGAATGGTGTTGGCAAGCATCGCAGTGTCTTGTGTACTTCTTGGCATCCTCAAGAAGCGTTGGCCAGAAATAACCGGCTCTAACGACGCGATGATATAACGATCGGGCCCCAGAATGTATCCCGCAAATCCCCTCATGAACATAAATCATGACGGCCTCAGCCTCTAAAGGGGATACGCATCGCAGGAGCGGTCCCTCAAAGCTTTTCTTGAATAAGCATCGCAATGTTGATCCGATGCTCACTTTCGGATCGGTCAATCCCCGGAACAACGTCCGGGGTCCAAGCGAAGATGCCACATTGCTTCTCAGCAAGCGGACCAGCTCTTCTTCGAAGGTCGGAGCCAGATGTGCCCCGATGCGAGTAGTCTTGGTTGAGTCATCCTCAACCAAGTTGATAAGCTTGAACCCGACGGGTTCCATCGCTTGCCTCAGTTGTGGGGGCTCTTCGAGCAAATCCACCCGAGCTCTCTTGATGGGTGCCAAGGTTCGGTACAAGCTTGCTACTTTCTGGTTCCCCTTAACAGAAATCACTCCATGAGTAGCACTGTCTTGCTACTTTCTGGTTCCCCTTAACAGAAATCACTCCATGAGTGGAGGGGAACTTGAGCATCATATGGTACGTAGAAGGGACCGCCTCAAACTTACTGAGGCCGGTCCGTCCAATGATAGCGTTGTAAGCCAGATCGACTTCAACGACTATGAACTCTAGGGTCTCTGATCGGTCCCTGCCCGGTTCTCCTAGTGTGACTGGGAAAAGAATTTTCCCGCACGGGATAACACTTCTCTGGTCGAACGACCAGAGGGTTATATTGGCAATAGGGAGATCATGGGCCGCGGCTCCTAGCATCTCCGCCACTTCACACTTTATCAGATTGCATGAAGCCCCGGTGTCCACCAGAATCCTATGGACCCATCGATCAGCGATAATTCCAGTGATGATGAGAGGATCATCACATGGATCGATAACCCCTTCTCGATTGGCTGCGGTAAAAATGATATCGCCCTCAAAGGTCGAGGACCGCTCATCCGATTCATACTTGACTAGCGCCACAGATTCGGAGCTTTCGGGAAACTCCTCACGCGCTGCCTTTTTTCGGTCCCTGACCGACTCGTTAATCCTTATTCCGTCGGAGATAACATAAATATCTCCAGCGACCTCTCTTTCTCTGGGCACCTCCTCATTTGGGAGAGGTTGGGTGCCCACTTCGGCAGGTGGGGGAGCTGGTTGCTCCTTCCTGTCTCCATCACATGAAATTCTGATCCCGCAGGTGACCATAGGGTATCTTACCCTAAGAGACAGCCGCGGGAAGTTGCGGCTGTGGATGAAAAGATCGTTCCTCCGAAGAAGAAGGACAATCGGGTCTATTGCGAGTTGCATCACAACCGCGATCACCCGACGTTGAAATGCCCGCTACTGCGAGAGACAATAGCGGCAATGAACAAGGAAAAGCCCGATCATGACGATCGAAGGGGCAAGCGGGCTGACTCTCCCCGAACGGACCATCAAGGTGACGATCGTCACAGGCCAACGGGAAGAGACAATCGGGGTCAGCCCCGACATTACAACGACCGGGCGGGAGACCGAAGATCTCACCAACCCGAACAGGATAGAGGCCAGCACGGTCAAGAGAACCGTGGCCAGGGCCAAAGGAGTTGGAATTTTTAAGGTAGAGTTGGAATTTTTAAGACCAACCCGTATAAACTAATCTACCCGAACCTAAAAAGATCGGCCCAGAACCAATCCTTCATATTATGGTTGACCTTTAGAACATAACTTTACAATTAGGTATATGGTTGATCTCAATATTTTTAATAACTAAATCCATAGGTTTTATGATGATTTGATATCGGTTTCACTTTATGGGCTTAGGACCAAGACTAAATCCGGTAAAAATAATTTTTTTTAATTTATTTATATATTCAAATATTTTTTATTTTAAATTTAAATCTAATTGTATATAAATTATTTATAAGTGTTATTACATTTCAAATTTTAAATTTTTGGATTTTTTAAAACATAATTGAATCGAATATTTTTTAATTAGTAATTTTTATATAAAACATTTGAGTAAACTGTTGGAATGCAAGGAATTATCAGACTAAGAAACAGAACCAGTCTGTGCTACCAGCAGAAAAATAAAAGAACAAATTGGTTATGTTGTCTATTTTGTTATAAAAAATTGTGTAGTTTGTTATTAGTACGTTTCTGTTTTGATGTCATAAAAAATGTGTGTGAGTTGTATAAATAATTGTAGTGTTAGTCTTTCTTCTTCAAGCAGAATAAAACAAAACTGCTTTTGCATCTTTTTCTCTGTTATATTTCAGTTTCATTTTCATTGCCAGAGTTTTCTCTAAATCCGCAAACTTAAAAATAATACGTTTCAACATAAACTAATAATAAAAACAAAAATATTCATCTAATAGATTTTTAAATCATCATTTTATTGTTATTTATAATTTATATAAATTATATATTTAATAAAATATTATTTTTTTATTAATATTTTGATATAAAAAATATAGGATTAAAACCGGATCAAAACCAAACCAAAATCAAACTAAAGACTTAGTATTTGGTCTCAAGTTAATCTCTCTTATAAAAACCTAAAGATAGGATCAATATGGTTTATATATAAAATTAGTACCGTAGTCCAGTCATTTATATATCTCCAAAGACCCAAAAAGACTAACCCAAACGGAAGGTACCCTCATGTCTCATTCGGTTGCTAAACTAAGACTGCTATTTGAAGTGGCTCCCATTGGGATTCTTGATAGAAAATGTTGGTGGATACTGTTGGATCGGATTGAAGTCTGATTTTGTCCAGCCCAATACAGAATTGTCAAGAGTCCTTTGGGCCAAGGGAAGAAAGAATTCAGCGGCCCAATTGTTTCTGCTTAGCCCAATTTCGAAGGCAGTTGCAAGAAATGGTCATTCATGCACTAACACATGATCACACGATGTAGATTGAGGTGAAAGTGCCTGAAGAAGAAAAAAGGCAATATAAAATCTGTGAAGAAAAAAAATACGAAGGCAGACAAGTGGATACAAAAGAAGACAATCAAAGAAAAGGCGGAAATTATCGGATTAAAGGCAGCAGTGACTGTGTTGGTAAAAGTCGAATTCTTGTTCATCATTTGTATCTGATACATTCAAAGTGTGGATAGTGAATTAGACTCGGAGAGTGGTCTCGTGGTTTTTTCCAGAAATCACCTGTTTTTCCACGTAAAATTGTTGCGTTCCTCAAACTTATATCACAACGTAAAAACTGCAGGGAATGAAGTCTAAACAAAATTGATAACAGAAAACTTATATGTTTTGTAGACTAAGTAATTATCCTTTCAAAGTGGTGGCCCATGCAGGTCTTGAAGCTGCAGAAAAAAGAAACCGAGAGTATTCAGAGAAGTTGTGATTAAAAGTGGGAAGTGGAACAAATTGAGAAACCTGACAGATATGGCCTCAGAAACATACTTGATGATCAGACTTACTTCAAATAATTATGCAGAATGGAAGAATCGAATGGAGGACCTCTTAAACTGCAGAATGCTCTTTGATCCAGTCGAATTTGGAGATAAAAAACCTACTGAACATACCCCTGAAGTTTGGAAAAAGATGCACAAACAAACTCTTGGGTTCATTAGGCAATGGATTGATTCATCTCAATATCATCACGTTAGTTCAGAAACGGATGCAAAAATATTATGGACAAAGTTGGAACGAACCTTTGAATCAAAATCAACCCAAAGTGAAGGTTCACTCCTTCATCGTCTGTTGGGGAAGAGGTATAAAGATGGCATGTCAATGCACGACTACATTGGATAAATGGTTAGAAGTAACAAGTCTTATGGCCAAAACAAATCTGAAATTAGAAGAAAAACTGGTATGTCTACTGTTATTGTACTCCTTACCTAACTCTTGGCAGCCCCATGTGATGCTATTACATGGAACTGCACCTAAAGAAGGCCACAAGTTAGAAGATATCAAATAGCAACTAATAAATGAAGAGTTGAGACGACGAGATTACAAAAATGATTATTGCAAAGAAACAATAGCATATACCACAGAAAACAGAGGAAGATCAAACCAAAAATCTCAAAATCAGAAGAGAGGTAAATCTCGGGAAAAATCAGCAGATAAGAAAGCACAAGACAGAAAAAATTATGATGGAAATCATGAAAAAAAGAAACAAGAACGTGTTTCCATTGCAAGAAGATTGGTCACCTTAAAAAGGACTGTTATTTATGGCTCAGAACAAAAACCGATACAGCCCCTTCCTCTGGGCATAATGCTGCCACATCAGAGGAAGAAGAGATATTGGTTCTAGCTGCTGAAGAGGATAAAGAAGTTAAAAGTGAATGGATTGTTGATTCTGGCGCTTCATGTCATGCAAGCCCATATAAAGAAATTTTCTCAACATACATTGAAGGGATGTTCGGAAAAGTAAAGATGGGAACAGAAACTACAGCTGAGATTGAAGGAATTGGAGAGGTGCATATTGAAACTGATCAAGGAGTTAAACTAGTTCTAAAGGGAGTGAAGTACATACCCAATCTAAGGATGAATCTATTGTCACTATATGCTCTAGATAAAGAAGGATACAGCAGTATTATTGGAAATGGATTTTGGAGACTTACAAGAGGATCTCTGGTGGTAGTAAAAGGCGTTGCAACACAAAATCTGTACAAAACATCACTCAAAGTTATTACAACAACAATACAAGCAGCACAAAACGTAACAGATTTTGAAATTTGGCACAAGAGATTAGGTCACTTATCTGAAAAAGGAATGAAACTACTGAAACAGAAGCAACTGATCACAACAATTGGAAATGAACTCCAAGAATTGTGTGAAACATGCAAAAAAGGAAAGAAACAAAAGGTCTCATTCAAAACAGCACTGGAAACGAAACTGAAACCTTTAGAGTTGGTGTTCTCAGATGTTTGCAGCATAGACACTCAGTCACTAGGGAGAAAGAAGTATTTTGTGACATTTATTGACGATGCTACAAGGAAAAGTTGGATATATCCTATGAAATCTAAAGATGAAGTTTTTTATTATCTAAAAGTATGGTATCCAGCAGTAGAAAGAGAGATTGATATGAAACTGAAATGTTTCAGATCAGATAATGGGGGTGAGTTTACCTCAAACGAAATGGAAGTATATTTTAGAAATCAAGGAATTAGACATGAAACTACGGTTCCATGCACACCTCAGCATAATAGAACCACAGAAAGAATGAATAGAACTCTTCTTGACAAGGTTAGATGCATGTTAAAAACCGCAGGGCTCCTTAAGGGATATTGGGCAGAAGCAATTCAAACAGCATGTTATCTAATAAATAGAAGACCTACTTCAGCACTGAACTATCAAATTCAGGAATGGAAATGGACAAACAAAATTCATAAATATCAACACTTGAGAGTGTTTGGGTGCAAAGTGTTAATACATGTTCCAAAAGAAAACAGGCAGAAACTTGATGATCATGCAGAGGAAGGAATTTTTCTAGGGTATAGAGACAACAAGTTTGGTTACAAGATATGGAATGCAATCAAAAACAGAATCATACGATCAAGAGATGTAACTTTTCTGTAAACAAAGTTCATGGAAGACATTACAAAGTCTAGTGATAGTAATGAAAGCAGCAGAATGACATATGAAGGGAATGTGGAATTACCAATACCTTTACCGAGAGGTGGAGGTAGAAGTGAAGGTGAACATTCAAGTGAAGAATCACAATCCGAACATGAAATTCAGCAACCTTTCAGGGGTGATAGTGAACCTGTGGAAACAGAGGAAACAAATGTCAGACGAACAAATCGAATCAGAATACATTCATCAAGATATCATACATCTGAATACACCATGATTACTCAAAGTGGTTAACCAGAAAATTTCCAAGAAGCAATTAACAGCAAATATAGTAAAAGTTGGTGGAAAGCAATGGCAGAAGAGATGGATTCACTCAGAAAAAATGATACATTTGATTTGGTAAATCCCCCCCAAGGCAAGAAAATTTCAGAGAACAAATGGATTTACAAATTGAAACAAGAGGTGGATGGAGGTGTAAGATATAAACTAGAATTGTTGCAAAGGGATTCACTCAAAAAAGAGGAATAGATTTTGATGAAATATTTTCTCCGGTTGTAAAACTGACATCTATCAGATTCATTTTAGCAGTGGCTGCATTTTTGGACTTAGAACTCGAACAAATGGATGTCAAAACCGCATTTCTAAATGAAAATTTGGAAGAAGAAATATATATGAAGCAACCAGAGGGTTTCACAAAGAAAGGGGCTGAAAATCAAGTTTATAAACTCAAGAAGAGTTTATATGGATTAAAACAAACACCTAGGATATGGAACAAAAGATTTGATGAATTTATATCGAAAACATGTTTCAGGAAAGCTGAAAGTGACTCTTGTGTGTATTACAGAAGAAAAGACACTGGAAAATTCATCATATTATTATTATACGTAGATGATATGATAATATCCAGTCAAAGCAAAGAGGAAATCAGTGAGTTGAAGATAGCACTAGCTGCTGAATTTGATATGAAAAACTTAGGACCGATGAAGAGAATTATATGAATCGATATTTTCAGAAACAGAGGTAAGAAATTAATTAATCCATCTCAACAAAACTATGCTGATCAAATCATCAAGAGGTTCAACCTAGAAGGATCAAAATCATTGATTACTCCTATGTCAACAACTACTCTACTCAGCAAGGAACAATAGCCAAATTCAGAAAAGGAAATTGATGAAATGAAAGGTATACCTTATTCATCAGCAGTAAGAAGTTTCATGTACCTGGTAGTGTGCACAAGGTCGGATCTGACACACTCAATTTCATCAGCAAGCCGCTTCCTTACAAATCCAGGGAAGGATCACTGGGAAGCTGTAAGAAAAATATTGAGATATGTAAGCGGGACAACTGATTTAAAGTATGCTATGGAGGAGAGCATGAACTGAAACTGAAAATGTTTGCCGACTCAGACATGGTTAGAGATTATGACACTAGAAGATCTACTTCTGGCTACATATCCATACTAAACTCAGGGGGCATATCATGGATGTCAAAGTTACAAAAGAGCATTGCACTATCAACGACAGAAACAGAATACATAGCTTTAACCGAAGCTGGAAAAGAACTTATCTGGTTAAAGAGACTGTCCAAAGAGCTCAACCTCAGAATAAACGTTGAAGAGATCTATTGCGACTCACAGAGTGCCATAGCCTTGAGTAAAAATGCAACGTATCATGCTCGGACAAAACATATAGACATCAGAATGCATTGGATACGAGAGGAAATAAACACTGGAGAAATGAAAGTGAAGAAGATACCTACCGAAGAAAACCCGGCCGATTTCCTCACAAAAATCGTGCCGACGAACAAATTTCAGCTCTGCGCTAAGCTTGCAGGGCTGAAGACGGAACCCTAATTGTGGAAGAAAGCGACGATTCTGTAATGCGCTGGAGGGGGTATTTTGTTGGATCGGATAAGAAGTCCGATTTTGTCCAACCCAATACAGAATTGTCAAGAGTCCCTGGGCCAAGGGAAGAAAGAATTCAGCGGCCCAATTTTTCTGCTCAGCCCAATTTCGAAGGCAGTTGCAAGAAATGGTCATTCATGCACTAACACATGATCACACGATGTAGATTGAGGTGAAAGTGCCTGAAGAAGATAAAAGCAGTATAAAATCTGTGAAGATGATATACGAAGACAGACAAGTGGATACAAAAGAAGACGATCAAAGAAAAGGCAGAAATTACTGGATTAAAGGCAGCAGTAACTGTGTTGGTAAAAGTCGAATTCTTGTTCATCATTTGTATATGATACATTCAAAGTGTGGATAGTAAATTAGACCCGGAGAGTGGTCTCGTGGTTTTTTCCAGGAATCACCTGGTTTTCCACGTAAAATTTTTGCGTTCCTCAAACTTATATCACAACGTAAAACTGCAGGGAATGAAGTCTAAACCAAATTGATAACATAAAACTTATCTGATTTGTAGACTAGGTTATTATCCTTTCAATAAATAATTCGAAATTACTCACTCGAGACATCTAGAACTCAATACGCCCTATAAAAAATCTGTTGAAAGTTAAACTTGAAATTAGTAAATTAAAATAATCAAATAAGTTTAGATAATATAATAGTATAATTATTAGAAGTTAAGTTGGTTTATTAGATGAAAAGTTCTGACTTTTATAAAAAATCATGTCATTTAGAATAGTAATTTCTTAGATTATGATTTCTATAAATATGTGTTATTGTAATGTTTAAGATTAGGATGAATATGAGATGAAATAAAGAAAAGTTTCATTTGTTCATTCTACGCCTTGATTCGAAGTTTTAGTCTTATTGTTTTTTAAGAAGATATTTAACATCCTCCAACAAAATGGTATCGAAACTATACGATTTTTAGTACGATGTCGAATGGTGGTAATCTTTATGTCACTATTCTTACCAAAGACACTTACGATAATTGGTGTCTTCGTATGAAAGCGATTTTCGGTGCCTATGAATGTTGAGACGTTGTGAGTGATGAATTTGTTGCTACCGACACAAAATCACAAACAAATGATAAGAAAGCATTGTCCTTGATTTATCAAGCTCTCGATGATAAATTGTTCGAGAAAGTGGTTACGGCAAAAACTTCTAAAGAAGCATAAGAAATGTTTCAAGTGTCATTTCAAGGTGTTGATCGAGTTAAGAAAGTTCGCTTGCAAACATTGTGTCGCGAATTTGAGTTGTTGAAACAGAAATCCGGCGAAGAAATTTCATCATATATTATTCGTGTACAAAGTATAACGAATCAGATGAAGCGATTTGGTGAAAAAATTGAAGAAGCTAGGATCGTGGAAAAGATTCTTCGATCTTTGGAATTGATGTATGATTTAGTTACCGTTGCAATTGAGGAATCTCATGACATCGATGATATGTCTATCGAGGAATTGAAGGGTTCTTTACAAACGTACGAAGAGAGGTTTCATCAACGTAATGAACCAGATGCTCAATTATTGCAGGTTCAATCAGGTATCAAAAAGAGTGAAACAAGAGGATGGAATTTTGGTGATCGTGGTCGTGGAAGAAATAATGGTCGTGGTCGTGGAAGATATCGAAATGTCCAATCTTCAAGTGATGATGAAACTTCATCGAAAGAGTTTCAACAATATTCGAGACGTGATGATGCAAGATGGCAAGGATGAAGTTTCTCTGATTCTCAGAAATTTGATAAGTCTAAAGTTGAGTGTTATTCTTGTCATGAATTATGTCATTTTGCAAGGGTGCCGCAAATGAGAATAATTTATTTGTGGAATATAAACATGACAAAGAATGTCATGTTTTATTGATGACATATAAAGATGATGTGAAATTCGATGATTCCGTTGCTTGAAGATTGAAGTTACGAAAAGCTTGAATGATGATGAATTCAAGTTTAGGGGAGGATGTTGAAAGTTAAACTTGAAATTAGTAAATTAAATAATAAAATAAGTTTAGATAATAGAATAGTATAGTTATTAGAAGTTAAGTTAGTTTATTAAATGAAAGGTTGTGATTTTTATGAAAAATCATGTCATTTAGGATAGTAACTTCTTAGATTATGATTTTGTTGGGATTTGTCCCATATCGGTTAAAGAAGTGGATTTATTAGGTTTATAAGGGTGGAAATTCCATCAATATTGATTTGTTCAATTCTTTTAAATGTGTGAGTTCCTTCCCTTAATCCCGTTCGTTCACGCTCTCCTGTCTTAATTTCGGTCAGACTCTAGAATTTCAACATGGTATCGGAGTTGGTTCGATTAATTTCAAGTCGAAACTTTATGCTTGGACTTGAGAGGGAGTGTTGGAATTTGTCCCACATCGGTTATAGAAGTGTAATTGATTAAGTTTATAAGGGTGGAAATTCTCATATATTGACTTGTTCAAGTCATTTAAATATGTGGATTCCTTCCCTTAATCCCGTTCATTCACATTTTCACGTCGTTATTTCTGTCAGACTCTATAATTCCAATATGGTATCGGAGCGGGTTGGTATCACACTCTATAAAGTGGGTTCGAAAAAAAATCATGAGTCACCTTGCCGGAGGTTAGTCCGGTTTAATGAAATTGATCGGTTGGTAATCCACCGATTTGAATTGTCAAGTTCAACTTATTAGGTGGTTGGACTTGAGGGGGTGTGTTGAAATTGTGTAATTTGTCCCATATTGGAAATGAAAAGTGGGATGAATTGGTTTATAAAAGGGAATGTGTACTATAGTAAATGACTTGTTCAAGTCTTTTATAATGTGGTCTCCTCCCTCTTATACGTTATATCCGCACATACTCTCTAAGTAAATTGACTCGACTCTAATAATTTAACATGGTATCAGAGTTGGTTCAGTTAATTTCAAGTCAAAACTTTATTGTTGGATTTAGAGGTGGGATTTTTAAGACAAACCCTTAGAACCTAACCGGCCCGAATCTAAAAAGACCAGCCCCACCAACCCTTCGTAATTAGGGTTGATCTTTTGAAACCTAACTTTACAATTAGGTCTAGGGTTGATCTTAATATTCGTAGGACCTAAACCGTATGTCTTATGATGGTTTGATCTCGATCTTCACATTACAGGTTTAGGACCAAGACCAAATCTAAATCCCGTAAATATAAATTTTTTTATTTTTAAAATTATTTATACATCCAAATATTTATTCTTTTCAATCCAAATCTAATTGTACATAAGTTATTTATAAGTGTTATTACTCTTCGTATTTCAAATTTTCGATTTTTTTAAATATAATTGAAAAGAATATTTTTCAATTATTAATTTTTATACTAAACATTTGAGTAAACTAATAATTAAAATAAAAATAATCACATAATAAATTTTTAAACAATTATTTTATTATTATTTATAATTTATATAAATTATATATTTTGTAAAACATTATTTTTTTATTAATATTTTGATATAAAAAAATATAGGATTAAAGACCGGATCAAGACCTAACCAAGATCGAACCGAAGATTTTGGTCTTCGGTCCCGGATTGGTCTCCCTTATCAAGATCTAAAGACCGGATCAATTGGGTTTTTATCTAAAATTAGAACATTGGTCCGATCTTTTATAAATACCAAAGGCATAAAAAAGACTATCCCGAACCGTGTGGGCTGGTCTTTTGCCACCTTTAATTGGACTTGAGAGGGAGTGTTGGAATTTGTCCCACATCGAATAAAGAAGTTTATTTATTATGTTTATAAGGATAAGAATTCTATCACATATTGATTTGTTCAAGTCTTTTAAATGTGTGGTTTCATTCCATTAATATCGTTTGTTCACACTCTCTCATCTTGATTTCAACAAGATTCTATAATTTCAATAATATTTAACAACATCCCCA
Source organism: Utricularia reniformis (assembly GCA_009725065.1). Classification (NCBI taxonomy): domain Eukaryota; kingdom Viridiplantae; phylum Streptophyta; class Magnoliopsida; order Lamiales; family Lentibulariaceae; genus Utricularia; species Utricularia reniformis. The sequence goes on from RWGZ01001092.1 coordinate 777,138, forward strand.
ACAAAAAAACGCATAGAAAAGTTACAGTAAATCAAATTATCGGCATCAGAATGTCAAATCGATGAAAATACTAGAAAATAAAATAACACAAAGATGCACACCGGGCCTCGTAAACGGAGGCGTACGAAATGAAAGTGCATCACGGCGGTAGAGCTTACGCTCACTCGAGTCCGAACCTAACACGCGTAATAGGATGCGCGGGCCGTCCAATTGTCCTTCCTTCCTTCAAGACCATCTTCAATTGGCGCCCTTTTAAATAGTTAAAAAACGGCCCATTTTAAATATTAATTCCATCGAAATAGAAATTAATATTATATTATATTATTTTTAACATTTTTATGGTCATTGAGGATTGTAACTTTTATAAGCAAACATGGTGGTATCACCAATTTCCATTTCTTTTCACTATAATGCTCTACCATTTTACATCAAAAACCAGAAGAACAGAGAGCTTTTATTTTCTGTAACTTTGAAGCACCTGAGCAAAAACAGCCGATGAACTAACAACTTTGTCACCTCTTCTCCCTTACTTCAGCCACAGGAACATACATGATCGAGGACTTGCTCCCAGTCGATTTCGTCAACTTTCTAATTGGGAGCTGAAGTAGAATTTGCTGCATTTTCTCAACTCTCCTCTTGAGTCTACATATTTCCTCCATATCACCCTCAGCTTTCACCATATTGCTTCTTCTGTTTTCTTCTTTCCACTTCTTTTTCACTTCCCTTGCTTCATCTCTCAAATATTTCAGGCTTACGTCTTCCCCAGGATCCATATTGGTTTTCTAAAATCAGACAATGTAACAAAGTAAGAACAAATATAGAGTAGCACGAGCTTCATCTCCCATAAGGTACCTGGCTATTTTCTTCTTTAACCAACAAACATTTTCTTCTATACTTTCTCTCTAAAGAATTGCTGAACTTCCCAGCTTTGTCATTGCCATTTTCTCCTTCAGGTTTCTTAGATCCACTCTGAGATGTCTGTGTTCTTTCAGCCTGTTTAGTATCACATATACAAAGTGTTTTTCCTGCCTTTCTTGTCTTCAGTGAAAGGTAACGTGCATTCTTGAACCATTTGTTGACCTATAAATGATTCTGATCATCAATAACAGTTTGATCATCTCGTGTTGAGTGCTCAAAGTAACTACCTTATCGAGTTCTAGGCCTAATTTCCTCGAAAGATCGACTCTCAAAGCCCTTTCCGGAAGCTCATTCTCAGAGAAAACAAGACGAAGCTTCTGATACAGTAATAAAACAAACGATAAGCACATTTGCAGGATAAACAAATGAAGACATCATTTCATTCACCTCCACTGCTTCAGTAGGTAGCCTCAAAGTCCGATTTTTCAAATCTTTATCTTTTACATCAGTATCACTCTCCTTTACTCTCCGTTTCTTCTTCGTCGGACCCCAATCTTCATCTTCACTGTTTTGTTCATTCTCAGCATTCTTCCCAAACATTTCCTAAGAATCAAAAAATGGTGGAAAGTTATAAATTTGCAGTCTTATCCTCGTCCTTAGACTCGAGTACTCACGTCGTATAGCTTAATGTAGTTAACGGAAGCTCGTTGTCTCGTACCACTTACTGCATCGTCATGTATGCTGTCTTCAATGAACCTAAGCAGATTATTAGAACATCTGATAGTATCTTCTCCAGATGCTAAACCAGATTCATCCTCAAGTGATCCCAGAAAACTTGAATTATAACCAGAAGCTTCGGATTCGAATTCCGGTTGACCGTCGCATAAACTGGTGTTGATTTTAATGGGGTCATAATCACTGTCTCCGGAATCATCAGAAGGCCATTCTTCTTGTTGGAATAACATTGAACTAGCAGTATCAGGTAAAGCAGCTTCTTCCCTGAAAATATCCTGATACCATTCAATGGATCAAACAATATTGAAAGATGAAAAGCAATCAATTTTATGAGCAGATTCATAGTAAAAATACCTCCCATTTACTATCCAATCGAAACTGCGTACCGAGGTGAGCATTCGTTGCTTCTATTATCTCCTTCCTTTTCTCACAGACTTTGCAGAACCAATCATCATCGCCTTCTGGAGAAACTGGAAAGAAATTAAACCTCTTGAGAGATAGACATTACACAATAAGCAAATAACAAGTTGTTGTAAAGCTCACTATCATCTGAAGACATTGCAGAATCACAACGAGCTTTTTGCGACTTACATCGGGCACATAATATCTGTTGTGAAGTTTAAGGGGAAAAGTTAGAGCAAACAAATTCACACATCATCATATTAACTGATACTCAGATCGATCCTAAATAGATAATGTGTTTCAAACTTAAAGCTAAACTAAGTAGAAAGCATTACGTTTTTGTGATTCGTAGCTCCGGCTGATGCTGCGGTGAAATCATTAAGGCACCCTTCTGAACTAAGCAAATCAAGTTGGTGGATTGCTTCACGTATTCCTAGCTTACACTTCAGTATCTGCTCCCTGGCTCTTAGTAGCTCCTTTTCTGGTTTGATCTTCTCCCGACTGATGGAATGAAATGCATATCGATTTAGCAACGAGCATGACTTTCTACAACAAAAATTGTGAAGACAAGCAAGAATTATACCTCTGGCCTTTCCAGCCCTCTGCAGCGTAGGCATCGATTAGATTCTGCTCAAGTTTCAGCTTAATTAACAGATACCTTGTCCTTCTTTGCAACCGTGAAGCTTCATCAAGCTCCACATTGTTTTTTCTCTTCTTTTTTCTCCTTCGCTTTAGTTTTCGAGGATTTGAATCTCGATCTACTTCCTTTTCACCTTCTCTTTTTCTAGATTTTATAGTTTTAGCCTTTCGGTTGCTCAATGAAGACTCCTTCTTACATGTTCTCTTCTTCAGTGCAATGGCCTTATTGAGAATCTTCTTCTTCAACCTCACATTCCCACTTGCTTTAACTATCGCTCTTTTTTTCCTAGATTTTAGTTTCAGTTTCAAGCTTTGCAAAGTCATGTTATCATCTTCAATACAGAATCCATTTTTCTTGTTTGCGCCAGGCATTTTAAGTACACAATCTACAGATACATCAAAATGAAGATTCGTACAGAGGGGAAAAATTATGCAAGAATCATAACCAAACAGTGATCTTGAGGCGAACAGAGAAAAAACCAGTAAATCAAGAATCATGATCATCTCAAAACACCTAGAATTGGACCATTGACTACGCGATACAAATAACAAAACCCAAAAGAAACCATATTTGACTAAATTATTTAGAGAATGTCCAGGAACCCAAATGGGAGAAATTCCAGGGACATTCCAGATGTGCATCGACCAAGATTTCCCAAGAAAGAAAAAATGACGATAGAAAAGAGGGAGTTTTAATCAAAAGGGCATTGAGAAAGGAACGTAGTTTACCTTAGAAGAGAAAGAGTGGAAGATCCGAAGGAACTCCGATGGGAAACGTAATGATCTGTAGCATATATTTCTGTACATATATTCTTCAATGGAGAGGCTAAATTGATCCGATAGAAACTTCAAAATTTGAAGTTTAAGGTTGCCTTCAACGGGTCACTTCGGAGGGCGGTGATTCTTTACTTCACGGTTGGGCAGCACAGTTACTTCCAATGCGCAATCACTCAGTAACCCTGTTGTCGAAACTGTGTCAAATTGCAAACTCCGAATTTCTGGAGTTGGTACTTCATTTATAATGAAGCAGGGGCATATGATTTAGCATAATACCATGGAATTTTCTATAGGAACAGACCTTTGAAATCTGGGTACTAACAAGACTTGATCTTTTTGCCATTTTCAATTGAGATGAACGCAAATTGCAAACCAAAACACAATGGGCAAATTAAGAGACACGCTTCCCAACACAGCAAGTCAGTAATAGCATAAAACATCGAAGAATGACAACTTTTTCAATGATGACAGATGTCCCACAAAATCTTTACAGGGTTCATAGAAACAGAGGAGAAGTAAAGAAGCATGTGATCAAATGATTTCTTCGTTATCTTCTTCTATAATTCTATTCCCTTTTCTTTCCAGTTTTCTGTGAACAAGTTCGTTCAAGTTATATATCCGTTTGGGAAAGACCCATTATTTATTTATTTCTGCTGCTCAAGAGTCAAAATGTTTGAATGAATTATACATAAAACATATCACATCTCAGATATAACATTGCTGATCTTTCTCAGTTCTTTCAGTGCTGTTAAAGCTGCAACTTCTCCTTTCCCAACGAATCCATTCTCCATCTGAAACGCAGACTCGATCACCTGTTTATTTACCAATAAAAAATAAGATGATCAGATGCTGAGAATTGTGAAGAATTTCAGTGGATTTTGCTACACTACAAGTTCTGTACCAAACCTGAATGTTCTCAAGCATCGTTTGACCAAGATTTTTCAAGTTGATGATCGAGTTCTGGTTCTGGTCCACGCTGCTCCCACCAATAGAGACATCAGTTTCAGTCTTATCATTATTGCCATCATTGAGTCCCTCACTTTTACTTGTTTGTCCCTCTTCTAATTTTCTACCAAAACTCCATAACCATTGGAATTTACTTGATGTTTCCTTTACGGTTTTTGTCTCCGATTCGCACGGTTTACAGTTCATGGAAGCAGCATCAGAACTATGAATAAGGGACGAACATGGTAATTCCGGATTCGAGGCAATGTTTTCATCCTTAAACTCAACATGAACAGGTGTAGCAAAATCGGGAGATTCGGATGAATCTTCTTCGCTTGTGGAAGCTATTGATGCTTTCTCATCAGGCTTACTAAGCTGCTTTTCCATATCCTTCAACAAGCTTCTCCTAACTGAAGGCACTCGTATTTTCGAGGTGCCATCTCTTTTTGGTGGAGAAGGATCGGATGCTGTTCGCAACAAACCTTTTATACGACTCGTTAAACGTCCCTCGGTCTTCGTTTCTTTTTCTTCTTCTTCTTCTTTATTCAAATCTCTCCATTTCTTTTCCCAATAACTATTCAGAGGTGTTCTAGGAGAAGTTGAATCTGGAGAAGAAGCACTATGAGTTTGAGAAAAATTTGCATTGCACGCCATAGAAAGCAATGATTTAGCTTTCTCAATCAGCTTCTCGAGCTTTACATCGTCTGGATAATTCAATAGTTTCTGAAGACAAGCAGTTGCAATCTCAGAAGCAAGCAAAGTTGATCTCAAGTTCAGTATCATCGAAACTGCAAAGGCACAAATGAATGCTCCTCTAGCTGATTCCAAAATTTCGAAGCTCGAATCGTGATCAATGATGGTATTTTCTTGGTTAGATTTCACATTTTCATGTGCAAAAATTTCATCCCATATGATTAAAAGATCTTCCAAAACAAATTCACGGCCGAATAATACCCGGAGCCAGCGAAGTGAAAAGTACTGAGGCTCAACTCCAAGTTCAACCAGATGACTGTAAAGAGAAGAATCAGCAATAGAAACCAAGTGATATATGGCGCGAGATGCTACAATGACCATGGAAACTCCATTTCGTAAACTCGAAGGATTAAAAAACTCAGCCATCGCAACAGCTCCACCGGATCCACTCAAAAGGGCATCAAACATGCAATATGCATCATGCTCTAAGAATTTTTCCGATAAAACTACGCCAAGTTCGCCTTCAGCACCATAAGCATCGCCTAATAAAACTATGGTTTGTATCTCAGGATCAAGTTCATTGAGACTAATAGGATCTGCAGAACCACTTCCGAATCCATTCTCGAACTTCTTGAAGTCAAATTTGTAAGTGTAATCATCTTCATGGTACGAAAATCCATCGAATTTGTCAGTAAAATAGTTTTCGTACGCTTTTCTCACTTCCGATAGTCGTTCAACATCAACATGAAGAACATATAGCAGTGGAGCCAAAAGCTCATGCATGCCTGTAAACATACGATGTAAAATTCATAATAATTTCTTCTGTTTTTCGTATTTCAACAGAGCTTACCTTGTCGGTAGCCATGTTCCGAGTGCGTAAGGCACCAAAGCAGCAAAATTCTTCTTAGCATTCCTTGGCATCCACTTGCCTGAAAGTAGCTCCCTCTTTCAGGATACAGACGTGTTAGATCTTGATCCAGCATTCTCTCAAGTTCCGCATTTTGGAAAAATCGTCCCCACATGCTGTCTGAAAGACATACATTAAAAGTGAACACTTTTAAAAGGATTCTAAAAGAGAAGAACCATACCAGGATTCTGGGACAAAGGATTGTCCATGACAAGACGAGCTGAGTTAATTTCTTCTTTAGAGACATGAGGATCAATAAGAAGCCTTCTCCTTAAAGTAGCATATCTATATGGAAATAAATGGGAGCATCAACATAAAAAGTAGGCAAAAGAACAACCAAAACAAAAATGGGGAAATTGGAGACAGCGGCATATATATTAGTTTACCACCTTCTGCGAGAATCTGCAGTTACCCTGCGAAGATCATCGATGGATGCCGAAGCAGAAGATGGTAAAATCCCCAAACCTATGCGCCATTGGACACCTCTCAGATTTTCATAGAGACGTGAATGTTCAGACAAAGACGCCGTTCCTAGGTCTGAAGCATCGGGTATTACTGCCGGCATGAATTACAATCTCTTCTTTTCTTTGTTATTGGTTTTTCCCCTCAAATTAACCAAAAATTCTCAAAGGATCAAGTTCAAGAATTCTGCTCACAATCATCTGCGATAACCCAATTCATTGTAAATCAAAGACGCCGGCTTTAGCTACAAATAACGAACCCAATTGACAAAAGACAATAAAATCGTACCTAACTTGCGAAACGACCGGAACAGACCCATCTCCTTTTAGATTCAATATCTGATGAAAGCTAACACTTTGATCCTAGGAATCACGTGAGCAAGCAACTAACAAATACCAAGTCGAATCGAAAACCCCAAACCCAATAATCAATCATAAACAAAAACACATCCAAGGTTTAGAGGGCGCAGGAAACAGAAATCTGGGTAGCAATATTTTCATCATAATGGAGGGCAGAACAATATAAAACTATCAGGAATTCCAGATGTAAGATTCTCATATGCTCAGATGCTTTAGTTGACTGATCACCAATGAAAGCGGTGTCCAATCCTCCAAGCAAAGACCGAGGAGAATTAAAAATTTGTTTTTCCTCTACCAAACCGACGAATCATACCACCGGCTCCACTAATATAATCATTCGAATGTTTACTAATCTCTATGTTTTCTTTATTACAACAAAATCATTTTTTTCATATTTAAAATATGTACAATATGAATTATGATGATCATTCTTACATAATATCACGTTTTTGTAGTTTCTCTGTTCTGGGGTTGATCTACACAGCTGGACCCCCCGCTTGGTCAGCAGTCCTATCGCCTTTGGCTGGCTATTAAAAGATCGGGATTTCAAATATTTTAAAAATATAGACGGTACGAATAGTCCAATAAGAGAGCGGCACATGGTATTTCTCCTCGAAGTGACCGTTAGATCTTGTCGGAAACCGACAAATGAATTTAAACCAAAGAGAATGATTAGTTATTCACTTATTTACTCTTTAAAAAGTATTCATGGGCGGCGATTAATTTTACACCAAGTAATCAATCCATAACCCAAGAAAATGAAAACTAAACAATTTCTTGAAATAATATTAATTGAATCATTAAACTTTGGTGACAATATATATCTAACATCAAAATTAGGAATTAGATTGCCACTACGTGTAAACCCATGGGATCAATTCTACCTCAAGCAAACTTTGAGAAATGGTTTCGACAGTCGTGGGTCAAAATTGTTTCAATTTCAAAACTTTACAAACCAAACGTCACATTAAACAGGAATGAAGAAAAAGAGCGCAGCGCTGTCAAGAAGGAAATAATCTAAGAACAAAAAAATAGCTAATATGTTACCAACTTAAAGAATGTTGGAGTGTAAATTTGACGCCATTTCCAACCATTTTCTGTCATTTCAGCGAATATTGAATCTGTAAGTAAATCATACTTAACATTACCTTCTGATGCATCTTTCAATATTTTCTCATCCCAAAGATCAACGAAAAACGGTTGAGGCAACCTTCTAATACATTCCTTCAAATCAATATTGTATTTGCAAATCCAATCATCTTTCTCTGTATCATTCAATACCCAAATTGCTATACTTCGTACAGGTGAGTTAGTATCCTCGAATACACACAGTTTATGCTCTAATTCCAAAATAGATAATGGACTGATAGGAGCATTACTTCGTTCAGGAAGCTTCACAGTTATAAACTCCTCATTCTCATAATCTAAACACATTATACTTGTATTGCACAACCAGTACATAATTTGATCAACAAAAACACCTGATTCAGGAACAGAGAGAGTGCATTCACAATCTACAGTTTTCAATTCATAATTCTCATCCCCATCTTTTAACCTAACCAAATCACACCCCATCATGTAATCATCATCCCATAATCTGTGGAAAAAATTGACTAAAATATACTCTTCACGCCCTTTGACACATCCCATACCACATATCAACGATACAGAGTAAGCTAAATTGACATCCTGGAGTACCTTCAATACCCGAGTAGCGGGATTAAAAATATACAAACTATTTAAACTCATTAAGCATATAAGACCTCCCTTCGAAGGGGGGATCTGTAGGATCAGCTCGTTCACATGAAAAGAGAAATTTTCATTCTTTTGAGACCCATCAAAGTTGAACTCACAAATATCAATCCTCGTCAGATGCCCATTACCATTATGTTCGTTCAGAATAGTACTTCTTGCCAAGAGAATACTTGGATTCCTCGAGCAGCGCTCTCTATGCGCCGAAATTAATTGCGGATTAGCGATTATCTGAAACCATTCTTTTGATACGCACTGGAATTTAATCAAAGATCTAATGGGAAGTCTCGAGAGGATAGCTGTGAGTATATCTGTGGAAAACTCCGGGTACCTCGACATCTTTTGGATCGGCAAGTTCTATTAGGCTTGTTCTGGTGACGCCACCAACAATCAAGAATATGGAAAAAAGGGTTAACCTAACTATTTGCTTTTTTAACCTAATTCAGATCATATTTTTAAGCTCCATAATTAAATAATTCAATTGGGCCTGTGGCCCATACACCTTTTAACGATCAAACGGTTATCTTCTTCGGCCACATTAATTAATTAATTATGATTATGATTCAATCTTTCTATAACATGGATAAATAATTAAATATATATATATTATGTGAAATTTATAATTTAACATTTAGAATATGATCATTTATAACTTTTTCAATATTTTGAAATTTGAAAAACATTGTCACTTACCTTTTTTAAAGGTATACTTTTTAATGAGAAGTATTCTTTAAAACATCATTTTCTATATAAGATTAAATCCCAAATAAGGGTATTCACCATTCGGTAGGAACCAAATATTAATGAACCAATACTAAATTATGAAAATCAATTGAGTATTCAGTTTTTAAATTTCGGTCATTTTAGATGTTTGATTTCAGTTCAGTAAAAAAATTTGATATCGGTAATTTACCGAATAACAAATTTAATATTTTATTTAATTTAAAACTAATATTTTTTATTTAATTAAATATATTATTATGATTAATTGGTTAATTAATTTTATTTAATTCAGGAAAATTGAATGTTTCGATATATACCAAAACCGAACCGACAAAATTCAGTTCGGTATTCAATAGCTAATTTTTTATTTATCCGGTATTCGATAATTGAAATTTGATTCAGAATTTAATGAATGAAAACCCTAGTCCCAATGTACAATAAAATCAACCTAAGGGGATTCTTTCTTTGTCAAATTAACCTTGTTGAGCTCGATACCATACTACCTTGGCTTCCATTTTTTCGGGATCTCATCAAAAAATAACATTACAAATAGACCCATGACAAGTCAATACATAAAAAGTTAAACTCATAATAACCCTTTGGATCGAACACATCTTATGAAAAAACACACCTAAATTACGAGCATGTTATTATTACAATAAAAGAAATCAATTGATAAACAAAGTATCAAGGCAAAAAATGCGATAACAAGTCAAGTCAAGTTAAAGCATGTTGGAGTGTAAGATTGTGACCAATCCCAATCTCCTCTTCTCATAACCACAATTGTATTGATTTCCCCTCTTCAAATCATCCTTATCAACATACCTTCACCCCAATATTCTAACACAAACACTAGATACAATGTGTTTTTGAAAAACGAATTCATATCAATAGTATACTCATAACTCCAAATACAATTCTCCATATCATTCAATGACCAAATCCCAATGTAATTCAAAGGTGCATCATTAATCTTCATAAAATAAAGTTTATCTCCTAACTCAATCAAATTATATAGAATTGCACGTTTAATACAATAATCAGGAGGATTAAATGTTCCAAACTTCTCACTTTCAGTATCAAAATAAACTATAACATAATTAAACAAAGATCCTTCATAACGAGATATCCAGTAGAAAACTTTATCTACAAAAACAATACAACCACAAACAGGAAACCTGCAAAAATCATTCATAATCATTATTCCCATTCTTTAACCATAGAACTTTAGCCCTCATACAAACACCATCTGAATCTGAATCTGAATGATTACTATGAAATAAGTTAACTAAAACATACTCATCCCGCTCCTTCAATTATCCCATTCCAATTCCACCGTAGTTAACAAAACTGTAAGGAAGTTTCTTCACCATCTTTGTAGCCGGATTACAAACAATCAACTCATTTATACACATTAACCCTACCAGATTTCCATGAGTATGAATAATATCTACCTAATTCTTAAAATAATCAACATAAAAAGAGAAATTCACATTCTCGCTACTCCCATCGATCCTTGTAGTATTCATCGATTTTAAATCATAACTGCTTCTTACAAAAAGTACTTTCGGATTCCTTTTTCTATGAATCGATATAAATTGTGGATACGTTATAATCTGAAACCATTCTCTTGAAACGCATTTGAACTTACCTAATGACTTGAAAGGAAGTCTTGAGAGGATGCAAATGAGAAGATCCGTAGAAAAAATATGACTCATCGCTCGCTCTCTTTGATCGCCAAATTCTATGAGCAGCCAAGACGGAGAATAGCGTAATCTTAATAATTTCCACAATTTGAATTTATAGACCTCCCTCACAAATCTTAATAATTATTTTTATTGGATTACGAATATATCATTAAATCTTAAATCTTCCTAACCGCCCAACCAGTTTTTAAAATTTGTTTGGAACTCAAATTAAAATGCAGTGCGATGTCCAGATCGTGATTTTTGAATGGTACATCAAACACAAATTTAATTGCGATGTGATAATCGTTAAAAAATCACGATATCTTCACAGCTGTTAAAACCAGCTGTGGTCTCATCTTGATTTTGGAAAAGACTAATTTACCCTTACTTCTATTAATTATAATTTAATTATATTTATTATTTTATATATAAGGGTATATTAGTATTTTTACATAAATCACGATCATAATATCGTAATTTTACCAAACATATTTAAAAATTCACAATCATCATATCTCACCACATCTTACCGCACTTCACCACATCTCACCACACCGCAATTTTAAAAAACTATATCAAAGAAACCCAATAATTTTAATGATTGACGTTTGAGCAAAAATATATATCAATTTGTAACTTCAAATTACATAAATAATCAAGCTATGTGAAAAACAATAAAGTTAAAATAGTTTCGTACCAGACAAAAATAAATTTTATATTTTAGGTTCATTATTAAAATTTAAATTAAATTCATTCTATTTTTTAACATTAAATTTTTGTTGGATTGGACAATTTTGAAACCTTAATAATGAAGCATTTGTATTTTTTTTTTCAAATTTGTGAAGCCTTTGGATACCTTTACAGGCGTAATCTCTAATTAACTCTACCCTCAAAATGAACAGGCCTAAAATTTTAATTCTTCAAGTCTGTTCTGCAAAATACACTGGCATTGACATACGCTTTGTGCTTTGAGGAGCAGTGTTCATCTTCTGAGATTGCGTTACCTGCAATTCATTCATCACTATCAAGTGGAATTTTATATATCTTGATTAAAAACTCACTCACATGAGAATGGAAGCTTTCTTGAACAGGTAATCCAATATGATTTGTGTTTGAAAATGGGGTCATGCTCTCTTGAGCAAATGCTCGAAGTCTGTTAAGCTCCGGTAGTACGACTGTTCCGAGATCAGGCCTATCTTTACGACGTAACTCTGCACACCGTAGAGACATTTTTGCAAAACTTAAAGCTTCTTCTAATGGCCAATCTGGAACTGCTGGATCAAGCATCTCTGAGAATGTTCCGAGTTCGATAGCTCTTTCGACATGATGAGTTAAACCCATTGGAGGTTTAGCTGTTATAATTTGAAGTAGCATTATTCCAAGTGAATAAACATCTGATTTAATACCAAGCATCCCAGTTTGTTGATACTCAGGATCTATGTAACAGAATGTTCCTGCTGTTGCAGTCATACGATATTGAGTTACAGTGTCAGCTACTGAAGGAGGAACAAGTCTAGCCAAACCCACATCACTAATTTTGCTCACAAAATTTCCATCGAGTAAAATGTTCCCTGGTTTAAGATCTCTGTGCACTAGCGGCTCTGGTTTTGTTTGGTGTAGAAAAAGAAGACCAGTAGCTATTTCTGATGCTATTTTGAATCTGATTTGCCATGACAGAACTGGGTTGTTTCCTCGTCGGAATAAACAATCGTCTAAGCTTCCATTTGCCATATATTCATAAACTAAGCATCCATATTCTGGGCATGCACCGAGGAGAAGCACCATATTAGGATGCCTAATGCAGCTCAAAACTTCAACCTCTTGCTGAAACTGTGATCTTCCTTGGGCAGCATCTGGTCGAAGAACCTTAACAGCTACTGGTGTATGATCAAGATAACACTTATAAACGAGTCCATATCCACCTTCACCAATTTTAAGTGAAGCAGAGAAGTTTTCTGTAGCTGTTTCTATCTCATCTAAAGTGTATTTTCGATATCTAACACCAGAAGTTAACTTATCTTCCATCTTCATACCTTGCTCTGCTTCTTTCATCGCTTTCATTTCAGCATTTATTCTTTTTTGAGCTTCAAGTTCAGCTATTCTCTGAGCTGCATCAGCTCTTTCAAGAGCAATTCTACATTTAGCTTTTTCCTTCTCTGCAATAGCTAATGCTGCCTCTTCAGCTAACCGTGCTTCCCCAAGTCTCTGTTCTTCTTCTACTTTCCAACGATGAAGTTCCAGTGCCTGTACAAGTATAACAATTAAGCAATTTTTTTCATTTTTTCGTTATTTAGAATATTATACTTTCTGTTTTGCGCTTAAAGCTTCCTTGCAGGCTGTACTGTACATCTCCATCGTCTGTTTAAGCTCCTGCTTCAGCCTTCTCATTTCGGCTTCTACATCATCCTGAATTTTAATAGCTGATTATAAGAGATGCGGAGGTATTTGCATTAAGTGTTGAAACTTAGTAGTTAATCACCATCACCATATTTTGTGATCCAGACAATGTAGAGTTTAAACTTTCTTCTGAGCTAGATGAAAACATCCCAAAACTGCTGCTTGCATCAGAAATCCTTGGATTAGAGAATGAAGATCCGAAACTTAATCGGGTATCTGAATCCGACCCGGTTGAAAGACGAGGGACCATCATCATCATATCATGATCTCCTGAACCAGAACCAGAACCATTGCTTGGTCTGCCTGAGCTTACAAAAGATATATCACCTTCAGGCATTGAAATCTCTCCATATGATCGATTCAACCCTTTCCCTCTAGTAAAAGGTGATCTACAAGAACATACATTTCACTTTAGAACCAGAAAAATTGTCCATTATTTCTTCTTTAACATCTTCTCACAAACCTTATTGAATCCGAGTCCTCTAAGGTGCTCCTCGGTGCGAGAGGAAGTGCACGAGAGCCTGCATTCAACCAACTGTTAGCTTTTCATGAAGAAAATGCACATTTAGATTCAATAACCAACCTCTTGTGGACTCATCTACACGAGTATCCTTTGAAAGACAAGATGTAGCAGCTCTGACTGAGGAGATTTTCCCCTTTGTGATCACATAAATTGTGCAGAAATCCGGTGCTGTTTTATTAACGGTACCGGCGATATCCATAGTCTTGAATCTGGAACCAAGAGATATTATTATAAGTGCTTGATCTAACATGAAAAAGTTGATATATTATTTATTACCTAACAAATCCATTCTTGACTGAGGATCCAAGAACTAAGGTATCAATCATGTTGCTCCTCACATACTCACAAAGTGCTCTAGATACATCCGAATCCTCGAGAATGACTTCCGAAACTTGTATCTAGTAGCAAATTGTGTTTATGTTATGTATATAGACAGGTTTTGGTCACAAGATTACTACAATTTGCTTACATCCTTGCGAGTGCAGAAGCATCGGAAAGGAAGGAAGAATTCTTTAGCCTGGCTATCAAGCGGGACTTTAGCTGTTAATTTGAATGCAGAAAGGCAATTAATTTAGATTAAAATGTGACAAGAGATGAGATTATTGTTATTACCTGGAGAAGAAGAAGAAGAGGAGGGTTTGTGTCTAACGTGAACGAGGGTAGCATTTTTGCCTTTGGTTAATAGATTATCAACAGCCCATTTCAAAGCAGCTTGGCTTCCTTTGTCTTTGTTAATGGCTATTGTAACTCTATCAGCCTTCTTTTCTCCTCCATTCATTCTCTGGCTCATCATTTTCGTACACAAGATTTTGCCCTCTTCTCTGAGAAGAAGGTTTCTTCTTGTTTCTAGAGAATGGAATGGAGAAGCTCTCTGTACCTGTATCTTCATTCAACATATTATAATCACATATTCCTTTCTAACACCACAAAAATCCCGACAACTTTGGATGTTCCTCGACCATCAATCAATCTCTGTTTCATTGTCTGTTTGTCCGAGTTGCAAGGATCCTATTTTTTTAACGCAAATTTACCAATGCAAAATTAACACCCAAAATACAGTTTAACCACAAGCATTTACGATTCAAACAATCCGGACAGTTTTATTTTCGGTACAATTAGTTATAATATCAATCCCCTTATATAATTTTCATTCAAACCAATTTTGAGTTAAGGGTGTTATAGGGCCCAGTGTTCTTTTAATCATAAATGGGCCAATTCCACTGGACCCAACAATATACGGCTCATCATAATGGTAGTAGCACACAATTCAGTCGGGCCCATAGTGATTTGGGCTAATCATGACTATGGGCCACGTCAAGTCCATAGTTTCTCTATTTACAAAAATAATTGTTCAAGAAAAAACTACATCAACATATTCAATAATATTTACTCTCATCAAGCAACAAGCATATCATTATTTTGTTAATTAAAACAATAAGAAATTCACATGAAATTATTGATTAAAGCCAACAGCGACAGTATAAAACGAGAAAAGCTTTAATTCAGCAGAAAACTGAGTTAGCACAGTACAAGCCACATAACATGTTTATGAACCCAAAATAACCAGTCATAAGCTTCTCTGGTTAGGGTAAAAGCTACCAGAGTTAAATAACTGGAATTCTGAGGGAGAGTTTAGATTATGCACCAGAGAAAAATGAGGAGTTACTGAAACAGATGAAGGATTTTGGTGAAATAAAGAAAGCGGATTATGTGAATCTGAATGCATCTCTCTTACGTAGTTCCCATGAACCTGAATAAATCCTTGTTCAATACGACTAGTTTCTGTATCATTCAAGCTCCATGAGTTTGATGACAGAAGAGAGTGAGCAGTTGGAAGATCTGGCCCAATCTGAGTTTGATTATAACAATGAAATCCTTTAGTTTGATCGAGATGTAAACTTGAGAATGAATTGCGTATCTCATCATTAGAAAAACACAATGTTCCTTCAAATGCTCCTGTTTGTGTAATTGGGAATCCGTTCAATAAAAGACTTGGATGTATCCTTTGATCTGTAGAAACAAAAAAATAACTAATGCCCATAAAATAAAAGATGTATGGATAGTAAAAGAACCATAAAATGCAGAAGGGAGTCGTGGAGAAGGAAGCTGAAGAGACTCTGGTTGAACTCTACGTCTCCTTGCGTTATGATCAGAGAGACGCCTTCTGCAGCTTCTTTTCTTGTCATCAAACTCAGATAACTCATGGAACCTTGCAAAAAAAATAAAGTAAATTTGTGGGTGTTTAAGTTAAAGTGGAGAAAGTTGAAGTTTCTACCTGCTGCACTGTTGACAAAACCTGCGTTCCATTCCAGCTACAATAACTTTGGGGCTTTTAGAGTGATTCTCACAGATTCTATGTCTTCTGTGGTAATCTTTAGCTGATTTAAGATCAAGATTACATCCTTCAACTTGACAATAAGGATTGTGAAGATTATGATAACAAGTTCTTGATCTTTTCATAGGAAGTGGAGAAACAGGAAAAAGAGATTCTTTTGGCCTTCCAAGCCTCAAATTGATTGCTGGTTCAACTGAAGAAGAAGTAGTCATACCAAGTCTCTGGATACTAAATAGTTCATCATATGTTGATTCATCTGAAGCAGAGATTGGTTTAGGGTAGTTTGAAGTTGGCACAACATCATTTCCACATAAAGCATTACTGCCTGAAGAAGAAGACATAGAAAAGCAAATCTGTTGTTGGATTTCAATCCCTTTTCCACAGTACAAAGCTAAGTCTTCCCATTCAACACCACTGCTGCTTACACTAACACACTTCCCTTCCATTGTATTACCTCTTCAAGAACAAGCTCGAAATCCCATGCATCACAAGAAGAAGAAGAAGAATGCAAAATTTAACATTCCACACAGAAACAAAGAATTTAAGCAGCAGCAGCAACATATAGGGTAGGTACCGGACAGCTCAGTGTTTCCCTGAAGGAAAACAGTCTATATTAGTTGCACCGGGGCCTAGAGATAAAAAGTCTTTTAACAATTCAATGCATATAACAGACAGGTGGGGAACACTAAAAGTTAAAGCAATTAACATTCAAGCTTTAAGCTTTAGGATCTTAAGTCCTCACCAGTTTTATATCTTGAAGCTATGTTTCAAAATGTCAGAAATCTCATGTGTTTTTCAAATCATTCCATTTTGGCACCAGACAAAGTTCAATCACTGCATCATCTCTATATAAAATACAAACTTGCTAATCCTGATCTGTTATTTACCCTTGAAGTTGCATTTATATGTACAGGCTGGAATTGTTGAGAGCAGAATTACCCTTATTCACTCACAAGTCACAAGTCACAAGTCACAACATAAGTCTAGTCAAACTTTCTTGTTACTACAAGAACAATTTATGTGGTAAAAGTTTTTCTTCTTTTTTCATTCTTTCCTCTCTGTCACAAACAATAAATGACCTTAAAATGTTTGTTGAGGCATTAAAGCATCAACTAAAAGATCCTCTTTACTCATGGAAGGTACTATTCATGGGGCCATCTTCTAAAATGTCTACAAGCCCTGAGTCCACTAATTAATTTCACCTCTTAAACAAATGTCCTGTCCAAACGCAGCTGATGGTAACATTCCAGTGTGGGGCAGGACCTGTTGAAATGAATTCACATAACAAATATCGAGTTTTATACTTCATCAGACAAAAATATCAGAATTCCTTCACCGTTGTAACACAATCACTATAGAAATGAAGGTCTAGCAATTATTGACAAAATGATAAACAGGAAAAAAAGGTCCAAAAAGTAAAGAAGCCTTTGTTGAGTCAAAAGTTATTGACAATGATAAAGAAGCAAATGGGATACAGTTCCTCAATAATAATTGCAGGCAAGCACTTCGACAAAAAAGTACTCTACAAAATTAAAAGTTAAACTGTAGACAAGGCCCCCAAACATTTACCTAATCCTAGATATAAAATACTACTAGCTTTCAACATAACCTACAAGAATGAATGAACTAAAATAATGCCAAACAAACACAATCAAAATCAAACCAACATCCACTGGTACTCAGAAATGAAGTAAACTTCATTTAAGGCTAATCTACATTTTAATAAACAATAAAAAAAACCCATGTGGCTACAGAAGTCAGAAACGTGTTTGCTCTTGGTTGGTCATCTGTTGGAGTTCATTAAATGTGCATAAATGATATTGATCCCATGGCTGCACCCTATACCTGTCAAACATTCAATTGGACATGACGAATCAGGCAAGATGTAAAATTAGTGAATATTCATATAAAATACATCATAAGTTCCTCCTCTGCTCTGTGGCAGTGACAACTATCTATACAAACACCAACCTCATCCACCCTAATTTATATTCATAACTTGGTAGGCTAGGTTTTTCAATTATATCATCTTTGTTATGATCCTGAAGCAGCAACCTCGAGCCTTGAATTGGTGTGTTCACACTTCACAGATTTCTACGAATATGAATGAGTGAGTGAGAGTGAGTGAGTGAGTGGGTGGGTGGGAATGGACAATGGAGATAGCTAGCAGTTGGGGTTTGTCCTATTGGGTTTCGAACCACATCCACACCACGGAAGAATGTGAACCACAAAAACACAAATCATGGTTCATGGGACCAGCCCCTTCGTTCTGGTCTTCCTCCAAGCAAGTTACTCTTTCTTTTCTTTACTATCCCTGCCCGGTGAAGAGAATCAGTAAAAAAACCCCAAAATGTAACTACAAGAGGTAAAACTCTTAATTTGATGGGTTATGATTGGAAGGAAAGATGACATACTCCACAACGAAAAAAGAGAAAGCGAAATGACAAATGGAGTCCCAGAATTGAATAGGGGAACCCCACATCCACACCAGAATCGAATTTGTGATCAATAAATCATGGTCATGGAGGGGCAGCCACTGATTTTTATTTTCAGGCAAGTAGCAAGTACAAGATGATCCAAAATGCCACAAACAGCTTTAGTGTACGAATACTACCTCCAATTATACGAGGAATAGCAACAATATAATAAGACAATAAGGCATCCATCCAATCCAAGTGTATTACCGTTTCTCTGCAGTAAATTAATGGGTGCCACTTTTGCGGATACTCTTTGCCGAAGTTTATCCAAAACCTCAATTTTTCAGGAAAATGATAATGAGGAAGAAGTACAGCTTCCGTTCAAACTGAATGGATAACGGGTAGGAAAATGCAGAGAATCCAGCCTTGGACCAAATTATGATATGGGCTGCATAAATTGATTAAAGCCCGTTTTAGCTTCTTAAAGATCGGGCCAATAATGCTAATGGGCTTTAGTGTTAATATGAGTGTCTTAGGCCCAATAATCAATATAAAATGATTAATAATATGTATTCTGTATAAAATATAAACAAAATTAAAATTGATTATTATAATTTAAAATCAGCATACATAATTATAATATGATGTAAAAGTATTCTAAATAAACGTGTAACTAAATTTTAATTAAAATGTAAAAAGCAGTTATTTCCAATAATTTTAATTATAAGCCTAAATAGGAAAGTAATATATTTTAAACTATAAAATAAATAATAACATTTTTTTAAAAGAAGATTCAATAGAGAGACAGAATATTGAGAGTAGACATATACTTTTTGAAAACGATTCGATGGATGAATCATAAATCTCTTCTATTAGTTGAACAGGATAGTCGGTTCAAACCGGTTTTTTAAAATATGTATATTTACAATATTAATATATTATTTAATAATAAAATAATTTAAAACTATAAATTTTTCATTAATTTAATTATAAATGACTTAAAAACAATAAAATATTATTTTTCTCCTATTTGATTAAATATTGGACAAAATATAGATTCATCATGTCAAAATTGTGGCTCAATTCTAGATGATCGAACCGGTTTTAACTAGTTTTTAGCATTTAGACTGGGATCGAACATGTTTTTTTGCTGATGTGACCCGGTTTTTAGATGAGACCATTATTCGGATAGATGTTAGCATCGGTTCACGGTCAGATCGGTTGGACCGCCTGGTCCAGATCGATTTCAAAAACTATGGAGTAGACAACAAGTGAAAATGTAAACTTAAACTTCAGACACGAATGAATATTTATTTTAAAAAAAAAATAATGGAATTGATGAGATGCAATTTTTTTGTGAACTAAACGATTTTCATCGCGGTAATCTCACTAGGATTTTAGGCGTTCGTATGACATCGAATTATAGCACAAAAAAAATTCATCGTAATTATGTAAATGATAAATTTCAAACATAATTATAATTTTATTCGAACATTTGTTTGTATTTATTCAAACAGAAACTCATGTTCGAATATTGTTCAAATAAATATATGAATGTTCATGTCCGTTCGAACTATCTATTCGAATTTTTGGAATAATTTATTTATATTAAATATAAATAATATAATATATTTATTCATAAACATTCATATTTGTTAATAAAAATATTTATATTCATTCAAATTATAAAATAACATGAAAAAAAGTTCGAAAAAAGTTCATATTTATGTTCGAACGAACAATCACAATCATATATGAATCGAACATATTTCGAATACAAACTGAACGGATCGTATAGCATCTCTAACTTAGACTATCTGTAACTTTGTTCGCGCCCAACACCATTTTCGCCGTATAAATCTCTCTACACATCATCATTCTCTCACGTCCACATCATATTCTCTTTCTACTTCTAAAATTTCTCACTCATCCACATCATTTTATTTCTCTTTCATCCAAATCATCTCATCTCTCCAAATTTCATTTTATCTTTCTATCTCATCAGATTTATTTATTTACTATTCAATTTATCAAAAAATATTATGTTTTAATTTTAATATTTTAAATTTCGATCATCTCAACGATTAAATATTATTTTTTTTAAAATTTATATCTTTGCATTTACTATATTTCAATATTTCGATTGTATTTATTTTCATTGATTCGTACTCATTTTTAATATTTCGATTCAAAACGATCTAATTTTACCTAAAATTACATATTTATATTATTAAAATAAAATTATAAATTTTATAAATATATTTATTATTAAAAGTTATATTTTAAATTAATTTTTAAAAATAAAAAAAATATATATTTAAAGGAAAATGAACAGTATGCGCCCCTTGTCCGCGGAACGTATTTTTCCGAGGAAATACATGCACCCATGTAACCATGGGCGCCCACGTGGAGGAGAGAGACGAATAAGACCGTATTTCCATGCGATTTTCTCCGCCGTTAAAGAGAGCCTTAGATGACCAAATTTACCAAAAGTTAAAGTTAGAGATTAAATATATTATTATGTGTATTAAATTTATGAATGTTTTAAAATAAAAAAATTATTTTCTCTATTTATATTTAACT
Organism: Utricularia reniformis; assembly: GCA_009725065.1. Classification (NCBI taxonomy): domain Eukaryota; kingdom Viridiplantae; phylum Streptophyta; class Magnoliopsida; order Lamiales; family Lentibulariaceae; genus Utricularia; species Utricularia reniformis. The sequence goes on from RWGZ01001092.1 coordinate 798,333, forward strand.
AAAATGAATAATTGGTATTCATATTGACTATTGCAATAAAAAGGGCAGAATCTGTTAATTACTTGATGAAAATGGGATATATAGAAAGACAACTTTGCCAAAAAGTAAAAAAAAAAGTTGTAAAAACAAATTAATTTTTAATTTTTATTTTGTTATGAGTCATTCGCCGCCGTGTACGATTATCTGTGAATACGACGATTCAGTTCTATGATTTGCAAGATCGATTACGGTTTGATCAGCCAAGTAAGGCGGTGGAGTGGTTGTTAAAGGCGGCGGCAAGCTCTATTTCCGAGCTTCCCTTGTGAAACTAGTAAGGGTTATGTGCTTTCATTATCCAGATATGAGAACAGGATTAAAGCTCGAGAAAGAGCAAAAGAGAGAATTACAGAGAAAGAGAAAGAGAATGAATCTTTGAAATCCTCAATGAACAACCCTATTTCTCAAACCACTTCTTTCAGAGAGCTTCTCAACCGAGGAATCAACAACGATATTCAGTTATCGAGAATCAAAACGCCGGCGCCGGTGATGGTGGTTCTGCAGTCGTGTTTCTTTCTGAAATCTTCAAAGCAGTGGCGATCTTCTCAGATAGATTACTTGGGTTATGGGCTTTCGTCGTCTTCTTGCCTAGTATCAAATCTCAATGTTCTCATATTGTGAATCTTTGAAATCCTCAATGTTCCTACTCAGATGGATGCAGAGAGTCATCCGTCGGTTTTCTTTTTTATAAAAATTAGAAATTAATTTGTTTTTCACCTTTTTTTTTACTTTTCTGATAAATGGGTATTTCGACGAATGAATAAAAAAACAATGAGATCAGATTTTATAAAAGTGGTGAAAAACTGGTGAAAAGACTGGTGAAAAGACTGGAATTCAGATTTTAGTTAATCGAAATCTAGTACTTCAGAAACATAAAGGTTTTGAAAGGGACATTTTATATTCTCTAGGGTTTTTTTTCGGAACAAAAAAATGTGATTTTACTGAGATCAATTTTAAAAGACACATAATAGAAACTTGATAAGATCAACATAAACAGAAACACAAACATTAATTTGTTGTAATAATAACTTAAAAAACATCAATAATTTGAAGCATCACCAAGCCTCAGTTCAAGATCCAAAACCTCCAATTTTGACGTTTTTTCTTCAGTTTTCCTCTTCCTGCTACTGACATCCTTCATAGAACCATCCCTTTTTTTCCCAATCTTAAAATCTAAATCCACAGCCGTCGATTGCTTCTCTTCATTATTCACTTTTTCTGGTACGAAGAAGGTCGAAAAGTTAAGATGTAATTTGGGATAAGGAACCCTAATTTCCAATGTTGAAGAAGACGTAATTGTCTGCTTCAACTTTGCCCTATCTCTTCTATGAACATTCATATGACCTCCCAAAGCTTGAGCAGATTTGAATTCCCTCTTACAAAAACTGCAAGAATAACATCTTGGTGGCCAAACATAAGCTTCTTCTTCACAAGATCTGAATTCCCCCATAGAAACCAGATGATTATGAGGTTTCTTATTCTCCCATAACCATTTCCCAGTTTCCTCCATTAAAGAGAGATCAATAAACACAACCCACCCGAGATTTTTATATAAACGACAAAATTGATGAGATTAATTATAAATGTACATGATTTTCTATACAGTTACCGTAGGAGAATGTCGTGGTGGGTACTCTATAACTTTTGGCTTGTTATTCTTATCATATGCTGCTATTCTGATACTTGGATTCTAGTCTAACGTAGGTTTTCTTACAAGGAACAAGGCATTTGTTTGGACGCGACACTGTCCTTTTTTTCTCTTTATTTTTGTGTTTTTTATAGGATTTGTTGAAAGGTATAAACTACAGTGAATATTAAATAAGTTCCGATATGGGACATCACATTTTTAGCAGTTTTTATTTAAAGTATGAAACTAAGATTGTCATATTTTATTAAATCTTACTACAATTGGCTTCCTAATTACAAAACCCTAATTTTTATTCTTCATTAATTTCGATTATTTTGCTTTATAATTTGGAAAATCTAAATATTTAAGATATATATTTATCAAGTTGCCTTTAACAACTTGAATAACCAATCAGGAAATGGCACGCATAAGGAAGGGTACCTAGTGGTTGGAATAAGACGATTATTTTTTAAACGAATAAGTTAAATTTTATAATATTTCGTAGACAAGGCCGGGGTCAGATTATAATTTCTACAAAGTTAAGGCCCACTAGAAAAACAAAACGTGTTGCCTGGGGAAAGATGCAGCACATGCAAAAAGGACTGGGAAATGCAATAAATTTGGCTGCCATATTTTGTTGCATAGTATTTTGTCTATAAATGGACAATAATTAACACTTAAATTAATTATATTTCATCATACAATTATGTGGTCTAAGATTCTCCACAAATTCAAAATTAAAATGGCAGTTTAAAAAAATAACACCTCCTTATTTATAATCTAGAAAAATGAGATAATATCATTCTCTAAATTTTTATTATTTCGATAAAATTGATCACCAAATTTTATTTGTATTTGTACTTTTAATAATCAAACTTTGAATTTTATTCACTATTTATCCATACACATTCTTTTTCATTTCTACAAATGAAAAACCGAAAATTAAAATAATTAAAGTGCCTGCAAGGTTTTACATTAACAAAAGTTAACTAAAATCCTGATGCCTGTTAAGAGAATTACTGATCATCCAAGACACACATGGACATTACAAAAGCTTAAACTTTGGTAGAGAAGGGCGGTCGATTTTGCTGCAAAAGTTGCATCAACGGCCAGAAAATGTCAAGGCGATGGAAACTTCCAGAAGTCTGTATGATAACAAGTGAATCAGTATCACTTACAATAATCAGAGGAGAAAAATTCATTAGTAATGTACCTCGACGATGAAGTGTGCCAACAAGTTACCGGAGCTTCGATCCATAACACCTTTGAGTACAGTTAAATGTAGACGATGAATCGCATCGGCGATTTCTAGGAAGCGATCATGATCAGTGCACTGCATCTGATACAAAACAACATATTCCAGTTTCATGTTTCACGAGTATTTTCTTATGATGCCGATGATCATACCTCGATTAGCATGTGTCCAGGTTCGTCTAGATCTTTGACGAGTATCGGGCATTTTTTCTGATCAGCTCCTAATTCGACAGCCCAACTAGCATTATTCTCATGGCCTTTTTTTATTTCTTCCTTTTCATCAGCTTCCTGTGGAGAAAAGCTATTAGTCAAGTGTTTGTCTGTTATTCGGACAAGGTCAAAAATATATTTACATGCTTCTTTAGCTTATCAGCTTGATTGGTTACACTTGATAAAAAGAGCATGTGCTTTATGGTTTTATCAAGGAGTCCATCGATGCTACACTGCATTGAACAAGTGCAAAACTAATCATTTAGGAACTCGATTCAACGAAAGAAGAAAAAAAATGTTAGTTACCTTTTCGCTGTTTGGAACGAGATCCCTGAGCTCTTTGATTCTGTCTTGAATCAACTGTCTGTCTCGTGGCCTCGCCCTTTGGTTATCGCCATTGCAATCTTTTCTCTTACTTGTCTTTGAAAGCCTTGAAGCTTTAAAATTACCTGAGGATTGCTGATTCTTCCTTCTTTCTTGCTTATTTGGTAGCTTACCATTCATTTCAACTGAAGAAACAGATGGAGACAAACAAGACGAAGAATTTACGGCAAATTCTGATGTCGAAAAGTTCCATTTATCTGTAGGTGTAACCAGATATTTTACTTTAGATGTATTGAAATAAGTGATGCATGATGTACTATCATCCAAACTGCTACATGTAGTCTTTAAAACAGGCTTCATTTCCACGTTATTTGTGGGAAATTCATCAGAGTCAAGTGCCGCAACATAAACTCCAGCAGAGTTACAAGCTGTATCACTCGTCTGGTTAACCTCATCCCCGGTTCCATGTTCGTTTCGCAGCTCAAATTCTTCAGGGAAACTGAGAAAATTGGTGCTCATTTCACAAATACCATTCTCAAATGAATTCACCCAATTTTCATCACTATAAAATGCAGCATTCAAGAGTTCTTCATGATGACTAAAGTTAAGAAAGTTTTGCTCAGCTCCAAAAGTTTTATAATCTCCAGCCATGCATAAATCACCACTTTCGAAAGAAACTGCAGATAGCCTCTCCGATTTGCCATGAAAATCACGAAAAATGTAGTCGGTTATTAGCTGGTTTTCAGGATGTAAAGCCATTTGAGCCTCAGTAGCTGGTTCATGAGAGGTATCTAAGGAAGGAAACAACAGAGATAACAGTCTAATATTATTGATCCAATCAGGGATCCCTGGTTTCTCAAATGACGACACAAATACGTCTTCGATTAGAGAAAGTAATGCTGTGTCCTCAGCCACCTGATTCATTCCACGGAATATCAGAAAATTCTAAATACGAACAAGATCACATTTAGAAGATGAGGGACTGACTAACCATTTCAACAGATCCAAGCTGTAGAACTCCATAGGGGACTATTGGGAGCAGCAAAATTGTCTGCATCAAAATTTGACATGAATTTCAACTTGTAAGATAATTTTAAAAAGTGATGTTTTGTATGCGAGCTGGAAAGCGACTATCGGAATCTCACCTTAATGCCTGCTGCAAACTGGAGTAGCCATTCATCAGGATACTGTGAAAAACAATTCATTTCATACTTGATGACAAATGAAATTGCTAGATGGTGAATTTTATATGCATACCTCAGAAAATAGATCAGATTTGAAGGCAACAGAAGTTATGTTTCCTGCATAAATCCAGCGAGTTTTGCCTGTTATGGCAACTTCTCCAACCAGCCTTTTCATTATAAAAAAATCGGTAAATTAGTCGAAGAAATTGAGCAGCATAACAAAGGAAAATATACCCTTTTCCAAGGACATGAGAAGTACTTGACATTTCAGCCACAGCAAGTCCAACTGGATAATTGCAAGGACTCCACGATGATGAAGTAAAACTATGAAGCAAACTCTCATGTGAATCTTCCAATTGTGAATCCATAAATTTGTTAACCGCAGAAACTTTTGGCTTTTGAACGTTACAGAAGCCATCTTCCCATTCCAAAACACTGAAAACGAAACATTGAACCATTCAAATATGAGAAAACTAGAGTTATAAAGCACAAGGGAGAGTTGACTTTTTACATTTCATACTGATTCTTGAGCTTCCAGAATACTGCATAATTCCATGGAGAATTGCAGCAAATGTTTTTGAGAAATGGACGAAGAAAACTGATGCCCCCCATCCCTTAACAAAATCTGATTATAAAACTAAACTTAACAACCAGAACACTAAAAAAAGACAACTAATTTGAGCAACCAATAACTAGCTTCCCCGGTATGAGCCTCTTCCTGCTTGTACAATGCGTAAACCGGCTCTTCGTTTCATCGGGGGCTCCTTTTCTTTTAACAAACCCAACAATTTATGTCGTTCATCACTTATATATGACATAGTTCCTTCTGAAGATATATGATTAAGAAACCTACTGTAATCTCTTGGTAGAAATATTCATGGTCTTAAGATCAACCAATTCGAAAGAAAGCTGCAAATTATGGTAATAAACCCGGGAAGGTACGATTCTGTCTATACGTAAAAACAGAGAACAGCAACCCTTGAGACCGATAGCTGGGAAATTCAAAAGGTAAAATATATCAGAAATAGAAAAAAACAATGAAAGCGGTCGACCAATGAACTAAAAAACGGCGAACTTAACAACAAGAATATAATTACAGAACTCATACAAGAAAAAAATAAAACTACAGAATTCATTGCTAAAAGTGGATAAACTTACATGAAATTTCACTTCAAATGAAAGAATCATCATAAACCTCGAACTCGTTAGCCTCCATAATCGATCATATACAAGAAAAATACATACAGATTTCAATATGGAAATGGCGAAGACTTGAGAATGCTCGAGAAAATAAAAATGAACAACACAAGAACCAAGTTTGTTTGGTGGGTGAAGCTATATTTATAATGGTAAAATAATATATTTTATGGGACCCACTTATTAGTGGGCCTGGTAATTTCTGGGCCCAACTTGTCCTTTTCTGTATTTTAAACACCGATATTCATTTCATGATCCCCTTGATATGCGTGGGAAGTGTGGGATTCCGTCTACATAAATTTAATTATAATTGTATTTTAAATTGGATATTTTCTTCAATGAGGAGTTTCTCGGTGCCTTCGTTGTTTTGCCATCGTTTTTGAATCTTTTTTACTGTTTTAATATAATCAAAATTTACTAAAATAAAAAGAAAATTTGAAGTACCTCACCGATATTTTAATGTGTGAATTCAAATCGTGTCAAATTAAATTTTGATTGGAGGAAATTAGTACTATAGTAAATAACTTATTTAAATCATTTACGGTGTGTTCTTCTTCTTTTATACATTATATACATGCACATTCATATCATAATTTCGATTAAACTCTGCAATTTCAATATGATATCAAAACTGATTCGATCAAAATCTTAATTATCAATATCAGAAAAATCCAATTCATAAGTCCAAATATATTAGTATTTGAACTTGAGGGGTGTTAAAATATCAAATGGTTCAAAATTGGATTTGAGATTAAATTTAGATTAATTTATAAAAATAGATATTATAGTAAATGATTTGTTCAAATATTTTACGTGTGATCTCATTACCTTATACATTATATCCATGTACACTCCATCATATTATCTATGTTAATATGTTTTATCAAAGTTGGATGAATGAAAAACCGCATGTAAAAACCATATGTCAACTTTTTCGTGATGTAATAATTATATACACGTGGCATATTATAGTAATGAAGTCAGCTTATCCATTTAATTTTTATTTAAAGTCAGACTGAATTATTACTGCAATAATTAGTCATATTAAATCTTTTTAGTACGAGTGTGTAATTAAATTTGATTAGTTGACCTAATCTTATTTGACTTTTAGAATATGGTAATAAAACAAAACACAATACGCATACGATATCGATGTTTTGACTAATGCAGCGCGTTTACGTCATGGTAAAACTAAATAAATAAAACGTGGTAAAAAGAAAAGATAAAAAGTTGACTATGGTATAAACTTTAATCTAAATAGCCTTTTTGTTTTTCAAACATCGCGCGTATGCGGTGATTTAATACAACATTAATTAAGTATATGATTAATTATTACAAATAATAATAAGATTAAAATATACAAGGTATATTGGTTTGTCGTAGCCCATGGAGTAGTAAAAACTAAAAATGTTTTGTTTTATAATATAGATATTATATTTATTAATTTGATATTTAATGTGATATCAATTTAATATATTAAATTGTCAATGTCAAGGAGGAAAAAATCTTACATTTTTAAGAGAATAATTTCCCCAATTTGTTATAAAAAAATTTCATACTTAAATTTAATATATTATATGTTTTATTTTAAAAATAAGAAATACCTTAAACCTCAAAATATTAATAAAGTAAGGTTAATCTATGTTTTTAAATTTATAGCCAAAATTTTAACTCTAGCAGAATTTTGGACTCCATACAAAAATGTTTTTTAACAAAAGGACTAAAATTCAAACACGGCACCCATCATCCTTGTCGGTCGGCCCATTGGGTTTGCTGATGTTCCGGCCGGATTTATTTTGAATTTTTTAAATAATCTTTATTTAATTATAATTATATTTTAAATAAACTTTATTGTTGTAGCGATATTTTAAAAAAAATATAACAACATTCCTTTTACAATAATCTGGTAAAAATATTTGTGTTAGCGAACCAACTATATTTGATAACAATGCATAAATTTCGACAAATAATTTGACTCTTAATTCAAAAATGTGTTGAGTAAATTTATATACATTAACCATCTTATCTATCGTATATTGTTCATTGGAATTTGATGCATCTAAACGAATTTCGTCTAAAATATCATATTGGCCCATAATTCAGTGCTAATCCAAACCTATTTCGATTGGGTTTATTATATATTTTTATATTAATTTAAATGATGATTAAGTTAAAATACAGATGATCATATATCGGGGTGATATATGAAAAAATATCAATTTAGAAAAGAAAATTTGATGCCATCGGTATTCTTATAATTGATATAAACTATGAATTATTACTTATAATTGAATGTTTAAAACAATATTTATTGTAAAATCAAGAATTCAACATTTGGCTCGAATTTAATATTCGTTTTTTAAACCTAAAAAACATTACAACTTCTATTGGATTTTGGAACTCTAAAAAAAATAAACTCAATTTACAATTTTCAATGAATTTTAATTATTTCATCTAAAATCGTTTTGTGATTCACTTCAAAAGTATCCCGAAATTAATTATTATAGTAATTTGAGATTAAGACTATCTTCTGTATACGTTTTGAAAATTAGAATGCAGTTTGAGAATGTATTTTCAGAATGTGATTATAAATCAATAATGTATTAGTGCTCTGTAATTGATAAATTGAATTGAAACACGAGAATAATGTTTTGTATAAAATTGAATTTATACAAATTAAACTCATGGTTGTTAGTATCTACATGACGAAAGAAATTATATATGGTTATAGCTGCACGTTACAGATACATGGGAATGGAAAACTTATAAATATGTCAAACGAAATTGTAAATATGATATTATTGAAGGTGAAAAAAAATATGATTTTTTAGAAGATATATTTCTAATTTAAATATAGAAAATGCATTATAATTTCCAGATCTATTCTTTTACCCCATTCTACATTCAAATAACAATTTGAAAATACATTCTGTTTATAATCAGAATGTAAATGCTGTAGTGTTTTGTAAAAACTGCAATAATGTATTATAACATCAAAATGCAATTTGAGAATGAATACATAATATAGTCTAAGAATATTTTATTAATTTTAGATTAAAAATGATAATATTTTTATTTAATTCAAACAAATTTAACTAATTAATACCTAAATTTCTCCTTTTTACAATTGATTCAAAGGTTGCTTGACTTGTAGGAACCGTACGCAAGCGTGGTTTGTTTCTCTGGAAACACATAATCATCTTACCACCAAGAAATTTCAAGCCAAATGTAAACAAAAGTCATTTCCGTAAAATTTAATGTTTTAAAATAAATAGTCTGTTTTAAATTTTTTAAATGAATTTCTGTTATTGCAAGGATTTGCCGTTTTTCGTGTACTTTGCCTAAAAAAATCATCTATGCGTCATCGACTCGTTCGATCGATTTGATGTGACTCGATTCGAAACGACTCTGCAAAAGTATAAAAGTCGTATTTTCGACTCGGCTATTATTTTTAAATAAAATAATATTAAATAATATTAAAATTTATTGAAAGTTAAATAAACTATATTTTTTAAACTACAAATAATTTATTAATTTATTATATAAAATAATTCAACTTTATAAAAAATGAGTATAGCTGTTCTATTTTATGTCTTCCCGAAAGCAACCATATTTTAGTCCATTATCGCTTATATGATTAATTCACAAATAGATAGATTATATGACAAAGTTATGAATACATATAAGTCATTTTTCTAACGAAGAAAAAATATAATTAATGAAAAAATAAAAAAGACATTGTTTTGTGTCAAATGTCAAGAGTCGTTACGAGTCGGACGCGATCCGACACGAATAAGTGAGAAAAATTGAAGAATCGATGCAACAGAAAAAAAGTCATACAAATAGGGCCTATGCAACCCTCCCCTAAATCCATAGAAAGTTGGTAAGAGAAGTAAAGGCCCAATTACCTTGTATTATATCATTGGGCCGGCCCGATATCAATCATCGATTCAACTTACTTCTAAAAAGTCTACTGTCTACCTCATGACCAACTATATGTTTTTTAACTTAATTCATTTTCGGTTGTGTCAATATTTACACGATTACAATCCGTAAGTGTAAGATTCACTTATTAAAATTATAGAATCTTACAGAAATTATGGCAAGAGTGTTCACAGACATGACATGACATATATGATGAGAATATCATGATGGAATTCTTAATTGCTACTCTTATAAAATCTAATCAATTTTACTTCTTAGTATTTTACTTTTTATAAACAAATTCAACATTCCCCCTCAAGTTCAACCATAAGGTTTCGGTTTGAAATGAATCAAACCAGCTCCGATATCATATTGAAATTATAGAATCTCGTCGAAATTATGACGGGAGTGTGCACATATATGACATATAAGATGAGGATATCACAATGTAAAAGACTTGAACAAATCATTATATGATAGAATTTATACCCTTATAAACTTAATTATCTAAATTCTTTTAGCAATGTGAGACAAATTCAATATTACTTGATCCCGACTTCATTTTACGGGGTAGATCCAACTCATTTATATTTAGAAATAAACAACTATTTTTCAGAATTAAATCCCATAATCTCTATACTATTCTAAAAGTAATATTTCATATCTTATTTTATATTATCATTATATTAAAGAAGGGCGAAAGACAAATTTGGTCCCCAAAGTTTCGAGTTTTGGCAAAAACAGTCCCTAAAGTTTTGTGTGTGTAGAATAATTGGTACTCAATGTAACATTACGCAAATTTGATCCTTAAAATTTGCAAAGCGTGGCAAATTTAGTCATCAACAATGGTAAAGGTTCCCAAAGTTTGCAAAACGAAAACGAAGATAAACGAGAGACGAAACAAACTTTTCTCGCTTCATAAACAAAAAACTCTAACGGGAACGACGTTACACAAATTGGGGACCAAATTTGCCAAATTTTCGAAATTTCGGGGACTAAATTTGTTAGTGGGTGCAAAGTTTGAGGGCCGATATTGTCAAATTTAAAGTTTGCTAACGATTATGCCACTTTGGGATTCTATTTGTCAAATTAATTAAACTTCGATGACCAAAATTGTCAAAATATTAAACTTTTATGACTAAATTTATCGTTTAAAAGTTTGAGGATCTAATTCATCATTTTATTTAAACTTTGAGGACGAAAAACCTCATTTTCTTATTAAAGAATCACATCTAAATAAAAAATCTCCAATTGTTTTTCCTTTACATCAGATTAAGCATTTAATATCGGATTTGAATTTTAAATTAAACACTTGCATATTATTTTTTAGGTTTCTTGAGACATGAAGCTCAATCACTTCTTCACGTAAAGCTTCACATTGCGTGATATGAATTTAAAAGATAACAAGACTTGGAATTTACCGGCGGCGGTCAATACTCTCTCTTCTGTTAGCGTGTTTATTATGATGCACATGTTTTATATTCTCCCTATTTTTTAAAGAAAATATAAATAAAGTCTACTTATATTTTTTTTTTAAATATAATGACACACTAAACTATTACATTCACATGTTGAAGTTATATACTAATAAATTATTTAGAGTTATTTGATAAATAGATTAATCTAAATTGTTAATTTTTTTAATTATTGTATATTATTATTCTTATTTTTTATGGAATGAGCTACACAAATTATCCCACTTTTACTTATGAGTTAAGATAATTGGATAAGAACGCTAAAACGGCTAATCTACATGAAAAATATTTGAATATCGAGTATATTCATCCGGACATATTTTTTTAATATCCGAACGGTGAATATTTAACATAATCTAATCACTTTTATTTTGGATCTTTTTATCATATATAATCTTGATGTGACATGTATTCTTATGTTAAATATGAATACCAAATATATTCGCGTTCCATTTATTTTATTTTTGCATTTTTTATTCACTAAACTAAATGAATTAGAAAATTAATAGAAAATTATTTATTTTAATACCTTTTGCATGTTAACATTATTATACATATATATTTTATATTTCATTAAATAAATTAGATGAAAACAAACTAATGTTAATGCATAGAAAATTTAATTTTCAACTTAGTTTTGTAGTGTTAATGTTTCATTAGATTCCTTTTTATGATTATATAAATGAGAAAATTGTAAGGATGACACCTGATCTTTGAAATAATATAAAGACGATATTCTTATAATTTCAAAATTGCGTACGAAACATCTAAAGTTTACATAATGTGTGTAGTTGATCCACCAATTTTTAAAATTTGTAAACACCATATCCTTAAAGTTTAAAAATTGTATAGGTAGCCCACAAAGTTCCAAAACTGTTTATATTTGACTCTTACGTCCGTTAATTTTTTGAATTTTTGCTTAATTGACATCTTTCTTTCCACATGTTGAAATTGATCCAGTTTGTTTACTGATTTGATATTTAGCCACCGAACATATTAAAAAGTTCAAATTAACTCAGAGAATATCAAATGAGTAAACAAAAATAGTCAATTTCAACATGTGGAAAGAACGAGATCAATTACGCAAAAACTCAAAAAAATAACTTAAATGAGAGTCAAATATAAACGGTTTTGAAACTTTGGGGGCAAACCATGCAATTTTTAAACTTTAAGAACATGACGTTTACAAATTTAAAAAGTTGGAGGATCAACCACACATATTATGTAAACTTTAAGTGCTTCGTACGCAATTTTGAAACTATAAGAGTATCGCATTTACACTATTTTAAAGATCGCAGGCCAATGACAATCATCACTCTTATATAAATTATTAAAACAAAAAATAAAATATATCAGTATATGTAAATCAATTTGTTATCCCATACAAAAAATTCGATCAACATGTACATTACCCTTATCTATTGGATGAGGTCATAAAAATATATTCAAACAGGATATCAAATCCATTTACACCCAATGACTAACGAAACCACCAAATTTGACTGGGCAAAGATTTCTGCTTCTATTTCTCTTCAAGTTCAACGTTTATTTATTATTTCTTCATATTATATTACATTATTTTAATTTAATATTTAAATTATAAGAATTGCCGACAAATATGTGCACAAGAATCAGTCGTTGGGGAAAGAAGGTCGTGGGGATATGTCACAATTCAAATACGTCACGGGAGATATGTGTATCTTCTAGTACCCTATTTTATTTCCCTTTCTTTAAAAATATAATAAAGACATTTATCTTTTATTTTTTAAGTATTATATATATATATCTTTATTTCTGTAATAATTATAAAATGTCTGAAACTGAAGGTAAGAAAACTGTGGGCCGTGGGGGCACGCGGGGGAGATGATCCTTATCAATTCACAACTGATTAAAGTAAAGCACGGAAAATGTGGGAACCACACATATCCTTCCACGTGGCAGCGACGGCGGCAGTAAAGACAATCAATACAAATTTAAATCATCAATGGCGATAAGGATTTTTTCTTTTAACAGGGTAGACTTTCTCTTTTTTGATTGTTTTTATTTCAGACGGGATAATCACTGCCGGCATTGATCGATTAATTGGGTAGAGTTCAACTTTTTTGGATCTGCTTTGCCTTTTTTCAATTACCCATTGGATTTTTGCTTGTCGTCTGGGTTATTCGTTTGTGATCTGCGGCGGTTACGTCCTTGACGGTGGTGGGCCTTCGTGTATAAAAACTAGGGGTGTTTTGGGATTCTCCTACTTCACCACCACGACAATCCCATTTCCGATTTTGGATCTTATTTTTAGAAAAATGTCTGTTTCTGATCATTCTGGGTCGAAGGAGTCTTCTTCTGAGATTTTTGTAACAATCTATCCTCCTCCTGCTACGGTAAACAAATCTATGCCCATTGTTATGGATTTTTCTTGTTTAATCACGTAAATTTCATCATTAGGTGGGTTTGGGACAAAAATCGCTACATTCTACTGAAGCTGACAAGTTAAACGGTACAGGTAATGGATTTTGGAGTTCCATGTGTGCTGTTTGATGCTCCTTTCTATTAATTAATCTGGGAAAATGTGATGAAGTGGATGATGGTTTAGGTTGTGTAGGAGAGAAAAGGAGTAGTATAAAGGAGATGTTTGAGCAGGAAAAAGTGAAGCCATTTCACTATAATTCTTCAATATATTACGGTGCTCAAGATGTCTATTTCCAGACAGAGACTAGTCAAAAACCTGTAAGAATCATCAAATTACTCTCAAAATCTGTCGATTTAATCTATTTATGATGCTTGTTAGGTTAAAAAGGATGGTGGAGGAGGAGAAGACTTAGACGGTGCCTTGAGAGGAAACTGGTGGCAGGGTAAGGCTTAAAACAAGAATAATCCCTTATCGTTTTTTGTAATTGCAGGGTTTTGCATTGCAGGATCCCTTTACTACTAGAATCTTACTACCGAATTAAGATATGCTTATTTGTAGGTAAGTTATGTATCACAGTAAAGTAAAAGGAATTTCAGTATAGGATGCCGGTTAACTCTTTTGGGTTTGTTTTCTGCAGCGCCGCCGTGTATATCGACGGCGAGAAGGGCTGAGTTTCTATGAAAATAGCTACTAGAGACGATGAACCTTGGCTTTTGAGTATTGGTTCAAATATTAGATGGAAATATTATGGAATTGTAACACTCTTGTTTATGATGAAGAAATTCACTATATATAAATACCCAAGGAAGTTATATGCATATTTATTTTAAATATATTTTGTATTTCTTTACTTGTGATTTAATATTTTTAAGGTATTAATAAATTTGCTATAGTTTGATTATTTTTTGAATGGATATCGTTAGTTTTTATATTTATCAATTTTTTAATTTTTAATTTTTAATTTTTAATTTTTTATGGGTTTATCAGGAAACCCAATAATGGCTCATAATTTCGATAAAATGTTATAAATTTCTGTTACATTATTTATAAAACATATTAATGAGTTGAGTTGATTTTCACATATAATAAGAAATTTTTAATATTATTTTATTAGTAATTTAATTATAAAATAATGTACATATTTTAACATAGTTAATTAAACAAAATCGACATAAAATACAATTTTTTTAAATTTAAAACATTACATGAAAAGAAGATTGTGACTGATCCAAATGTACGTAGGATAAAACAGACCATGTCGGAAAGAGAGATATAAAATTTAAAAAACGCCGTTGCCGGGGATCGAACCCGGGTCACCCGCGTGACAGGCGGGAATACTTACCACTATACTACAACGACAATTTATAGGTTTATTTATTTTAAATTAAATGTCATAATGTGCTTTACATAAAAAGGGTATTATGGACTATTCCACTGAAATATTGATTCTACAATGAAAGCCAATCACAATAGTCCTTCTATTGGGCCGTACTTAATGGGCATGGGCCAAATTTTGGGTTCATTTCCAAAACGATTTGCTTGTTTTCCATCATTTAATTTATTATAAAAAAATATTTAGTCAATGATGAAACTCAACAGATTCGATGAAATCGGAATGAAGTTGCAGATCAAAATGTTATTTATTTGATTTGTATGTTAAAATTCCAAGGCATAAAAAATAAACATCACGGACGTGCTCGACGGTTCTTCCTCCGACGTGTTAAACTGCCAACGAAGCCAACTCCAGATACTGAATCGAAAACCGCGGTTTTGCCATTCAATGTGCGTCTACGAGATTCGAAAGTTTGATTGAGAGAATAATGTACACGAGCGACTCCGTTCTATGAACGCTAGAAGACCTTCATTTTGATTTCATGTTGTTTTGGCACCGCCATTACGTGAACGTTTGAGATTTTTTTTATTTGGGAACTGGGTTTCTCGGCTTTAGATCTTGAGAGGTGGGACTGTTCCTTTTTTGGGAAGAAGGATGCGTATATGACGGCTGTTTGCTTTGTGTATAAGAGTATGCTAGCCCTGCTGTTTTCACGTACATTGAAGATGTCATTTTACGTTGGTCACGAGGCATCAAAGGTATCACCTTTTTTCCTTTCTAGTTTCTCTCCCGGCTGCCATACTTACCCCGCCAAGTTTTGCTGTTTTTTCTTGAGAAGATATGGAAGAGATTTTGCTCAGAGACAACAACGGAACTTAACCTTCTTTCGCAAAATTGGAAGTATATTTTTGGTGGTGTACTTTTTCAGGTTTGCTTAACCAAAATTTGCTCACCGGTAACGAGCTGCATGTGTATTTATAATGTAGTTTGAAGAATCGTTAATCTTAGATTGTAAAGCATGCATATATTTGATTATTAAGTGACTAAAACATCTGGTTTATGATGCTTCCTTTACATTAAGTATATTTTTACATTGTGGCCATGCCACAAGTTTTGGATATTTAAATTTGGTTGATAGTAAGATTCAACGTTGTTGCATTAGTACATTCATGGGTTAGCAGCTAGAGGAGTTCATTATCTGCATCGTCCAGGTCCGATTCTTCAGGACGTGGGCTTCTTTCTTCTTCCGGTAGTGTTAATCACACATATTTGTCTTCTTTTACATATGATGATGCTAACTATGCCAAAATACAGGAGCTTGGAGCAGATAAAGCCTATATCAGTGAAACTGTATTTACCCTTATTTTCTTGTCTTTTGTTTTGGTGAGTTGTTCTCATTCTCTATTATTTGTATTAGAAAGAGTAATTTTATTTAAAATGAAATGAAATGTATGTTCACTCAGTGGACTTTCCATCCTTTCGTATTCAAAGTCAAGAAGATTTACACGGTTCATATATGGTGCAGAGTCTTGGCATTTCTAGTTGTAAGTACAAAAATTTGTTCAAATTACTAGATAAGTTGGGGATTTGCAGCTTCTAAATTGCCTAATAATATCATTGGAATCGCAGGCATGCCAATTTCTTCGCATTTTAACATTTTATTCCACTCAACTTCCTGGTCCTAACTATCACTGTCGAGAGGTGACGACATATGATCCTGATCCTGATCTCCTACATTTTTTTGTGTACATTTCAGTTATTTTTATTGAATGTTACAGGGTTCAAAGCTTGCCCGATTACCACCCCCTGACAGTATTTTTGAATTTCTATTAATGAACTGTGAGTTTTGAATTCTGCATCACATGTAAATTGTTCCTGATATTGCTTCTGTTGTTGTAGTTCCTCGAGGGTTGGTTTATGGCTGCGGTGATTTAATTTTCTCTTCTCATATGATATTCTCTCTCGTTTTCGTTCTAACTTACCATAATTACGGAACTAAGAGGTAAAATCTTTGTAATTACATTCCCAAATTTATGTAAATTTCATAATATGTTTGTTTTAACTTTTAACAGCTTTGTAAAGCTATTTGCTTGGCTCACTGTTATACTCCAAAGTCTCCTTATCGTTGCATCACGCAAGCACTACACAGTCGACATTGTAGTTGCATGGTAAAATCTGCGCTCGAACTATCTTTGAAATGTATTTCATGATAATGAGATGTTTTTCACAGGTATACCGTGAATTTGGTCGTGTTTTTCGTCGACAAACGGCTTCCTGGTTAGTCGTATTCGTGTAATACGACATATTCGTTAGTTCTCATTTTGTTTCTGTGTACAAATGCAGAACTACATGATCGCTCGGTACCTCTGTTTCTCCCTTTAACGAGGGACAACAAACCTAAAGAAGCTTCACACAAACTAATAAACGGGAGCTTGAGTGATTTTCAGCGGCCAAGAAATGGTAAAATTATAGGCAATGGAATTGTAGTCATTGAAAATGCTAATTGCTAAGCTGAATATTTATTTATTTATCAATATATTCTAACAGAATATGACTGTCTCAAGACACCATTTTTGTTCTGTTCTTATTTCCTGACCATGTACTTGCTGCAAGGCTGCTCTGTTTTTTTGACATCACATTTTAAGCATTACCCAAACTTTTAATGATATAAATGTATTGAACTACGAGCTAAAAACCAATGTTATTACAAGCAAGAGATTTTTATTGAGATCCTCCAATATAAATGGGTATTTTCTCTAAATAACCTAATTTGCTTTTCTATTTATTAAAATAACCTACTTTGTCATTTTTTTATCTAACTAACCCACTTACCGGGAGACGTAAGTTATAAACAAGTTACATCAATCAAAAAAAATTACCGCTGTTTGTTAGTTTCCCGCTGTTTCTTAACTCACCCAACAAAGAACTCATTACACTACTGCTACAAGTGAGCTTCTATTCAATCATGTGATTGAGAAGGCAGCAAAGCTTGTTTCGTTCGATCGTGACTCGTTTCTTTTTCGTGAGTAAGTTTTATTTGATACTGAAATTACAGAAAAATTGTGTAAAAAATGGGATTTGAGAGATTTGAGCGATTAGGCCCATCAATGAGTTTTTTGATAAAGCTAACAATGTCACAGATTATTATAATAAAAAATAACATTACTTTTTATTTGATTTTATTTAAATCATGAATTAATTTACATTTACAATATAGCACTGATTTGTAGACTGAAATGACATACTTTTTATATAGATCGGTTTCTATAATATAATAACCGACCTACGATATTTTTTTTAAAATTATAAGTTGTGTCTTGTCATCATCATTTTATTATTTTTTATATAAAAAAAATAAGAGGTCGGTTTCAAGGTTTATAGAAATCGACCTATCAAAAAAGCTGTCCATTCACACTGCAAATTAGTGCTATGTTTGTAAAGCAAAATTATTCAATGATAAAAATAAAACGAACGAAAAAGTAATACTATGTTTTGCAGCAACTGTATATAACACTATTACTGCAAAATTTTACTCCCCCATCAAGTTCCATTACAGGGAGAAATTGTGTGTAAAAATAGGATTTGAGAGATTTTTTGTAAAATATTGTTCAATGTTTCAAATTTTTGGAAAAAAATTGTTGTTTGTGCTTTGATTTTCATGTCATATAAATATAGGGGTTATAACTAATTTCAAACAATTATAGAAGTAAATTTTATGTATTTGTTTTAGAAGTATGCAATTTATCAATATTTGTTGAAATATTGATATTGCTATCTGTAACTTGTTAATATTCAAGTAGGTTAGTTCAATAAAAAAATTAAAAGTATATTATATTGATAAAAAGTTTTGTTAATTAGATTATTTGGATAAAAAACTCTCCAATGTAAAGAGTGGGTGGAAAATGGAAATGGTCATGTTCAATTGTTGGTGTCTTCCCTTACATGCATTTGTGGGGTTGTCTTAAAATGATGGGGGGAGATAAGGCTTTCTTTGTCTGCTTTAAAATTCTCTAGCGATTTGTTATGCATTAAATATAGCCTCTGGTCAAACTTCAATCAATAATGGCGGCCCACGGTGTGTGTGCTTCAGGTCATTATTAACCTACCAGACAAAGCTGCAACTTAAAGTGAAGAAGCTTTAATGATTGCTGAAAACTGTTTTATTAGATNTTATTGCAGGGAGAATAACACCACAAAGTGTAATTTACAGCTTTGGAACAATGCTTCTTGATCTTCTAAGTGGCAAGCATATACCTCCAAGCCATGTAAGTTTGTTTAAACATTCAGGTTTTTAGCATTTAGATCAGAGATTTGATGCTGTTATTACAGGCCCTTGATTTAATCCGTTGTAAGAATTTTCCGATGCTGATGGATTCGTGTCTCGAGGGGCAGTTTTCGGATGACGATGCAGCGGCAATGGTTCGTTTAGCCACTCGTTGTTTGGAGTACGAAGCACGCGAAAGGCCTATTCCTAAGTCTCTTGTTTCTTCTCTAGTTTCATTACAGAAAGACAATGAGGTATAATGATCAGACAAAATCTGAACTAAACAAGAATCATCATCACAGTTTTTTGTTTTGTTAAGGTTCCTTCTCGTGTTCTGCTCAACGTTCCGGTTAATGATCTCCGATCATTAACGCCAATGGCAGAAGCTGTATTGAAATTGGATCTATTAAGCATTCATCAAATATTGGAAAAAGAAGATGAGGGCATTTCCACAGAGGTAATAACAATAACAAGTCACTAATATCTCTATCAGATATTTGTATTGATAAAAGATCTTTTGATGCAGTTTTCATTTCAAATATGGACAACTCAAATGCAACAGGCTATAACCTGGAAGAAACAAGGCGATGTCGCATTTCGAGCAAGAGATTTCCGAACTGCAATCCGATGCTACACTCAGGTAGATCATCATCTCTTCAAATACAATAATGTACCTGTTTATAGCGATAACTGATGATTATTGAGAAATCACAGTTTATCGATTCCGGGATAATGGTATCGATGATGATCTATGCTCGGAGATGCTTATCGTTTCTGATGAATGATATGGATAATGAAGCTCTAGGAGATAGTATGCAAGCAATGGTGATTTCACCAGAATGGCCTACTGGTTATTACCTGAGAGCAACTTCACTGTATAAAATAGGAATGGAAGATGAAGCTCAACAATACCTTAAAGAAGCTATTGAGTTGGAATCCAGAAGAACTGGAAGTGTTGCTGTTTAGCATATTTTTATAATCGATTTCTCTGTTCTATAAATCAAATTCTAGAACCTGAATTGACTAACATGTTCAGCCAAGTTTCCCTGTTCATGAATCAGAATCAGAATCAGAATCAGAATCAGAATCAGAATCACAATAATATACATTTCAAGATCTAAAAGGCAAGGATTCTGAGTGCGGTGGTGGAATATATGAAAATAAAGATGATAAATGTTAACAGTAGTGCTACTAAACCAGAACATAAACAGCTGGCGTCGGAGGTTGACATACTGGAGGCAAACGTAGGAGGTGTGTAAATAGCAAAACTAAATGGCGTCCCTGGAGGAGGTACCAAAAGATTTTCTTGGATAGGGCAGACGACATTTCTTGCTACTGAATTGCAGATTTCGCAAATCCTGATTAAAAGAAGAAATTTTGAAAGCGGAAAAAAGTAGAGTTGAGATAATTTAGAAATTACCTGTTGCCTTTGACTCTGAACCAGGTAATAGCACAGAATTGGTGTACAGAAGATAAGTCACCTACACAGGAACACCCAAGTTCAATGACGACGATACGAGAATTGGGATTTGAGTTCACCAAACTCGATTGACAAATACGGCAAATTCTCTCAGTCCTTTCGCTCTCCATCTCTTTCTCCGATTTTCCAGATCCCCAAATCTTCATCGCCTGTTAAGTAGAGTTGGAAGTTGAGAGATTCACGCATTTGTATCCCCATTCACCACATCAATGGAGTCAATAACTGAAATGCAGATAAATCAACGTGTTTCACGTAAACTGAGTAAATATTGCTGAAGATTTCAAACTGTAAATTAAGCTTCAATTTCGCTGATAAATAACATGAAGATAATCTATCTTTAAAAAATAAAAGTACCACATAACAAGCATTCATGATCGGTACAGAGTTTAGAAGCAGTTTCCAACCCACCGGAGATTACTAGGGCTAGAAATGAGAGAATTTACAGCTGCAACGATTCTTTGTTAACGATCCAAACGCCGTCGTGTTAGTGGCCAAGGAATTTGTAGACCATTTAATTTACAACTTTTTGGTCCATTTAATTTTATTTAAAAGCTATATTGCACCAACAAAGATGTCAGGTACGAGATACGAGATTCGGGATGCGAAAGTGTAAGATTCGTTAATTTTTTACGAATTTGATTAAAGTGTTTTAAAGATTCGTAGATTAAAATAATATAAATATATTATTTTTTTACAATTTACTTAATAATCGAATAATATTTCAAATCATTTCGATTAATAATATGATGTATTGTATAAAGTTTTATGCGAATTAATAAAAAAATATTTTTTTTCGATTTTTTTACAATTTTTAGTTTTTTTTTATTTTTACGCACCCGTACGCACCCTGTGCACCCCGCACCCGGTGCGCACGGGTGCGCTAGGTTGCACGAATTCGAGCGAATCGTGCAACCTAGTTTAAAAGAGTGTTTCATATTTTAGTGTCATTAGTGTAGTGTTATAAATTTCCGATATATCGAAAATTTCGGACGTACCGGTTTCAGTTGGTATTTTGGCAAAATATCGACCGGTACGGTTATTTCCAAGTCAATTTTTTGTGGGTTGGGTCGGGTTTTTATTTAAAAAAATTAAGAAATGAATATTTTATAATTTAATTTGTTTTAATATTTCGATACGGATCCATATGAGCTTGTCCGGTATTCCGATAATTTAATTTGTTTTAATTTGTTTTAATATTCCGATACGGTACATATCCAGTATACCGATCCAATGAGCTTGTCCGGTATACCGATCGGTACCAGTTTTTAAAACATTGCATTAATGTTCTGTTTATAATGTTTTAGCATTATGAGAACGTTTGAGCTTTTTCATAACGCTTTTCACATCAATTTTTTTTATAAATACCTCACTCCTTCCTATCATTTTGTACAACATTTGTATCATCTTATCTACTATAATCTTAATTAATATATAATTTATTTTTTATGAATATGTTATGATAGTTTTATTTATTTATTTATAAAAACTTTATTTATTTATTTGATATATATTTCAATTATTCTTGAATATATTATTAAATTATTTAATATTCCTTAATCTCAATTAATATATAATTTATTTTTGGTATATATGTTTTTGTACTTATATTTATTTATTTGTTATATGTCGCATTAATTTTTTATATATATACATAACTTCTTCTCATAATATTCTACATTATTTGCATACTATTGTCTTCAATTGTTAATCTCAATGTATAATATATTTTTTGTAGATAAGTTTTTGTAGTTTTATCTTATTTATGTGTTTGTTATATGTTTCAATTATTGTTGAATTATTTGACATTTGTTAATCTTAATTAAGATATACTTTATTTGTTGTATATATGTTTTTGTAGTTTTTTTATTTATTTATTAGAATAAGTTTATGATGCAGACATAGATCGTCGTCGTCGTACTCGCCCAACAGTTACGACCAGCTTATTGTATCGACTGGAACAACACATTAGCAGTCGAATTATGAGAGGTGAACCTGGTTCTAAAATAGAGTTTAAGCACAGAGAATATTACCTGAGCAAGTTGGGATAATTGGACAATCGGGTAATCCAGTATTCGATTGACTGGGGTTCTTCGGCGTTCTAAAGACCACAAGGATGAAATTGACCGCTCTTATCGAGCGATGTAGACCAGAAAACACACATTTATCTTACCATCTGGTGAGACAACAGTAACTTTACTGGAATACAGATTAGGGGTGTTGCTATCAACGGTAGACGCACCAGTAGAAGTGTATTGGAGTGGATTATGTTTTACACGTTCACTTTTGGTTGGACTCCTGAGGTCGAAGACTTTCGAGCTCCTTATTTCTTGATACGGGCTTTAGGGGACTTTGCGATTTAGCGCTCGACATCACCCTTGCAATCCGATGAATAGGTTCTTCAGCTAGCTCGGAATATATGTCTGTTGATCGTGGTAATAATTATGTTACATGATACAAGTGGAGATCGAGCGAAGGTGATATTGATGGATATTTTTTGAGATGTAGAAGAATTCACTGGGATAAGTTGGGGGTCTCATGTACTCACGAATTTATATCGCGAGTTATGTAAGGGAGCTGATGAGACCATCGGATCCTAGTACCCCGAACCAGGTTAGACCCAAGTCTTGCTAGGTCGGCCCAAGTGACAGAAGCCGAACTTGGAGGTCCTAGATCCAACTTCTAATGAACGTTCAGCCCGACGAAGATAGATGGACCCAAAAGCCCGTCAACAGCTCATGCTTAGCGATCAGGGAACGAATGCCAGAATTGTGCATGGTTCCCCTCGTCGGGACCGATCGGTCCAGATGATCACAGCTACGTGTCTTGCGTTCCGGACTCAACCATGTCTTCCACCCTTCGGTCCAGATAGCGCAGAGGCGTGCCTGAAAGAACCGTACAAAATTTCTTCCGGTCGGGAGACAATCGGTTAGCGGCGCCGAAAGACCTGACGCCGCACAACCAAATAGGGTCACGCCTGGCAACGTTCCCACCCAACATAGACTGACTTAGTCACATGAGACAATCACAAAACGACACCATCGTGTTCGCACAGTGAGGGAGGCATGTAAAAGGAACACTTTAGAAACGGAAAAAGGATCCCCTCCCGGCTCTGGCTGTGTCTTCTTGAGCGTTTCCTTTTCCTTGCTGTCTTAATTAACCATCTCATATTTGTAATGAACGGTTTGATTAGTTTATCGACTAAAGATATTTCTAACTCTTAGTCAAGTGGTTTTTCCCCATTTTCCATAGGTTTTCCATTTTAAATTTGTCGTGTTCCTTCCCTTTTTATTCATAATCGTTTCCCCTCACATGAACAAATCATAACCGAGTTCGTCTTGTAACGAACCGGTCGACTGTTGACACCCCTGGTTTTCTAACCACAACAAGGAGCGATCGGCGGAGTTACATTAGATGGAGCATTTCGCGTTGTTCAGGTACATATTGTACATTTAAAACTTTCTACATTTTGATATAATATTAATGAATATTATCGTATTTTTAGATTTGAGCGTGGTCACGAATACCATCGATCACCACTTCGCTTAGGGGTCGTTTCGTTGATGAGGAGTACGACCATCAATGCTTTCAGTTTTATGGGAGGAGGTAACAATAATTTGTTCTATTAACAATTTGATGTTTGGAACCGAGTTCGTCTTGCAACGAACCGGACGACTGTTTATACCCCTGGTTTTCCGACCACAACAACATGTGTGTTATGCAGGAATTTTGGTGGTCGTTTGAACCACCACGACACGGAATTTTGGTGGTCGTTTGTCAAAGTAGGGACGCTTTGGACCTAATAGGTCGTAGAGAGGTAAATTTTGTTATTACTAACACAAATTTCGATAAATTAACTATGTATTATACAGTTTATCTGGAGTCCATACGAAAATATGGACATCGCACAAGCTGATCAAGAGACAATCACATTGTGGTTATACACTGGACCATTTATATACTTCGGTCGAGTTGAGCTACATCATCCTGACCGTGTGTCTCGTCAGTTGGCGCTACCGCTTTCGATTCCCCGATTATCCGAACCTGCAGATATACTTCGTCGATTGCATTTTTACAATATCGAGAATGGGTAGGATTGATGCTCTATCCATTCACAATGGATTACAATGTGGAAGAATTCTCATGACCATTTATGCGGTACCTTAGATGAAGTCGACGAAGAAATCTACTTCACTTGGTTCAGGTCATACGGGATGACCCACTTGGCGGTCAAGTCACACGAGAATACCCTATGGAGAGGTGGATTTGCTAAGCCGATTGCGCACATGGTAACATTAAACTGATTTGTGATGTTATTATTTCTTTTAGAACTAAGAGTGTTTACGTGTGCAGGCAACGGAGCTGGGTGATATATCCGAAACCCAGTTGACACGTAACGAGGAACTGTCACAGCGGGTACGTGATTTGGGAGGAACAACACACTCTCAGGTTTACGGGTACTGACTTTCTCCACAGTACACGTCTCCTGGACAATGGTTCTCTCCACCTACCAGTGTTGGAACGACGCAGCCTCCCATGCAGCAAACTCAAACATCAGGTTCGACACCAAACTCGTTCCCTTCTTCACCGTACCCGCAACCACTTTACCTTCCTTACCCACAATACCCTCCACCGAACCCACAGTTCCATCGTGTGGGTTAGTGTTCCGTATCGTTTTCCCTCATCGTGTGTGAGAGTTCACTTCGTTTTGTTTTTCTCTTCAAGCCAGCTCCATACATCTGGATTAATACTCCGGATCTTCATCACGTCATTGTGCATTTTGTAACCTTTTGACTGTGCACCTACTCTATACGCTATCCGTTTTAACTCTGCTCTTGAATGCACTGTATAGGTTGGAGCAAAAATGTCGGAGTAACCAACAATGGTGCAAGTGGCCGTTCTGAAACTGTTCCATCTCATTCACTGATTCCAATATACATGCAGCTCTGTCGGATATGACACATGTTTCACGTTTACCAATATAAAAACGATCAAGGTTTTGTAAATACCACTTCAATGTTTTACAACTTTCACTATCTACTAGAACGAATGCCACATGAATAACATGTCCACCACCATCTCGTGCTACGGCAATAAGCAGTTTATGATTGTACCTATTAAATAATATTAAAATCTGTAATAATAAGATTTCAGTTCTAATTACAATTTTTAGTAAACAAACATTGAATACAAGTGGGTGGCGTCAACATAAAGAACTGAATTACAAAATTGATAAGAGTCTATATTGTGTCTAAACGCCCAAAAGACGTAATAAATCATATAGTTCGGAGAGCCCAATGTTGTTTCGTAAAGATGTCATATTACAATAGTTCCTACATTCCTTAGAATCATCTCAAGAAATAATGATGTTAATTTTTTCATTGAAGATTCCCACGAACCGTAAATCATCTCAAATCCACGTTACAATGCGTACCAAGTCTGCTCATACTTGATAGTCAACTTCTAATTTACGTTTATGTGTGTTTACATCGTCTGAACTTTGATGTCTGCATATTGATACAACAAAAAATGAAAAATGTTTATTTCAATATATTACAACATGAATTAACCTTATCGTTCTCATTTCTTATAAATGGTTTCATTTCACGCAATAAAGTTCCGCGAAATATTCCGGTGACCTTCGGCCAAAAGAACACTATCACAAGTGTGGCCGTACTCGTACACCGATATATGCCAAACGCGGTCACGAGCCGAACAAATGGCTTATAGATGAAATGAACATGTACTACTTAAACATCGGATAACCCATTTATTCAAATTGCTCTCTATAACTCTATATTGCCACCGTCTACGAATATGAAAGTGTGCAATACATACTGCAAATGAAACTTATCTTTAAATTTCATCTTGGCAACTAGAAGAGGTTCGTAAACGTTGTATTTCGTGTACCGACGTTTTTAGTTGGATACATCATTGTCATCTTCGACAAATGGTGTTGTTAGATAAATGAATCTCATGTCAATTTCTTCAGCCGAGCATTGCAGTCACCGAACTAAACTACTACCAGTATGCATAGATCTGTCTGGCTGTATTTCGTCTTCTGCTTCAGGATTCTCAGTTTCATTTTTGCCTTCCACTGGAATTTCTGGTTCAAGATCTTCTTCCAAATTCTCATAGTTTTCGTCCGGAAACACTATATGAAAGACGTATGAATAACAAAATTGAAAAAGAAATTTGCACAGTTTCTTAATACACTATATCTTGTGAAGTTGACGGATTATCACCGAGACATTCCCAGTATTCAAATAGTTAAAATTGCTTAAGTTGTGAATACTGTTGTAATTGGTACTTTCCGGGTAACTCAAACCAGGTTCTCGATTACTATCGGAGAGTGTCGATGACGCCGGAACATTAAGATCAAAATCAAACCAATAATTATTATAAGGATCCATACAAAATAAAACAATACAGTAGAAATTTCAAATTTTTAGTAAACTTAACTGCAAATTTATCTCAGAACTATTGAAGTAATGAATTTCGATATAGAATGAAAGATCTATTTATAGAACAATATTTGCTTTCTTAAGTGTTCTGAGAAGGCTAAAACCTTCTACACAGAATGCTAATGATACTAAAATATTAAACACTCTTTTAAATAATATCAAATGGGCGAAAAAACCTAGATTGACGTCTCTCATCAGTTAGCACGATATTTTTATTTAGTGTTTTAAAACTTATTTTTAATTAATGTAAATAATGTTGAAATTTAAGTGAACATTTTATAAATTGGAGTAAAGTAAAATAAAAATAAAATTGAGAAATACGAATAAACAAACATGTACGGTCTTAAGTAGGTAGCGTGGAACAATCCTGTCCGAGTGTAGCATTTATCGTGGCATCAAAACTACCGCAGGTTACTGGTGCGGTCTCTATTGCTCGGTTGAAGCTTCCTTCATCAGTCAACACGACTCCGTTCGTTGATCCTTCGTCTCTTCCTGCCAAGCACCTATAAATAAGGCATATGCACATTCTCTGATAAATAACATCTGAAAGGTACGCTAAAATCTTCACAGAATGGGTTTAGCACTTGGAAAAATCAAGGTTGAAATGCCGAAACACGAGGTTCTCACGGCAACTGCCGACTACGAAATCCGAAAGTACCCGCCGGCGGTGATGGCAGAAGTGACATACAATCCCACCGACTTCAATTCAGACAAAGACGGCGGGTTTCGCCTCCTAGCGAACTACATTGGCGCCTTCGGCAAGGCACAGAACGTGAAACCAGAGGCGATCGCGATGACAGCTCCAGTTCTGACAAAGGCGGCGCAGGGGGAGAATGTTGCGATGACTGCACCAGTGGTCACAAAGAGTACCGGAGAATTAATAACCATGGCATTCATCCTGCCTTCGAAGTACACAAAAGCCGAAGATGCTCCACGGCCGTTAGACGAGCGAATCGTAATTAGAGACGAGGAGGCTAAAAAGTACGCAGTGGTGCGGTTCAGTGGAGTGGCGCGTGATAGCGTGGTAGCTGATAAAGTTAATAAGCTTAACGCATGTTTAGAAAAAGATGGGTATAAAGTCGCCGGAGATTTTGTTCTGGCGAGATATAACCCTCCATTTAGTCTCCCGCCGTTGAGAACCAACGAGGTTATGATTCCTGTATTCTAAACTATATGTTGCAGTCTTCTATGAGTGCTTAATAAATATGCTTTTCCATTCCTTGTAATCTGATCACTTCAGTTTCTGAACGTTACAAATCTGTACTCCCCCCAATGAAATAATTGAATCTACTTCTACAATCCAAATCTCTGATTAGTTGTTCGAAGACAAGCATCTCTGTGTCGAGGGTCGAAAATATGAACTTCCCACATCAAATAAATATGTATCAGTTTCCTCATCATCCCAAAAACTCGTTCTTTTGCACTATTGTGAAGCAACAATCCTATTTTCCTTTGTTGAATCAACCCTTCTTTCACAAACGCAGCCTGGGTAAGGATTAGCATAGAAATTCTCTTCTAATCTTGGAACATGTCCTGTTTGTCTGAGATACGGTGCACCAGTTCTCTTCTCATGTATCCTCTTTACCTCCGTGACAAATTCTTCCCAAGTAATGAAGCCTTCATCGAACGAGTCAATTAATCTAACAAAATTCAACCTGCAACAATCATAAACCTCTTAACTTTCCCTCAACTTTCTAAATATGAAAATGTTTGTATCTGTTACCTGTCAGGGTTTATTGTTGACTTGAATCCTTCGAACCTGCGATGCCCTTGAACAGCCTTAGCCATATTCCCATCAAATGTGTATAAAAACACATCGCTCTCTAATGCTACAATGTGGTCCAAGGCAGCAAGGCGATTCTGGTACTTGATCAAAGGCTCTAACTCAACTGAACTCGCGAGTGTAGAGTGTGAATAAACATTTGGATACTCAGCTTTGAGTGCATCGATGCTATTATGACCGTAGATTTCTCCAGCTACGATGTATATTTTCGTTGAAGATGGATAACCCATAGCTTTGAGAAAGATTGCAGCTTCTCTTGGAGACATGGGGCAGCCTCCCTGTAATCTCCTCTCTTTGCTGTCAATCTCCTTTTCTTTCCAATGTTTAACATTGTACCTCATTTTTCGAAGCTCTTTGGTTTCATCAACAGTCAAGTTATGGTTGCAGCCGGTAAATGCTAGCATATCCTTTTCATACCTGATCATATTTTCTTTCTAAGTTTCGATGTGGGATATAATACAACAATCCAATAAATTAGACTGATTTTACCTCAGGTGGAGAGCGATGTACGATTCACCTTCGTCCCTCAGTCTATCTACTAATCTGTTGCCAAGTTCTTCGATCTCGGGCGTGTAACGAAGAGCTTCGTAATTCGCTCGGCACCTCAACTTCTGTATAGAAGGTGCAAGCCCGTTGTTCGCAAGCCTTGAATCTGTATGTGTAAACTTGATAACCTTATGTTTCTTGAGTAGAGGAAGAATCTCCTTTCTGTAGTAACTAGCCTGCAAAGAAAGAATCCCAAAGTGGAACTGTAACCAAATGGAAAATCTTCACATAGTAATACTAAAATGCAACACCTTGGACCAAGAGACTGGTGCTTTAACGAGAGGTTTAACAGTGGAAAACATGGAAGGCAACTTTTCGACAATTTCGATATCGTTCTTAAGAACTTCAATGAAATGCTTCCAGTCAAAAATATCCTTAAAGTCACTGTCGTGGGAAAATACAAATCTGTAAGAGGATGGAGATTTTATATACACAGAAGAATAGAAAACTGAACCTGGGATCCGTCCAGAAGCTTTCGTGATCAAGAGATGGTAGAACCAGAGTAGCGTTCATTAACTTTGCTACTGCAACCATATCACATATCTAAGAAGCAAAGGGAATACCCGTAAGTTTGAAAATCCAATCAGCATAGCGCCGGTGGTTATGGGAACATTGCGATGTATGGAATAATGGCTTACCCCAGTTCTCATTTGATTCAGTCCGCCATTGGCATGAACTAGAAGATAACCGTTGCTTACATAGTTAGCATCTGTTCAAATTGAAAAAGGGCTCTGTACGTTAATAACATCTGAGAATGGTCAGCGACAAAAGAGAAATTCAAGAACAGAATCATGTGTTACCGATTGTATTCCGCCTCCGAGCAATGCATTTGTAGAACTCGTTGTCGCTGTTTGTTTTCATCCAGATCTCTGAAACCTGCTAAATAAGGAAGAAAATGCATATAAATTGACCCTTCTAGGGTTCCGTACTTTCCGTCATTTTCCCGGCGATATGAACCAGAAATGAGGTGGGAAAGGAGGAGTCAATAGTCAAATAACCATCAGAAATTAGAATTGAATAGGAAAATATCACCGGCGGAGAATAAAAAAATATGGCAACGCGTCAAATTGGGAAAATTAATGCCATTACTGAAAGTAGAATTCGCTGGGTTTCCTTGTACATTCATCAATTTCAATCATCATGCTGGTTATTGGTAGGATCATGAAAATAGTAACCGAATATTATGAAATGAAAGTACCAAACTCACCGGAAACTGCTTCATCTTCCGTTTCTGCAAGACGGCGAGGGAAGAAGGGTCTGATTCTGAAAACGAAACTGCTTTCTGAGCCATGGAAAATATATTTTTATTGAAATTGTGGATAAACAAAATATCCTTCTTCGTTCTGACAATCTTCACGGTGAGTTCCGCTTCCCTGCCATCGCCGGTGATCAAGAAAGACAACTTCAAAACAGCCAAAACCAGAATCATCAACAAAAGAAACGTGAACATTGCACCCTCCATTTTTTTCCTCGAGGCCAACGAATTCACAGCCCCCCGCGCATTCAACCAACATCTCTCCGTCCATAAAATCCAATTATCTGAAATCCCTTTTCTAGATAAAAAGTGCCTCGACAAAGGAAAATGGTGGTTCTGGCGTATACTGCTATACTGATCACATTCAACGTCATGAAACAATGCTTGTTCACCGTCATCATTTCTACAACGATCCACCCCGTGATCCACCAGCTTTTCTTGATCATCCATAAACTCCCCTGCCCTACGGCGATGATGGGTCGTCGTCGTCGCTACACCGAGTATTTGGGCGACGTTAGTTTTCGCCGAATGTGTCGGAGTTCCGCCGCTTGACATGGGCTCTTTATACACAACAAAATATACAAAATTTACGAATCCCACTTCAGAAGAAACCAGAAAAAAAAACGATATCAGAATCAATAAAAAATGAATTTTTCATCTTCTTTTACATACAATATATGTCTTTTGAATGATGAAGAGAGGACCAGACCAGACGAAACGAGAGAATTCAGAAGAATTCCGCGTGAGGAGGGACATTCGTTTTGATTTCACACGGTGACTGACGGCGTCAAATTTAATACTTTTCTAATTTTACTTGTAATTAATAATTATCACTAACAAACTCTAAAATAGGAAAAGTAAAACTAACAGGCTAATATTATTCCCACCTTCCTACTTAAATGACCGTTAAATTTCACTTAATTTTCTACCATATATTATTACTATATTATATAAACTAATTCTATAAATCTATCATTTAAAAAAACACCCACGCAACTAGATCTAAAAAATTTCCATCAAATTATTATAATTATGGACTGATCTAAAAAAATATACAAAAAATAACGATATAATTATTGTAATTTATAAGTACCAAAAAGCGGTGAAAACAAAGAATCTCAATACAATTCATATCACATACGAAGTTCGAACTCAAAATCTTTCCTTGGAACGAAGAACACCACATATACCATAACTCTTTTTTATATTTTTAACATGATAATATATCAAACAACATTTTTAATGTTTAATGTATATTTTGCTGATAACTAAGACATCAATGATTTGAAGTTTAGTTCGATTCCAATTCGAGCTTTTATGACTTGCAAACCAAATCAATTATATTACTTGGTATGACCACTTGAGAGTAACACATGATTAATATATTTTATTTTAACCATTAACCATTTAATATGTTGTTATGGACATTAAGTGCCCGTCCACTACGTATCCACTTCAACAATCATTAAGGTCACTATGAAGCTATGATGAACAAATTATGGAATAAAATAATAATTAGAGTTTTAAATTGAAGTAACATGTAATTAGATGGGAGTAAATCATAATTGGACGTAAAAATATTTTATAAATAAATTCACATGGCTCGTGTGAATGATTGGCACGTGTGCCTTTCTATATCTTAGGCGCATGCAATAAAATGTTAATAAACATTTTTTAAAAAATAATCTCTATAATTAAACCGAGTTGTGAATTCGGTTTCTTCTCCAAAGTACCCCTACTATAAAAGGGATGACGTAACTCCTTACTTTTCTTCCAATGAGACGCATTTTGGAAGTTGGAAAGTAGCCAATACCGAACTCTCATTCTAATTATATATTATAATCCCATAAATATTATTAAAAAACTCTTTTTCGTATGTCATATTTTGGAAGACTATAAATGTTTGGCAATACATCGTACTCACTCATTGTAAATTGTAAATGTGTTATTGTGTCATAATCTTGAGTTGACATTGATATAGAAGATGATTAATGTTAATTATTAGAAATATAAAGATGAATATAATTGGCCTGTGATTTTCTTTAATAAATAAGCCCAATGATACGGTGCATAGAAGCCCATTAATTGGCCCATTTGTTGTGGGTATCATTTCATAAGGAAGTTTAGGGTTTGGACTGGGAAGAATTTGCGAGAGCTGCTATGGTGAAGGGACGGCAAGGAGAGCGTGTTCGTCTCTATGTTAGAGGAACAATCCTTGGATACAAAAGGTTCGACTGGAAATTGTTTTTTGATGACGATTTTACTTTTAGTTGGTCATTGATGTGGTTGATTGATTTTCTTTTGTGTTGTAATTTGTAATTCGATAGGTCGAAGTCGAATCAGTATCCAAGCACGTCGTTGATACAGATCGAGGGAGTCAACACGCAGGAGGAAGTTGCGTGGTATGTTGGGAAGAGATTGGCGTATATTTACAAGGCTAAGGTGAAGAAGAATGGTTCCCACTATCGTTGCATTTGGGGTAAAGTCAGGCGCCCACATGGAAATAGCGGTGTCGTTCGTGCTAAGTTTAAGTCTAATCTTCCGCCTAAATCCATGGTAACTTAGCTTTTCCCGATTGCCATATTCGGAGTTTGTCTCATCTTTTGGGCAGATATCTAATTCTTTGTTTTTAAAACAGGGTTCCAAGGTGAGGGTTTTCATGTATCCGAGCAACATCTAAGGTAAAAACTCAATCTGTATTGTTAGTAATTCTAATGGGTGGTTTTGTGCAGGCAAGTTTCAGTATCAGCGTTAGATTTTCTAAGAAGGCAAGTTCTTGGGATAAATGTAATCTTCTGGTTCTCAAGATCTGGCAAAATAGGGAATAATAGAAACATTGGATCTGACAGACCTCAGTGCAATGGAATAAGATGACGCAGTATTGAAATCTGATTACAGACCTCAGTGCAATGAGAACCAGAAGATTACATTTATCCCTAGAACTTGCCTTCTTAGAAAATCTCGTCCTAGTATTGAAACTTGCCTGCCCAAAACCAACTCTTTGCCTGTTGGATTGAATGCTTAAGCTCTTCATTTACCCACTCTTTGCCTTCCATTATCTCTTATTTCTTAATTTGCATTTCTTGCAGGGGTGTAGCTTTGAGATGTGAAGATATTTTGCACTTTTGTACTTGCTTCCTTGTTTCTCTTATTTGAACACCATTTATCTGAAATGCTTGTTTCTAATCATTTGGACCTGGATTTTATTACATGCTTTTCAATCTAATGCGTTATCTTGATAGATTTGGATGTCTCTTGAACCAACCTATTCTACTGGAGTGGAACCGATTATGAACCGACCGAATTCCTGGTTTGAAAACCTAGCTCTAGATACTGGAAAATGCTCTTTTAATTCAATCCATAGATTTGAACAATTCATTTTGACCCTTGGGGATTAGGTTTAGGTGTTCAAAGGTTTAGTAATATATATTTGTTTTGATTAAAAAAAATGGTACCTGTCTATATATCGGGTGTATGTTGGCCTTGTCTCATATTAGTTCGAACCAGAAGAAATTTCGAATCAATACGAATAGATTGAAATGTTCACCGAATAACCTGGCTTTAGTTGTTATATAGTTGAGCCCATTAAGGTTTTTTTAATTTGTAATGCCCAGTATAATTGGCCCAATAAAGGAGCCTAGAGATAGACGCGCTTTATTTCAATTTTCTCCAGTTTTCTGCGTCTCTATGTTTCGGGTTTTTTTATCACGAACTATTCGCGTATGCTCTGATTTCAGGTATTGTGATGCCATTCCTTATCGTGGTTCGCCTTCTTGAGTGGTTGAATCTACTGATGTATGCTGGTTTGGATTATTGTCTAAATACGTTTATTCGTATAGTAATCCGAAAATTTTGAACCGTGAAGAATTTCCGATTGATCGTTGGTTTAAGTTTCTTCATTTGGTTTTTGTTTGTTTGCTCGCGCGAAGATTAATTTGATTCCGATAATGAAGTGCAATGTTGCCGATTTATTCACTACTGTTTTTTTGCTTGGAGTACGTAATTTCCGTATCATAACTTGTATTTGCGTGGAGAAAGACTACAGATTCGGCTTAGCAAGTTTGCCTCTGATGCTGCTGGGAGCCCTAAATCCAGCCACATGCAATTTGTCAATGTTGCTTGCCAGATCATCTTGTTTTAGCCGATCTTCCTTTGGGGAAGAGTTTGGGCACACGGTTTGCAAATGCTACCGGTTAAGAATGCTGGTCGTAGATAATGTCAGCAGCTCCGCGAAAGGGTTCATTTTTGTGTGCAATTCAACTTTCCTATTTGAATGCAGGTAACCAAGCATTAAAATTCAAGATCTTCTATGCAACACCATGACACGAGTCAGTAGTACCAAGCCCTGAGAGAGCAGATTCCCAGTGTTTCCTTTCGACCCAATAGTGGATTTTAATCAGATTCAGGTCAAAATCTTCCTTTGTATGTGGTATAAAAAATACATAGAAGATATGCCTCCTGATCCGTTTTTTCATTTTTTGTGTAATCAAAACTCAACTGCGTCACCTTCTCAGTATGGCTGTGTGTTTTCATTTTATGTCACATAGCACCATTATTCTGAACATGGTATGAATGCTGCCCAATATTCTTAGTCTTGGAATGTAGGACCCCCTCCATTTGGTATTGAACAGCATTTCGCTTCCAGGGGATCGTCATTTGTCCTTTTGATACACATGGAAACTTGCTATATACAGCCAGTAAGGATATGAAACTTAATCAATGTAGAAGGGCTATTGATCTGAGGGATGGGGGAGGGTGTTGGCTCATCCACTTACCTTCTATTTCTCCACACCCTTTTGTACAGACTGATAGACAGTGGCCATGATACACCACTTGGTTTCGGAGGTAGCCCTAATGACTTGATGCATTGGAACTGGACTAAGTGAGCACTGTTTTCTATCTGTAAGAACTCTGCCCTTTCTTGCAAGGATCATTTTTTAGAATTGTTTTTACACTCTTCACTTTGAAGTAACAGAAGTTATGTTTATGCCATCAATCTATTTTCACATGCTCAAATGTCTAATTTCTGTGCAGGGGCTAATATGCAGTTGTGGCTGTGTACAGAAAATAAAATCAAATGAATAACAAATTGTATAAACATCCATCAGCTTGATTTCTTATCTGAACTCCACTCAGCTGCCTTTTTTACACAGACATCATGAAATCTCTTGTAAAACTGCATTGATTTCTTATACCCATTCAGTGCATAGTTATCAACATTGTCCTGATAGAGCTCATAAAGTGCAGGAACTGTAAGCACCACGAAAATACCTGCAGCAGGAAAACTCCAGGTAGTGAAGAAGAGAGATCAACTAGAAGATAATTATGTTTTCTACTTACAAGTGTAGAATAATGTGGCGAAATCATACAGGTTTCCAAGAATGGAAATCACCAGAAGAGTTATAGTTAATTGAATGAACTTTGTGGTGTCTCTACCCATGGCAATATGTTCAAATTCAAAGAGCACATCGTTGATACAATCTTGTAGGTAACTCGCCATTCCCGATGTCATCTCCTCAGTAATATGCAAATGAGGCAGAGGTGGTGAAGGTCTGATTTAATCAATTTTATCAACTTGATTTTCAGAGTAACAATTTTCTCACAGTTGGTTTACCTGTTTAAAATAGCAGATGATTTTGCCCACAAGAACAAGATGGTGAAGAGAAGCAACAACACACTTGAGATGAATGAAAGCAGAGTGTAACCAGATAGTTCAAACACCATCCACGCAGCAACAGTGAAGATGAGAATATTTAGCGTCAAATCTTTACTTCTCCAAAGAATCACATCGGCAACTGTCCAAATCGGGTAAGTAAAGGGATTTAAGGATTTGAAATGAAGCATTATGATAAGATGAAGTTGCAGTAGAAGAATCTGATGAACTTACCAAGACCTCCACCGAGGATCTGATGAAGTGTTCTTTGCCCGTTAAGCAACCGATCAGATGATCCCATTTTCAAGCTGATTCAATAACCAGAGAAACCCATCAAAGGGAAGGCAATGAGATTCAGCAACCCAAAAAGAAGCATCTCTATGAGCTGTAAAGAAAACAAACGGGCGAATGGGTCCTGGTTGAGTCCATTTGCAGTTGCATTCAACCCAAGTTCAATGGATTCAGCTGACTTCAATCATGGAAGCACCGTTGCGTAGCAGTCACGTTCATCGGTGAGATATTTTCCATTTTTTAAAAAATAAAGTTATAAAACAAAACTATGGCTACAAAATATTTTTGCCAGGTGTAACCACTTTTTGCCAGATATTTTCCAACTTAATACTGAATTATAGAATATAACATTGGATATTAATCAATATCAATATTCCACCAATTTTATGGTATATTCCGTACAAAAAGGATACCGTTAAAACTAGCAGTTACCTATTTATCCGACCATAAACAGCCGTTACATTTTTAAAGCTTAAAAGATAAATCCTAAACTAGCAGTTAATTATTTATAACAATAAAATTATGTGTAGTGCCGTAAAACTAGCCGTTACAATTTTATTTCTAACAGTAAAACTAGGCGTTAACTATTTCAAACATTGATACATAAATACCATTTAATAAGCAAATTAATGGCACCGAACAAATAGTACCTGAATGTTGGAAGCAAAGCGCACTAACATTGGTGACATCTTAATAATGAAAAATTCAACGCTCAATAATAATAATTCGCAAGCATATTGTCAAAATATCCTAAAGCAAGCACGGTTATATTTATAAAGACACTTCTGGTTTGCATTTCCAATGCCAAAACCAATTCCACCATCTCGAGATATATATGACAAACATTAAATTAGACGTTGTCATGGAAGCAATCAAACATGATGAAAGTATTCAACAGGAGGAAGCAGAATAAGATGCTGATAATGATAACACACCAAGAAGCACTATACCAAACACGCAGCTAGGCAGTTCAGTGGAAGGTGGAAAAACTGATTGCCCCGTTTATTTCGAAACGAATGAAACAGTCATGTTTCAGGATGCATCTGAATTCGGTGGCCTTCTGAATACACCAAAGAGTAAATCTGCTACAATGAAAAAGTTCAGTGCACTTGCATTAGACAATAATAAAGAGAACATTTGCAGTGGTAGTGGAGGCATCAAACAGTTAATCACCAAAGACAACGAAAAGCAGAAATTGGTCGATTTGAGCAATAGAACTTTGAAAATAAAGGTGAAAGAAGCAAAAATAAGAGCAGCTTTGAAAGAAGCTAATCAACTGAACCTGAACCGAGTTTGAGCTCTAAAATTCAAAAAAAGCAACTTCAGATTGTGATTTACTTCATCTCCTATTTTCATAGCCTCCTTGAAAGAAACATCCCCAACAAAAAGAATCATGAATTCGTATACAATAAGTTTTTACCATCTAAATAACGCAATTGGTAAGTGAAAATACTCAAGATGAGTTTTAAATGTAGACACGCATGCCAAGTTTGTGTGATCTAACAGTGATCTCAATAAATTCAGGAATTGGACTGCAGTCTCTTTGCTGGCTAAGTTGGCAAAAGTACTGCAATTAAATAAGGTATAAATATATATTGTAATGGCAAGCTTTTTGTCTTCACACAAGCAACACTTTACAAATGGGAGACAGCAAGAGACATAGCCATGATGGCATTGTCTCCAAGTTGTACAAAAACATTACAAGTTCAGGTAAAATTGTAATGTTTGCACCAACCCCACGGATTATGGGTTCTATTGAGTTGTTGAACCTTAAAATTAGCAATCAGTTTGCTCAGCGGGATTCTGTGAAAAAAATGAGATATTTCTCCAAATTTCAGTAAAAACCATGGATTACATATAAACTATAAATAAGATGATCAAAAATACATTCAGGAGGGAAAACTGCACAAAAGCAAACCTCCTTCATAAGGGCAAGGGAAATTGTGCTATTGACAATATTAACCGCCTACAAAGAAACAACAATCGCTGTGATAATTTATCCGTAACTCAATCGACCTCCAAATGGAGAGTTAGTCAACCATGTACACAAATACCCACTTTAGATACACCATTCCACAGATAATCTGATCCTCCATCCCTCAATTCAAGAGCCTTTAAGATTCATGAAGAAATAGATATCAAACAAAAGGAAAGTATCACCTGGATACACCATCTAGGTTGTTTAATGACATTCAACTATTACTATAATACATATCCAAGAGAATGAAAAAATAAGATTTCATTGCAACAGTGAAAATCTGAAACAGATTGAATCCTACTAACAAGCTTTCCTAAAAATAGAGATGATTGCATTAAAAATAAGGAGCAATATTCTGACTTAAAATAGCTCTCTACCTGAAATCCGTTCCAATGATGCACATTATTTCCAAAATGAGTTAGCAATTAGCATCAGCCATACAATATCAAGAGCATCTGCGCAGAATATCAATAATTTCTAAAAAAAGAGGAATTCAACCCCATCCTCCAATTTCAGTCAAATTACTCCAAAATATAATCAGAACAATACAGAAAAACGTAACGGCATCCAAAGAATCTCACCGGTAGAATTACCGCAACTCTCGAAGATTTATCGCGCGTGAATGGACTTGATCGTAAAACGTTCCACGATATTCTAAAATCTAACCACGGTGTTCAAAACCAAAGCCCGCATTTGTATGAGCACCAAAGCCCGCATTTGTATGAGCATCCGTCTAAATATGTTAACTCCAGCATTTACTAAACATTACGGTCTATATTGGGCTTCGGCCCAAATATCGAGTAGTCAGTTTATTCCCAATTAAATTGGCTCAGTTAAATTATTTTTTTCATGATTTATATTGACTTTCTCTATAAATTTAGTGTATATTAATCAGGGAAATATTATTTTGATCCCTCACTTAGTAATCACAAATATTGAATGTAAAACTAATTTAGCTCCTGAATTAAGAAATTAATTAATTATAATTATTAATTTATAAAAATATTTTTTTTAATAAAAATAAATAAATTAATAATATTTTAATAACAATTCGATAATGATTGATAACCCGAGTAAATTTTAGTTCAACAAAATGAATCGTATTTGAGAATACTTGATCACATCCAATTAATTCAAATGGTTGGATTTTGGATCCGGTTACACATCCCTAATTGGGTGACATTTCCATTTCAGTTAACAAGATTTTGACATTAATTATTAATTATTAATATTAATCATGAATCATGAATCATGAATCATTAATCATTAATCATTAATCATTAAGCCACGCAGCTTTCTAATTGGCCGTCCATTGCCATGTTACATCACATGTGATGTAGACCAAATAGACTTAACATTATTTTAAAACAATAATAATAAAAGTAAATGTAAATAACGATGACTTTTTGTTATACATAAATCATTTTATAATTTTGTTATTTGTATTAATAAAATTGAAATGATGCTTTCAAATTTGCAGACGACAGATGCCATTCAGAAAAATGTGGACTGGACATTGCAATTAGCGAAGCAGATACCGCACACTAAGAAAGTGAAAGTACGGATATACCCTTATTAGTAAAAAACTTCTTTAATTCCCAGACATCCGTCAGTTTCAGTCCTGCTTCTTCCATTAAGTTTGTATTTACAATTTCACCCTCTGATCGTTAAAATACTCCGGCGAATATTCAACTGAACCGACACGACGGTCCTTCTCCGGCATGAAAATAATTTCTTAAGATCGATTGATAGGAAGATTCTTTGTATTCTTTTTCTCTTGCTTTTAAACAGTAGTAAGAAAACCCCACCATTATCCTGACAGCTTTGCTTCTGTTTCCGTGCCGGATATATATCGGTCAGTTTAGTATATGATTTAATTCTTCTTTCTTTTTCCCCTTGTGGGATTTTCTGGGTTTTGTCTTCTCTTTTGAAAGATCTGAGTTTTCTTCTTCCCTTTTCTCGAATCTTCTTCTTCTGGGTAATACAGTAATCTGATCATCTTTTTTGTTCTGTTGATGAGATGAACGGACTTGTTTCTTCATCATCTTCTTCTTCGTCATATCAGTCAACTTCAAACTGGCTTTTCGATCAAAATAAAGTCACAAAATGGACTCCAGAAGAGAACAAAAGGTTCGAAAATGCTCTTGCAATGTTCGATAAAGATACACCAGATCGTTGGCACAATGTAGCTGCAATGATACCTGGGAAAACTATATACGATGTGATCAAACAGTACAGAGAATTAGTCGACGATATCAGTGATATTGAAGCTGGAGTCATTCCTATTCCTGGTTACATCAACAATTCATTCACTTTAGAATGGAGTAATGATCATGAAGGATTAAAACAAATTTATTGTGGTCATAAACCTTCTTCTAGATGTACTGAACATGAAAGAAAGAAAGGTGTACCCTGGACTGAAGAAGAACACAGGTAAACACAACAAAAAACTCATCTTTTTTACATTCCTTACTTTCACTTCACATTTCTTTATATGGGTTCTTTTAGCACCAAAATTCCATCTTTTTTACATTGATTTAGATTTGATGATATGGGTTATCTTCATTTACAGACAATTTCTTCTTGGGCTGCGTAAATATGGAAAAGGAGATTGGCGTAATATATCTCGTAATTTTGTGACTACAAGAACTCCAACTCAAGTTGCTAGTCATGCTCAAAAGTACTTCATAAGACAGCTTGTCGGTGGTAAAGACAAGAAAAGATCAAGTATTCATGACATTACTATGATTAGTATTGAAGAAACAAAGCCTTCTTCTCCGGCAAAAGAACCGCCGGAGATGACGAAAAGCACAGCCTCTAAGGCGACAATGATGAGTCATTCAACATCAGAATTCGGTATGAATCATGAAGAAATTGAATTCAATCCACATATTCTAAGGTAATGTATTTGAGATGAATTCTACTAGAAATTCGTAGATTTGAAACCCTAAAATTATAATTTGGATCGTTTTATTTGTTGCAATGTACTTTTAGAAATGGTAAGAAAAAAATATGAGGGTTTTAAGTTTGAATTATTATGAAGGAACTTTATTCCCATTATATGGAAATGGAATCCTTATTGTATACTTTTTCCATTTCTTTTATTCCACCCAACTCAATCTTAAAAGAATATAGCAAGATTAAATATAAAAATGTTCTTTAAAATCATCTAAAAATGAAAATAGTATAGTACTATACTAAAATGGGTTATTTTACAACATGATTTTTAATAATAAATAAATAAACTAGATTGCTTTAATTTATGGAATTATGTGTGCAATCATTGCCACATGGTGTGTTGTCCATTTATTTTGAGTAGTCCAGTCCCTTTGTTATGTGGTGATGAATAACTCAAAAAAAATTATATATTTTTAAATTTAAAAATTAAAATTAAATAAATTTTATAGGCTCAATCAGTTTTTTAATTTCAAGCCACTTTTTAGTTGTCAAACCCGGTTTTTTAAGGATTGAACCAATTTTTTCGATTTTAGGGTTTTTTGAAAAATCCCTAACATTAACATGTTGAACCACAATATTTGACTGAAAAACCCAACTTTTTATATAATAATTTAGATAATATAATTATATCATTTGAAAATAGTTTAAAAAAACATGTTAATTTTTGTATAGCATTAATTTGACATTGGATTCTTGGTAGGGGAAACATCATGTTAATTTTCTCCTATTTTTTTCACACGAAATAAAAATAGATATGGATAGCTAGCTTCCCATGACGTGGGCCAAGAAGTAATCGCAGCCACAAATCAGAATTAAGAACCACCGTTAACTCAGCCTCTTATCTTTTGCCAGCTGGGCAGGACCACAATAAATATAATAATAAGATTGTCCTCATTAAATATATTGTGAGTGGTTAATAATTAATGCATATTTAATTTCAGAAATTAAAAAAAAGTTGGCATTTTTTATGACTAGGAATGATATCTAATACAGCTTCAATCTTTTAATTTGAACCATGTTTTCATACCAAATATATCAAATATTGGTCCGTATATATATTTTTAATATAAATACAAAAAATCAAATTTGGTACCAATCAATAAGTCAATCCGAATCGATACGATACGAAAACATTGAATTCAAAAGTTTTAACTTCTTACGTTTTGATCATGGTATGCAAAATCAAGGATGAAAATTCATATTACGTTTTAGATGTTACTAACTTCAGTTTCAGCAATACTCCAAAATATATTTTGTATAAATAAAAATATTAATTGATTATATTTAACCTAATTGATCAGATGGGTATTTTCCGAGGTAGACACTAGACAGAGACCCGGCTCGAATTTGAATGTTAGCCCCTAGAAATAGGCATATGGCAAAAAAATGGCTTCAACGGGCCTGCTTCAATACAACAACAAAACACGCACGTGCAAACCAACTTCCCTGGAAATGATATCATCTTCCGAATACTCACTGTTCGAAATTCCATCTATGTTTGTTCATTCGAATATAAATATAAATTTTATAATTTAAACAAACATGAATATTTGTATGAAAACAAATATAAAAATTCACAAATTAATATATTATTTTATTTATATTTAATATATATATTATTAAATATTAAAATTAAAAAAATTCATATCATCTTACATTAAATGTTTTATTTTCTATATTTAATATAAAATTAAATTTTAAAAAATAGATCCAAGACTTGTATCATTTGATGATGCCATGTGAATTGCTAGAAACATGTATTGTTCTTCGAACAAATATGAATATTTATGTAAGTATTTAAACAATTTTACGAACTAACATGAACATACATGAATGGAAATATATGAACATTGAAAATTCAGTTTGTTCGAATCGACTAACCGTCCTATTCCCAAGTAGCTTTCAAGTTTGATCTCCTGCAAAATGAAAAGAATTTTAATGACAAAAAAGCATACCTTTGGGAATATAATTTTGGTAGCT
Organism: Utricularia reniformis; assembly: GCA_009725065.1. Lineage (NCBI taxonomy): Eukaryota > Viridiplantae > Streptophyta > Magnoliopsida > Lamiales > Lentibulariaceae > Utricularia > Utricularia reniformis. The sequence goes on from RWGZ01001092.1 coordinate 841,950, forward strand.
GACGAGGAAAACATGGTTAATCTTGTCCGAATTTATCCATAGCTGAAGAGATAGGTAACAAGATAAATGAATTCATCAGCTACATCACAATTGACAATTCACAGTTGGGGAGTAGTTTTTTTAGAGAAGGAGGATTCTTCAACACTAGTAGTAGTATCCCACACGAATCCATTTTCATTCCCTAAACCTACTACACTCGCTTTATTATTATCATCAACTACCATTCTCCCACACTGAAGAGAAATATGTGAAATATATCCATCTGCAAAAAGAATTACAGTGTTTAGTCTACTAAATTGTATTCATTCTTGTACAGCTTTTCACTTACCAGCCAAATTACGTAGAGCATTCTCAGCAGCCTGTTGCTGTGCATCTTTTCTTGTTTTTCCTTTCCCACTTCCGATTTTCTCCCCAGTGTACAATACCTAACAGTAGGTTTTGAATTCAGCTCCACATTATTTCTATGTATATATATGGGAATGCTAACCTCTACGGAGAACTGCAACTCTTCACTTGCTTTGAAAACAGCCCTAAACTCGACCTGAGAAAAAATCGGAGTAAGACTGGGAGAAAAAGGGAAGACGATTGACTAAAATATTTATTATCACCTTCGAGTTGCATCTCCTTCCAATTTCTTGTAGTGCACTGATGGACAAAGATTGCAACAGATTCGTATTATCTCCATTTGTTTTAATTTCTCTACCATCGAAGGGTGATCGGGATTGGTAAAGGGCACCAGAATCTACCAAAATTAAGAGCAATGATGGATTAATCATTATGAGCAGACAAGAACAAGAACGCCATAGAAAAAAACATATTACTGTCGTTTTATGATAATATTACCAAGCTTATTGACCTGCATGCGTTAGTAGCCTGCCTTATTCTATAACATGTACCTGTAAAATGCATTGTCTGGGTGGAGCTTGAGTTCTTGGGATCAAACCTTGAATTAGCCTGCATAAGAAGAGTAAGGTTCAGGATGACTATTCCACTTATCAGAAATATAGCCAACATTTAAGTTTCTACCTCTCCGTTCCTCATTTGAGGCACACGATTTTTTTCAGAAGATGTCGTGCATGATGTGGTGCTCTTGTTTAAATTATGACGACCTCTGTGTCCATTCAAGGTATCATATTCCTGAACTGCTACTGATTCTCGATCACCTGAATTTGGACTATCGGTGTCTTCCTCCACTAGCCAGCCTCCTTGTGATTGCTGTTGGAGTGTGACATGCTTTGGCAATTTAGACAACACAGGGGGTTCAATTGAACGGCTCCTGTTATCCCTACCAAATGGATCTCCAAGCAAACTGGGCTCTGCAATTGAAGGGGTTTAAGTGATCAGTCATATGATGGTTGACTGAATAAGGAAAGAAAATACATACTTCCGGAACTATCACCAGCCTTCTCCTCCTGATGATAATGAATGATAAAACAAGTTCATTAGAATCAAAATTAATGGGGTATCAAAGAATAGAGTGTTAATCTACCGGAGGGCGAAATATGTGAGCAACTTCTGGTGCGCTTATTCCATCTACAAGGGGTGCATTTAGGTTTCCATTTGGCATAAAACTAGCATCCTGATGAAACTGATGAAATTAGAAAAAATATGGTAGTAAAAGTAAGTACATTTTTTTACCTACCTCTGATATCATGTAATTACTGACATCTGGTGCAAACGGTAGATTCACAACTTCATCTTCATAAAAAATTTCTGAGATTCTACGCAGAAGATTTTCATCGAAATCCCTGATTTTTAAAGGATAAAAAACAAATTAAAGGAAGCATTAATCCAGTGAACATTAAATCACTAGACCTACGGGCAAACAATGAGAATAATATCTGGATGATGAAACTTAAACTCACCTGAAGAAACAAGTTCTGACATTGCATGCAACATTTCTAGCTACGCAAAGGACGGCGAGAGAATTTGCAGTCTGTAGAAGCAAAAAGAGTTGTGATTGATAATTTTCACTAAAGCGCTCAGTTAAAAATATGAATAGAAAGAGAAAGCAGAAGTGCCTCAGCCTGAGGAGCATAATATGGAGTGAATGGAGGGACAACATGAACACGGGGTTGGTCCTTATCCTCCCAAACCTTCATACGATCATCTATCACCATTGCCATTCTTGGATGACAGTTTCCATTCTGGAAAACATTCAGCAGAGATTTCCTTGACCCTGCAAAAAATAAAGGTTCTAGAAGTTAGATTAGACTGCCAATGAATACATAAATTAAATTTACTAAATGAAAAGACTGATAGAGCATACAATACAATAAGTGATCAATCCTGGATTTGGGAAACTCTAAAAACTGCTCAATACAATTCTAACCTGCCTTCACACAAACGACACGGTCCAGTAACTGCTTTGCACTTATAAGGCGTGCTTCTGGATCTAGGAGCCTCCACATTTCCAAAGCATAATCCCTTTCAGCCAATGTACAGACAAAAACTTCAAATCTTTTTCGCTCTTTAGCAATTAAATAATTTTTCAATTCGTCCCACGCGGGCCTTAACCTGACTAAGACACTGGTATCACGATTCTGGAAATAACAACATGCATAATTAGCAAGAGAAGGCAAAATGGAAAAAAATACATAAAGATAACTTTGTTAAAGCAATCCAGTCTACAAAAGCAGTCATCATAAGTTTTAACCGAATAAGACGGATTTGGGGAAAGCAAGTATGAAACCACCTTCAAATCATAATCTAACCTCAGGATTAATGCGAGTAAGAACAATGTTCTTCTCAGGTAACCTTACTACAGGTCTAACAACACGGTGATTCTCATCAGAACGGATAATTACTTCTTCCAGCTGCATATTATAAACTTTTCCACATTCCATAACACTGTCTGTCTCTGCATACTGCTTTAGTAGTGCTCGATCTTCAACATATCTCTTCATCTCAGATGCCATCCCAGATTCCCGGATAGGGTCACTCTCACGAGCAATCCATCCCATCAAAGCTTCAATTCTATCATCAAATGACTTCATCGTGTTGGCAACAATTAGAGTCTCGTCAAGATCGAAAACAATGGCTAGGCAACGGGTGTTCAACATCCACAAACATGCATCATACAAACCGCATGGCACAGAGTAGCACCAAAAGCATGGAAACTTTTTCTGTTTGCTTGGCATTGCCACTAAATGAATTTCCTCAGCACCATGCAGCACAACCGCTGTCTACATAAATTAACCCATATCAGCAACAAGACATTGTAGCACAATAAATAACAAAAAGTCATTCGGATGTGATGGAAGCCAAGTAAGTTCTGTAATATTACCCAACCAATTTCCACGCGAATTATCGTCAGTATACATTTACAGTTAAAATGAAACACCAATTTCAAATTAAACAATGTAGCAACATCAACACCAATACACCCGCATTACGAACAAAGGTACAATAGGAGGAATACGTCAAACCTTAAGTTCATAGAAGCATGATGCGTGAAGATTAATCAACGGGGACTGCTCATAATTAGAATTTGAATCTCCATCAGAGCAGGGCTCGAGCTTGCAACGAACAGAGGAATAGGCAATCGTCTGAAGAACTGACAAAGGATGACATCTCTCGCTAATTTGCGATATATGGTGGATACGGATTTCATTACCAGGAAACTGAAAACTCACATCCTTAACTGGAACCGCCTCTAACGCTCCCAAGTAAACATCCCCATGATAAACCACAGATTTAAACCCTAATCGAGTCATTTTCCCCCAAATTATGATCAAGGAAAACAGAGATAAAACCGATCAACCGATACAAAACCTATCAACACCACTATCGAGAGCATGACCGTTAACGGCTAACGCGTTCTGAATAATTTCTCTCTCTAACCCGCGCTCTCTCTCACTCAACCGCAAAGAAAAATTGAAGGTCACGAGGCTTTATATAGAGGAAGCTACTTGTTAAATGAACCTTAATTTCAGTTTAATTACGGAAATTACCACCACGCATACCTTTTCCCGCCGTTATGAGTTTATGTCCATTTATTGGGCTAAATATTAATAACCATGTTTTTGCAGCCCCTATCTTTAAATATAGATCCCGAGGTAATACGTCATAAAAAGATTATTAAATTTTTAAAAAAGCATTAAATATATATTTTAGTGGTATTATTATGGTTGTCTTGGAAATATAAACGTTTCTTCAAATATAAATATGCATATTCTTCTAATTTTTCAATTTTTAATATATTGAATTTCAATATAAAATTCAAACAAATTATAATATATCGTTCAAACATATTTGAGCAAATTATTTAAAGGAAAACGAACGAACATAACATTCATATAAGTATTTAAACAATATTAAAACATAAATTTATATTCGAATAAAATAAAAATGAACATGAAAACTCTTCGAAGAAAAATATAAACATAAATTTTGATTAATTCGAATTGAAAAACAACCTAGTTACGAGTGTAAATACATGACAACCATAATCATTGTAAGAATAATAGGAATAACTTGGTTCATGAAAAACACCAAAGTCAATTTTTGTGTTCACGGGAAGCCTTGTTTTGTTGAATAATAACACAACATTACCTTGTTTTCTATCTTCTTCTAAAGTTTTCATTGCTGTGCTTCAGTGATTCGGCTTGACATTTTTGCTGAAAACGAAGCTATCGGTACTGGATTTCGAAGAAGAACTAGCATTTGTTGATAAATCATCAGGAATGCTTCTTCTGATGTCCTGTAAAAAGAATTCATATCAAATTAATGAAAAATGGAGGAGGGTATTGTTATTGTACCATTACCATATGCCTAATAGCCATTTCAAGAGATTTATTCGACAGTGATCTTCCAAAACCAGAACAAGTCTCTTTATGACCTTTCTTTGTATGATCCAGACACTTTGTTTCTTCTTGTTTAGGTGGAGCAAGTTTCCTCATATTCACTACTCTTTCCACCATTTTACTCCCAATCAACACTGGATTCAAATCATCCTTATTTCTCCTATTGTTTCTTGATACCATTACAGTTCCTTGTTTCTGGGAATCACGTAGTCGTGTCGGTGAGCACGAGTGTTGCCTTGGCTTTACCTTTACTGAATCTGGTCTTCCTCTTGATGTAGATGCAGGCCGGTTTGTTGTAATAGAAGCTGGCTTTCTCCCTAAGGCTGCACTTGAAAGAGTTGCTGATTTTCTCCCTATCGTTGCGCTTGAATTAGCAGAGGATGATCTTGTTTTTCTTGACTTTGTTGCCGGAGAAGATGATTTACGGTTCGAAGCTGCGGAGGTATCGGAAGTTGGCGGCGTAACTGGCTGGAAACACGGAGAAGGTGATCCTTTGTTTGAGTGAGGGGCATCGTCTCCGGCAAGAAGCCTAAACATTCAAAAAGACTAAATGACACAGAAAGATTAATCAAAGGATCAAATCCCAAGTTCAATACTCACCAATCATAGCTTTTTGGATCCACGAAACCATCATTATTCGATAACATTCCGAGAAATATAGCCAAATTTTCATCAGTTTCCTTCATAACCATTCCCAGATCCCGCTTCTGTTGTGTAAACTGCAACAATGATGCCACAGAAAGTAGATCAAGCGAACAAGTTATGGATGTTTGAATAAATCTGAAAAGTAATGAGAAGAAGAATAACTTACTGCCATTGTTGCCAAACCAGAGAATCCAAGTTCATATATACAAAGAAGTGTAAAGTAAATGTGTGTATATGAAAGAAACAGCTGAAAGGATTTGAATTCCAAATGACCTGTAAATACACTCTGGCGCAGATAAGGCATTCAAGGCAATAAAGCTGAAATAGAGGTTTAAAACCGTCAAGATTTGATTTTTTTTGTTTGAAATCATTCAGGTGGGTCAGGTACTCATCTGTCAACATTTATTTTGGTGTTGAATTTTCAAAACATAGGATTCTTCAAGGAGAAAAGAGTGACGTGGGCACACTGTTAAAACAAAAGATAAAGCCTGAAAAGGAGAAAAAATAAAAACTACCTCGTGGGCTGTGGCATGACTCTTGCTCCTGCTCCTGCTTCCGTGATCTGTGGCTCTTTAATCAAGTTTCAAGTGCAAGAAGAAGAAAAAAAACAATGAAGGTCTAAATAAATTGTATATAGATTATAATAACATAATCAGTAGCAAAAATGGCTCAGAATTGCAGTGAAGATGGAGAAATGGTAAGAGGATCAATTCCTAGGAAAAATGGATTCCATTCTTATTAAACAGGGAAAGCAGGTGCATGAAGTCTGCTTGAGCAAGCTTAGAAGCTCTTTTATCTTCAAATCCTCCCATTTTCAGTACATCCAAAACCTTGTTCTTGAAATCATTAACCTTTGAATCTCCTCCATCTTCCATATCCATGTCTGGATCATCTTCATCACCATCGTCAAAATCCATATCTGCAAGTGTATTACCCAAAGCAGACACACAAGCAGCCATTTCAGCCTCATCATCAGGCTTTGTCAAGTTCAATCCTTGCAAGGTTTTATAGTTCTTCTCCAAGATTGAAAGCACATGTTTCTGCCTAAACAAGGCCCCCAATGTCTTGTTTTTTCGGATGAAGCAGATTCGGACCATACCATCCCACTCTTTGAAGCTAACAGGAGGAAGTGGCTTCCTTGGTTCGATTCTAACCACAGAAGAATCCACCTTGGGAGGAGGTCTGAAGTTGTTCTTCCCAACCTTCAGCAAGTGGTTAACACGAGCAAGAAGCTGAGTGTTGACGGAAAGACGGCAGTATAGGGTATCTCCGGGCTGAGCTACGAGCCTCATTGCAAATTCCCTTTGGAACATGATAACTGCACACCTGAAAAGAGGCCTATGTGACAACAACTTGAAGGTAAGAGGGGAGGAGATTTGGTATGGAATGTTCGCCACGCAGATATCAAAGTATGGAAGATCACATTTCAGAACATCTCCTTGAATAACCTGCAAAGCAATAATTTAACCAACACCGCTTCAAAACAATACTAACTTTTGATTTCTCAGTTGAATTTAAACTTAATATACTGAACAAAGCACATTCCATGAATTCTAAATTGAAAAAAAATATAGAAAAAGCCTCAACCTTCAATCTATTAGAACAGGGGGATCCTTGAAAACGGCGCTGCAACTCCAAAACCATACGCGGATCAATTTCGACGGCGATCACAGAACTCCCAACCTCAAGAAGCTTCTTCGTGAGATTACCCGTCCCAGGACCAATCTCAAGAATGACGTCGGTGGGTTTTATACCCGATTTCTGGATAATCGAGTCGATTATAAGAGGATTCTTCAATATATGCTGACCCTTCGACTTATGAAACGGAATTCCTCCCTGAAAATGAGGGCTCGCCGCAGCACCTCCTCCGCCTCTCTGTGGCCGCTCCTTCTTCATCTTCCCTCCGGCCATGGCTGGGTTTAACTTTAGATAGAAGGTCTTGTTTTCGCGTAAACCCTAATCCACCTCGTTGTGATTCCTATATTTATATGTTATTGCAATATATTATTAACTATATGCTCCTGAAAATATATGAAGTTTTACCATATTATTATTTTAAAATTAATTTAGAATATATCGCTAATTCATAAACTGTGTTAGAATTATGAAACTAATCCAAACTTGATAATTAAATTGGGTTATTTACCCTATGTTAAACGGACTCTTCTTCGAGGACACCGAATTCGAATCGGACTCTTCTCGTACACCAATTCTCTTCGAACATTTATTGGATATATGTTTTTTTTTTATATTTAAATTTATTATTATTTATTTTGAAATAATCATGATTTAAATTTATTATATATATTAATATAATTTCATTAATGTTTAAAAAATTAGCGATATATCAGTATTATTAGGATATAATATAATATATATAAACTATTTCGGTATTTTACCAGTGTTAAACATTAATTATTATCTATATTTGTGGTCTTAATTTATTATATTTTATAATATAATGAGATGAATCATAACTTTATTTATTGTTAATTATAAATTATGTTAAACAAACACGTTTTTTTTAATTTTAATTAAAAAATAATTGATAATATCAACAAGTCAGACTATTTAACAAATTCGAGTCTTTGAATCCGAGTCCCAAGTCTCCGTGGTGCCATCACGTTGTCCGTTTAACATAGTTTACCCCCCCACAAAATTAATTTTGATTGCTACTTTCTACATTTAGACATCAAAACAACCTAATGCTATTAAAAGATGACATATTTGTTTGTAAAGTCGATTGAAACTGCGATATGTTAAGATATGACATGGACACAAAGCAAAAACACAATAATGGAGCGTTAATTTTTTAAAATATCACGATTTCATCGCAATAGATAAACTATATGTGCAAAATCTTGATTATAAAATAACTAATTTAGTCATACTTCAAATAATTAAATATAACTATTCTTATTCTTTTTTATATGTGGTCCGTTGTGTTCATCCGGCTCGGAGAGTGTCATAAGATAAGTTGAAGCCGACGAAGGCGGGTATTGCTTCTCTTTTCGGACCCAAGGCGCACCTTGGTGTATCTATCTAGGTGGAAAACATTGTAAAGGAAACCCAAGTCAATAGACGAGTGGACAACCCGTAAAAATACACAGCTATTCCGCAATGAATCAAGTGCCCACATCCCATGATACATATAATTTCTACATAAATCATAATTATAATATCATGATACATTAAATAAATTCAGGTTCATTCCATATCTAATTTAACCATCATCAATATCACAAATCCATGAGACATTATGACAAACAATAAACCAAATAAAAATGATGTCTCCCTCTTACAACAATGGTTAGAAGTTATACACACCAGACAGACAAGAGAAAAGACCAACATCCGCATCACAAAAGATTATGCATATTCAACTTACAGATGCGATACTGTGTGCACTTTTCTAGGCCAAACGAATCAAATGAAATATCTGCTGATCAAGATGAAATTTGGAGCCTACCACCAGGCTTTTTTCTTCTCCATCCCTGTGGTTTTACATCATGCAACAAGCTTATATCATAATGTTTTATAAAACAAGGCATCAACTGAAAACTGAGAAAAAAACTTACAAAGATTGCGTAGTATACAAATGTAAGCCCTGCTAGAATGACAAACCCGATTTGAAAAACATTATACCTGCAACGACAAGATACATAAAATAACAAAACTGATCATATATAGCTACTACAAGAAGAACAAGTTGATGCTGACTTGTATAAATATTTGATTCCACGAAGAGATTGCAATGTGTGTCCAAATATTTCTTGAGCTGCTGTGGCCTGGGCATAATATGCGAATGCCGTAGCACAAAACTGAATAACACTGCAACACGACGATGTAAAACATGAAATATAGAGAACATATACAGCAGAATCATGATTACCTTATCGAACAAAGAAGTATGAGGCCAACATTGAAAAGAAAAGAGTTCATAAGTGTAGCTCCCCATCTGTAGATTTATAAGAAAAAACCATCATATTCTGGAAACAATATCAAGTATTAAATCAAGATATGTAGTAAAAACATACTTCATAGGATGGATTGTGATAAAAACCAATTTTAGACCTAGCATTGTCGCACCGGCAACCACAGCAAGCAGAAGGTAGAAACAGAAGAATGCAAAGGCAGCTGTTCCGAAAAGACCTGAAGAGAGTCCCATTCGAATAATGCATAATAAGTTGGGATTGTAATAATGCAAATGATTTTTTGTGTTTTATAACTAGCTTGCATAAGAACATGAAAAGAAGTTTCATTTACCAAAGACATCATCCAATCTGATGAAAACATCATTAAGAAATGGAGAAAGAGGAGGGTTAATCAGAGAATAGATTATGATATGTGCAATCCAGGCTACAGAAACGATTAACCTGCCCAAAAGAATCAGTTATTTCTCTGACACTGAATCATATTAAACATGAAAGTTTAGTGAAACGGGAGAGGAGATGAAAGAAAAGAGCACATACCCAATAATTCCTAGTACCAATTTAGCTAGATAGCCAAGGACCGTCAGAGCCCAGGTTGTCTCAGCCTGGGAAAAAAAGTAAAATAACATAATTTAAATTAAATTATTTATTCTTAATGTCCTTTTTCCCAGCACATGAAACCTTTTGTTCCTTGCAGTGCCGCAGAGGAAATAAAACTAAAAATTGAATATTTAATAGCCCAGCTCAAAATCCAATTTCACCTTTTCACCTTGAGGATACATCTCTTCCAAGGCCTTCACGTCATCTTCCAACAGAAGTAGCTCCTACAAAACAAAACATACATAATTATATCATTTTAAAATACCTGGGAAGTGAAGGCGCCAACACAATCACAAATGGAGGATTAATAAGACCTGGAAGCTATAAATTTATAATAAACTAAAATAAACTTGACACCACCTTCTCAACAGATTTCACATTTTTACGCCATTTCCTTCCCTTGCTCCCACTTCTTTCTTCCTGATGAAGTTCATCAGCTGTTTTTTTTAGTTCTCTAGCTTTTTTTCCAAGCTCTGTCGCTTCCTGAGATTAATGCAAGCCGATGAAAACAACAAAAGCCTTGACTGATGGTTTTCCCAGAAAGGAGTAAAACACACAAAACAAAAGATTTAATACTTTGATATACTGAGAGCGAGTGATAACAGCCTTCGGTCGCCGAATAAAAGAAAATATAAGCCCAAGAGGAAGGGAAGCGATGCCAATACCACCAAAAATCTGAAAATTAACCAGGATCAACATCAGCTTACAGAATTAGAAGCTTCCAGTCAATAAAAATGCAACTTTCATAAATTCCAAAAGATGACAAAAGTTATAAAATTCCCATGCATAAGGTTTCGTTTCATGTGCGGAAACACCGTATCTCATAATGGATTTTCCAGTTGTGGTAATGGCAGGGGACAGTGAGAGAAGACTGAAAGAAGGGCATACCGTAAACAGCACAGATCCAACAATAGTAGCCAATGCAACAACATATTCCGGGAAAGTTGTACGCATAGTCCATGTTGTCTCAGCCGAAGAGTTTGCAGAATATGAAGAGCACTGAAAAATATAAAAACGCGCCCAAATGAGAATTTGTAAACTGAACTTAAAATGAAGGCAATTACAGAAACCTCAATCTTTACTGACCTGCATCATTCCATTTCCAATGCACGGCTGGCTACTGGTGAAATCCCATGATGATGGGAAGGCAGCAACTGTTGAGGAGAGGTGCATGACAGTGAAATCCACCATTCCAACGAGCCCTTCAACACAAGAAATACAAAAGAACGTTGCAGCAGATGGAAGGCACAAGAAATAAAGCAAAATAGGTTAATCCACAACTAGCCGAGGAACTGAAAATTAAATTACCATACAAAATTCCCAAAACTAGGGCACAAACAACCGCAGTAGCAACCACCCACACTGAAGCACTTCTCACCCTCTTCCATACACTCCTTAACACCCATTAAGAAAACGAAAACGAAAACGAAAACGACAGAAAGTTAGTAAGATATCAAGTGACAAAAAATCATAGAAACGACAAATAAAATGAAAAAAGGAGCACACTTGTCCAGGTCGCCTTCGTAATAGAACATAGCAAAAGGAATGACGAAGAAAACGAGAACCGCGTCGATAATATAAACAGCCAGCCACAAATCCTTCATCGGCAGCGTAAGCCTACACGCGCCGTTATAAAGCGAATTGCGACAGGCCTGCCTGTTAGCCACATCCGCAGGAAGCATGAGAATCGAGATAGCAGCAATCGAAAGCCCCAAAACCACAATGAATTTTGGAAAATAAGCCTGATTCACATCATCTGGGTGCTGATAATTGACGAGGAGATACACGTTGAAAATGAAAACCAGCACACAAACAATTATCGCAACGATGAGTAGCGCTAAATTGAAATCCCCCATGGCTGAAAATGAGGGAATATCCCGCCCAACTCTGATCACACGCTCTCTCAAATCATAGCGTTTAGTTCCATTCAAGAAGCCAAATCTGAGACCTGAAGAGTAGATCTGGAAATCGAATCCCGTTGTTTCCTTTTACCTCGACGCGGAGCGGGGGCGAAGGAAGAAAAAAGAAAAAAAAGCCCGTTATACTCACATGTAAAGATCATTATACCCCCAATAGCAATTTAGGGATATTTATGTCAATGCATAAATATTAAACAAGTGAACAATTTGCTGAAAATAGAAAAGTCAAATTTTGACATTATCCTTTCTTGATAATATTATATTAAAATAACAGCTATCTTCCAAATATTAAATTCTAAAATATATTTTTATTTGCGTAGATCTTTTTACCAATGAAATTTACTATATTTTATTTTGTAATTTTTTTTAAAAAACCAATATCTTTTAGATTTGTTCGATTTTTCTTAAACTGAATTTATCTACGTTCTTTGTCTTTTAATGATTTTTTTTAGCCATATTATAAATAAATAAATTTAATATTACTATATTTTTATTTCAATTTGGAAAAACTTATTTATAAAAATAAGAAAATCATATTTTTGAATACTGAGAAAGATAAGGGTGAATTGTGAAAGGGAAGGACCACCAGTACTTGTCAGAACGAACATATCAACGGCCTTCAAATCCAACCGCCGCTCATAGATTGGATACCGCCTTTTCCTCCACGCTTCGGTTGATTGGTTCATTGACAAATGGCACTAGAGGAGGAGAGGACGATGGATTCTACGGAGAATTCCGGAGAAGCATCGGGATCGGTAGTGGATACTCTAGTTGAGTCGCCTCCAGCGCCGTTTCCGAACAGTGTTCCAGAATTTCCTCGAAATTCCCCACGGAGAGGGCGTTTTGGAAGCATGAATGATGAAGATTACGTCATGGGCGATCGAGGTTCATCGGTGGGTCGAGATGATGCTAAATCGTGCTTTTTCGTTTCTGTCGCATTCTCCTGTTTTGGTAAGAATAGAAGATTTTATTTCGATGTAACTTTTAGCTTGATTATTTTCTTGTGCAATAATTTCAGCTGCTATAACTCTAGCATTCGGATTGTATTCTCCTAAGGTGTTCGAGGTTGGACCTAACACATCAATTCTGATTAACCCCAATCGTTTTTTGGTGGAATCTATAAAGGTACTAAATTGGTATTTCCCCATGTAGCAATCAAAGCATTCTGAACTATTCATTTTTTGGCAGGTTGAAGCATTGGATATATCCAAAGGTTTGATGTTGTATGGCTTCGAAAAACCTCCTCCTCTTAATGTTATGCTTTCGTGGTTCGAGTTTCGCAATATCACTTTTCCGGGAGGTACACACAAGGTGAACTGAACTTTGTTGAATTCTAGTGCTAGCTCAATGAAGTAAATCATTTAACTAATATTCGCTTTAATGGTTTCACTTTGATATGCTTAAAAGAAAAATCCTCTTCTGCTTCTTCATGATTTAAAAAATTTGCAGGAATGGATGTACTACTTGAATAAAGGATCTCAAGTAAACATATCTTATTCCGTCGATTCGTTCCATTCATCGTCTCTTGTTCTTGCTATTGCAGAAGGTTTTTTCTGAAATAAATACTGAAATTAGTTTCAATATGTGTGATTTTTTTTGCTGAATGTTTGCAGGGGATCAAAATCTCGCTATGTGGCTTGAGGATCCATCAGATCCAAATGTAGCTTCCTTGTGGACTATAATTCATGGTAAGAACCAATTCCCTGTGTTTTCTTTTCATTGTAAGTTGTAACTCACTTTCGGGTTGCCAGGAAATGGCACAAAGCAACGAGATATCTTCGAATCTTCTTCATATTACGTTGCTGTTGGTAACTTGAATAATGATGCTGTGAAGGCAAGTGCTGGATAACATAGATAATATGTCAACTCACTGCTCCTTCAGTTACTTTCTCATATTCTTAAGTTAGGCAGGTGTATCTGAACACCAGTATAAACGCTTTAGTTTACAATACAAAAGAGCCATATTACCAGTGCGCACCAGCCGAAGGCAAATGCACTTTCGAACTGCTGTTGCTTGGTCGAAATTCGGTCGTTATCGAAACCCCTAGTTCGATTCCGGTAAGTAATCTATTTCATGAATTTGAATGAGTCTCCGAACTAATGAACATAACTCTGTAGGGCTTGAGAAGAGATAACTGGAACATTAAACTTTCATACGGACCTCGATGGCGTTCGTATTTGGTTTGCATAGGTAAAGTGATCATCTCCATTTTACTCACCAGAATCAAATCATCATATACATATCAACTTTTAGGTGGATTCACTTGCTTCCTTCAACTTATTAACTGTTTCCTGAACCACTTTCGACGCAACAATCGATCAACTCCGGTAGAATCTGAACCGGAGAGAAATCCCTTGCTGCTAAACAAAGACGATGATCTTTTTGAACGGAGTTCTTCTTCCGATAATGAAGAACAGCATCCCGAAGACTCAGTAACTGATGAAGGGCTTAGCATTCCAATTTGTGCAATCTGCTTCGATGCTCCTAAAGATTCTTTCTTCATTCCATGCGGGCATTGTGCTGCTTGCTTTGAATGTGCAACAAGGTAAGTAAAAATAATCCAAGTTATTAAGTGTTTAAGATGGATTAATTAGCAGTTAAATTGCCTTGATGATAATGTACAGAATTGCAGAAACTTCTGCAGCTTGCCCGATTTGCCGGAGACGAATCAAAAGGGTTCGAAGAATATACACAGCCTGAGGAACACCATACAAATGTACAATATGTTCATCTACTCTTTTGTAAGCTGTACGAGCGGGTGGATTTTCATAATTTATAAAAATATCACTAAATGAACCTTATTTGGTTTTGTAAATAATAATTAAATTGTAAATGAAGTTATCAATCTTTAATTTTAATTAATATTGGTTGATTTTAGGTTCACTTTAATATAATTATCATTTTATGTTTTTAAAAATTTAAAATATTATTTTTTTATCTAAAGTTAATGTACATTGAATCGAATATTTCTAAAAATTTCGAACCCGTGTAACATAGTTTATTCATCAAGAATAAAATGTAATATATAGTTTATTCTATAAAGTTCAAAATCAGGAAGTGATAAGATGCACCTCCAGCTTCATGTTCTACCATATTTTTTGTTTAAATCACATTGAACAAACTCGAAACTCATAACACGATCAATAAATTGTCATTTTAAAAGAATAAATAAAACCAAACATTTATTGTTTCATAATTGATATTAAATATTTAACTTAATTACATTTATAGATTTTATTCAATTCGAACTAACTGAATTCTCTATGCTTATATTCGCTCATATTTTTAGTCGTATTTTTTAATGTTCGTCCATATTTTATCATTCATGTTCAAACATATGTTCGAATATGTTAAAATTTTTTTGAATTTAATATTTACAATTGATTTTTAGATAAAAAGTAAAAATTAAAAAAATATAATTTCATATTTATAAGAAAATAAGAAAAAAATTATAATATCTATCATTCATAAAAAATAAAAAAAATATATTAGAGAAATAATATATAATATGATAAACGATAGTTTTTTTAAAACTCAATTTTATAATATATATTATTAAATATTTGTGTCACGCAAATTAATATTCTTTTAAATTATAAATAAATATACAAAATATTCAAACAAAATTTAAAGGAAAAATGGCGACTTGGGTCCCCAAAGTTTGGTTAATTTGACAATTTTGGTCCCCAAACTTTGTAGTGGCAAAATCAGTCCCCAAAGTTTGGATAATTTGGCAATTTTGGTCCCCAAAGTTTCGTATTTTGGCAAAATACGTCCCCAAACTTTGCGCATTTTGGCAAAACCGGTCCCCAAACTTTTAAGTTGGCAATACCGGTCCCCAAAGTTTACACACAGTGGCAATTTTGGTCCCCAAACTTTCGATTTTGGCAAAATACGTCCCCAAACTTTGCGCATTTTGGCAAAACCGGTCCCCAAACTTTTAAGTTGGCAATACCGGTCCCCAAAGTTTACACACAGTGGCAATTTTGGTCCCCAAACTTTGCGATTTTGGGCAAAATCGGTCCCCAATTTGGCCCTAACGCCGTTTTGGTTCTGTTAAGTGTTGTCTTGTCCAAAATCCCAACTCCAACTTGCGGGCTGTCTTCAGAATCGACATTGATAGGGNGGCCCGATCCTCAAGCTTCTTCACGTACCGATCAGGTATTTCACGAATCCCACTTTCCGACAACTCCTTTACCCTGACCACTGCCTCCGGCCAACTCATCAAGATATTCATGATTGGAACGTAATAAGATTATTAACACCAAGTTAAATGGTGTATATAAAACAAACTCAGAAAATCTTCATCAAACTGCTACAACATATTTTATAATGGATAATTCCGGCGCCGTGCAGGACTGGATTACATATATATTGTAATTTTATTTTCTATATTTAATTCAAAATTTGGTCAAATTCATTTTCATTCTCTTTTACCAATGTATCTGGGAATTCAAATCTCTACCAAATGTCAATCCGATTAATTATTATAATTTTTCTATCTTATTTTCATTATTTCTTACTTTTAAAAATTCAAATGAGAGAGAATATACACAAATATATCATATAACCCACACTGAACAAATTAATTACCGTAAAATTAACCCACACCATATGAGAGAGAATATAGACAATTACTTTTTATTTTATTTATATGTATCTCATTTTCAACATCCATTTGATGGTTTTAGATCAAATTTGTTGTACATATCCGTAAAATTTAACATTGATAGTGGCGCTTTTGAATAACACGAGTTTTTTAATTGCATAGCATGATCATAATACATTGTATTTAAGATTACCAGTACTTTTTATAATATAATTATTTTGTTTCCGCAAATTTTTCTTTTCACATATAGTAGTTATTTTACTTTATTAGTTAATTGAACATGTATCTTGTTTAATAATTAAATGATTAATTAATATATGTATTATACTATTAAATTATATATGTATTAGTGCAATATTTTTAAAACAATATACTTCTCTATTAAAATTTAGTATATAAAATTTTAAAAATTCGAACTCTCACTTAAATAGTTAATAACTATTGATGTTTTTAAATTTTACTTGGGTTTAATGTTAATCTTAATCTTAACTTTAAAAAACTTAAATCATTTCACATTTATTAATATTAATCATTGATTTTTTAAATTTTGTCTTTAATTATCTGAAATTATAATTTCGCATAGGAAAATGCTAAAATAAAAATTACATATTTCTTTGTTTCTTAAATTTCCATATTTGTATGGTGTTTCTATTTAAATTCATTTTTGTATATAATATTATTTATTTAATCCAGAGTTCGAATTTTTAAAATTTTATATACTGAATTTTAATAAAGAAGTGTATTGTTTTAAAAAATAATGCACTTATACATTTATAATTTAATAATATAATACATATATTAATTAATCATTTAATTATAAAATAAAATACATGCGTAATTAACTAAAAAAGTAAAAATACTACTATATATGAAAAAAAAGTTTGTTAATGACAAAAAATTCTATTATAAAAGTACTGATAATATCTACGTTACCATGATTCTTTATTTTTACAGAAATTTACGAATCTGATTCTATAGGATTCTCGATTCTCTTCCGATTATCGAATTAGGTTAAATCAGAAGGCAAAATTGAAAAAATTCAAAAAATAAATAAGAAATATAAATTATTATGTTAGAAATTTTATAAGTTATGTAATATTTATCAAATTTTAATTATTTTATTGATTTTAAATTTTAACATACTTTTAGTTTGATGATAAATTATTTATAATATATTATGTTTATAATTTTATCATGATTAAAATATATTTTATCAATAATTAAGATTATTTTAACTTATAAAAAACTATAAATTATATAACTAAAATAATTATTATAATTATAAAATTTACGAATCCTTATCCTAATTCTCTAAAAAATTACGTATTTCGAATCACGAATTGTGTCGTGTTACGTATTATGGTAACATAGGACAATATTGAAAAGAATACATTCCTACAATGCTATGATAAAAATTTTCCCTAAATAACACTGAGTATAAGGGGTTTATTTACAAATACAAGACTTTAATTAAACAATTCTGACACGTGTCGATATTTCAGCGGCCAAGAAAAACAGAGAGCGCCCGTTGGTTAAGATGAAAGAGGGAAAGTGAGTACTATTTTGGAGATGCAGAAGTGGGCAAATGCTGGTGGACAAGACCATTGATTGGGCCTCTATCCTTCCACGTGGTGGGCCTCAGTTATGATAATTAATTTATAAAAAAATTAAATATATATATTTAAAGCCTCAAGAGTTTGTATTCGGTGGAATAATACAATTGTATGAATTATTAAAAAATTGGGATTGCGAAATAGAGTGAAAGAGTAGGGGCGATCATGGGTCATAACCAACAACAATCCATCATTCTCTTTAGATATTTTCTTCATCCATCAACAAATCAACCATAAGATTATAAACTTATATTATATGTCTAAAATAAAAAAAATAGTAATCATTCGGTCCAGACTCCATATCCACTTTTATTTGTGTAACCAAATTTGTACACTAATTTTTACGAGCCAACCCATTACCCATTTGTAGTGGTTGAATCCAATGCCCACGCCTAAGTCCATATAAGTCATATCGGTGGTATACCGGTAAATATCGGTTGTGACCGATACATCTGTATTCCGATATATCACCAGTATACTAACGATATATCGAAAAAATCGTTCATATCGATCTAGACCGGTATGACTTTTTTGCGCCTAACAAAAGAATGATAAATAAGAATTAGGATTATGGTGAATTTTTTTAATAAATTATGTTATTAAAACATGATTTTATTTAAAAATATCAATATATTTAAAAAATGGAAAGTACCCTGATGAATTCTTGATAATTATTTCACAAATAGCTAATTTTAGCCTTCATAAACATGGTGTATAAATACTGATGAGATCCTCGAAACCCGGTACCTTGAACCTGATCAGGACAAAGCTTGATTAGATGAACCCAAATAACATAAGCCGAACTTGGAGGCCCAGATCCAGGCCACGTGAATGAATGGCCCAGCCATGCCAGGTGGCCCGATCGGCCATTCATATCGATAGGTCCCGATAGGTAGGACTCAATTTTCTCCCGCACACCAGGACCGATCGATCCACACTTTACAGGCCCTGCTTCGGGCCATCCATATTCCTCAACATGCGACGACAACCTCCGACAATCCTGTCAGAGGCGTAGTCCGGTGAAGTCGTACGAGCCTCCCTTAGCCTGGAAATAACCGGCTAGTAGCGCCGAAAGGCCTAGCGCCGTGCAGCTCTATGAAGCCATGCCCGACAGCTGTTCCGCCTGACATGAGCCGACCTAGCCGTAGAGGACAAGCACAAAACGACACATTACTGTCCACACAGCAGAGTAGACGTATAAAAAGGACACTTGGGGTGTGAAGAAAAGATCATCTTCCGATCCTTCTTACGAACTTCCTGACTAAACCTCATATCGATTTATTTTCGATAAATCTTTTCCCCTTTGTTGTCAAAAGAACAAACATTGTCTTTGTACTTATTACCTTGTTTATTGAATCGATTAAGGACATTTTTTCTAGCCCTTAGTCAAGTGGTTTTTTCCTCAACTTTGAGGTTTTCCACTCTAAAACTGCCGTGTCCCTTTTGCATTTTGTTTATAATCGTTCTCCAGACATTAAATAAATTATAACCGAGTTCATCTTGCTACGAACCGGTCGACTATTGACACCCCGGTTTTCAAACCACAACAAATACAAAATTACGTATTAATATCGAGTATCTTAGACATAAAAATAGAATATTACAAATGAACTAGAACCTCATACATCCGCACGCATCAATGGAAAATAACACAACTTACAAAATAAACATTCAGAACTTGTCCACAGCAATGCCATCCCTGAGAACCTCATAAGCATCTCTATTTCTAGATTTCTTGACTCCAACAGTGAAACTTATTTTGGATTTCTCAGATGAAATACATGTAACTTTAACCCAAACGATCAACTTTGTTTTCAATCCCTGAATATCACCAAGCTTACCTTTCTCTAGATAACCAGTCACTGAATCTGAGAAACGCAAAATAGAAGAATCTTTGTATCCCACTTCACATATTGATGGAATGTAAACAGTGAGCTTTCCTGTTTCTTCGTTGAATTCGTAGTTTGTTGCATCACGAGGGAATATACCGATTGGCAGATCGTATTCTTGTAAAAGATCTGGCAGTGGTTTCTGCATTTTTCCTGTACAATATGATGGATACAAGTATAGAAATTCATGATTCAATGGATTGAGAGAGTGTTCGTGTAACTCAGTTCATAAGAGAAGTGAATTAAATTGAAAATGTCAGGACAAACCAATTACACATGATATCACATCCCTTATAAACTATAAACTTTCTATTTCACAACCGATGTAGGACAATATCTCAACACTCCGCCTCAAGTCGAACTGGCCCTTGGTTCGGTTAAGACTTACTTCAATATATTTGGTAGTGCTAGAATCATAGGTCGATCTAAGTCCAATGCACTTTTTCTACAAGAGTTTTTCTATCTAAATCGGTACGGATCAACCCGAAACTCACCCTAAAGCTCTGATTCTATATAAAAATTCAAGTTTCAATGGATCGAGAGAGTGTTCGTGTAGCCTAGTGCATTGAAAAAACTAGACCAAACCAATGACTCATGATATCCACTCTTCTTATAAACTGGAGTTATTCTAATTCCACATAATAACTAGAATATATTTCAATAGAAAGTTTTCCTGAAACTAATGCATTTGAGATCACTGTTAAATATATGTAAGGATAAGAACCACACAGAAAAGGAAAAATCTAACCTTTTATCTTGTTAACTAACCATTTGGTTCCACCTTCAATACTTGTTGACAGAGACTACAGGGAAATGAATAGAACAACAATCAGTATAAATTTGTGAATTGAGCATCATGACGCAGCGCAGTACTTTTCGATTAAAAACAAGAAAAAATCAATTGCTCCAAAAAAAGATCAGATCTCCGAAAATTGATTACCATAAATGATTCTACGGTTTCGGATTCACAAAATTAGTCACATCAGAAACCTTAAAACGTTGGTAAAAACATATAAAATGAGGCAGAAATGAAGAATTACTCCTCACGTTAAAATCGTCGCCGACGGAGTTGATTTCCTTATTGGCCTTTTGACCCAACCAATACGAACCGACCTTGTTCAAAATCTGATCCATTGGAGAGACCTAGGTATGTTTCGCGCCTTCAGATCTTCCAAAATTTCTCCGCTTCAGATTCCGAAGAAAGGGGGACAAGATGACGAAGAGGGTTTTCCAGTTTGGTCGACCTTAAAGATATTGGAATAAAAATTTTCAAACGTGACGACGTCACGACAGTACACTGCCACAGTAATCACGATTTTGGTTATACCTCATTTATCTTCTCTTTAGTAGTTAGTACTATGGTTTTAAAAATCGGTCGATCGAAAATCACTCATTATATTGATTCGATTTAAATCGGTTGATCTATTATTTTAAAAACCGGTATTTGAGTCAAAAAATCCGGTTGAATTGGTATACTTCACTCAAAACCGATTTTTAATAATTTATATTAAATTTTTTTAAATATATATCAAATTTTTTTATATTACCTAATTACATTTTTAAGAATTTATTTAGAGTTCTTTGTATAAAAAATATTTTAAAATATATTTCGTTTGTTTATTAACATTATTATTTATTTTTCTATTAAATCGGTTCAAACCAATCCGACCGATAGAAAGCATTTCCGATCCACCAGTTCGATCGGTTTTTAAAACCATGGTTAGTACAATCTTTTAAATTTCCTTCAATGAAATTGGCAATACTTTTTTAAATTGAGTTTATTAATATATTATGAAATTTTAAATAAAGATATTTTAAATATTTATGTCCAATGTTTATTTATTGATATTATATTAAATACTGATTTTAAATACTAAAATCTGAATTAAAATTTGTAATTTTTATTATATTCAAAAATCAACTTAGCTCATAAATTTTGCGTATTAAATAATTTATCAAAATTTTCCCGGTATTCTTTCCCTGAAATTTCATTTTTTTGTTCGATGGTAGTTAAAAATTTAATTTGGGTGAATTTGGATACTTAAATGAATGATAAATACTCATGTAAATTGGAACATGGAATTATATCATTAGCATGTTCAACATAATCCCAATCACGAAGTATTGATGGGAACTTTTACGACTATGAAGAAAGTGAAACTGCGAATACGTGTTAGATTTAGGGTTAATTTAGTCCAAAACGGATAAACTAATGTTATGGGGATTGCTAGTTTAAGCATGTTCAACATTGAAAAGCATGAGGATTCTCATTGCATGTTCAAGCAACTAATGGGAAAAGCATAAGTTCATAGAGCGCAACATGCCTGTATAGAACAGGGGATCGCTTGAATAACATCTAAAAGGTTGATCCATTCCATCCAAAGAAGGAGCCCTGCATAAACAAAGAGAATAATAAACGATGAACATAACAACGAAAATGTCGAAAGAAGGCTTTTCTAAGCTATGCATGAACCATTTGTGTTTTCAAACAATGCCGGTTTTAACAAGCATCTAGGTTAGTCGACTATCCTTAAAAGTGAAAGTTAAATTACATGATCTACAACTGGTGTAAAGCATGCAGACATTGTGCGTGTTCTTGGCTTTGATTGGCCTAAACAAGCAGAATAATGTAATAAGAAGTGCTGCAATTCAACAACCGAAAAGGTAACGATTATTTGGCATACCTTGGTATCATAAAATTTGAGGTAGCATCTTGATTTTGGAATGGAGAGCTTAGTCTCAAGGATGCTTGCTATACCAGCGCTTAGCTTCTTGTTGATATCAGAGTTTAAGCCACCAATAGATACAAGCTCTCCATATGCAGCAGGCTCCTCTGTTCCTCCAAAGGCAACCGGCACAGATCCCTTTAGCACAACCATCACATACTGCGCCATATCACAAGAACAAAAACATAACCATAACAAGTTCTCATAGATTTTCATAGCATATAAGTTGTTTCATAAATCCCAGAAATTAAATGATTCCAATGCTATAAAGCCCCATCTGTACCAAATTTTAAAAACAAAAATCTCCTACATGAGACACGGAAATCCAGACAGACCCTTGCCTCACTTAAATTAATATCCAGCGCATATCTCATTTATATGTAATTTTCAAATAGGGTTTTTGTATACAAAACCACCAAAATCCCTATAAATTGTTCCAGTTGTAGCAACTAACAGAGAAATTAGGTAATCAAGAACCAGATTCATGTAATTCCAAACTTAAACTAAATTTCAACACGTATTTAGCATATAGCAATGGTTTATCGAAATCAACAAGAATGAATCGAAAAATGCCCAAAAAAAACACAATATACGAACAGCTTCAGGTTTTCCGATGATCTTGGCAACAGAGGCTGAAGCTTCGGCTAGGATGGCGGAGGTATTGACACCATCCAGACTCACGTTGGTGGAGAGGTTAAGACAAGGCATCCTTTCAATTCCTTCTCCCGCTTTCACTTTCACCTCATAAAATTCGAGTACCACTTTCTATGCTTCTGTGGATAATTTACCATCATGACACTTTTACCCTTTGATTATGAGATTAGTAATCCAACAAACATTGGGCCTTAAATGACTGGCCCAATGAGCTTTCCATGGGCTTAAAATAGCACTTTAAAGCCACTCCACTTGTTTCACATGCCCGATACACGTGATTCTTTAAAGTCATTTATTATTTTTTTATAGAAAATTGGATTTTTTTCTTAAACATCTACCATTTTATAATTATAAAAAATTTAAGAAACAAAATATAAAACCAAATGCAAACTCTTCATTATGGAGTCTAGTAATGTTTGTATTAATTTAAAATTATATTATTTCAGTTTATATAATTTTTATTTAAATTTTGTGAGTTAAAAAACGTGAGAGACGGAGGCCCCCCACTCCACAAAATCATATGCCCCCTACATACACGCCATTGATTTGTCTGCCTGCCTGCAAAGATCTCAATTTCTCTGTACATTTCCATGGAAGCGACGTCACCAATTCCGGCGAACCCAACAACCCTGCAAGACACTCATGCCTCACCGGCGACTTCAAAGAAGAGCTTAGTCGCTACACTCATAGAAGCGACGTCGTTTCGCGCGCCATCTTTCACTGAGGATACATACCTAATCTCCCACCTCAAAACCTCCGAAAGGAAAGCGCTTAAAGACCTCAAAGACCAGCTTACAGGCATCCATGGACCAGATTTCATGTGGGACATTCCACTCTTGGAAGGCGACGAGCGAGGTGACGTCATACTTTTGAAATTCCTCCGAGCGAGAGATTTCAGGGTTCCGGACGCGCTCACTATGCTATTGAAATCCCTAGAATGGAGAACGGATTTCCGAGCTGACGTCGTTTTGCAGGAGGATTTGGGGTTTAAGGAGCTTGAAGGCCTTGTAGCATACATGCATGGATTTGACAAAGAAGGCCACCCTGTTTGTTACAATGCTTACGGGGTTTTCAAAGATACAGAAATGTACGAAAGGTATTTTGGAGATGACGAGAAATTGAACGGGTTTCTGAGATGGAGAGTTCAAGTTCTTGAGAGGGGAATCAAGCTTTTGGACTTCAAACCTGGAGGAGTGAACTCCATTATTCAGGTAACAGATCTAAATGACATGCCTAAAAGACAACTCAGAGCGGCTTCAAATCGCATTCTATCTCTGTTTCAAGACAATTACCCTGAATTTGTCGCTAGAAAGGTGATGGGTCTCTCAGAAATACCTCCATTTTTCAATCAATCAAGCTTTATTTCTTACTTTTTTGCTTGCAGATCTTCATTAACGTACCCTGGTACTTCAGTTTGTTGTATTCAATGTTCAGTCCATTTCTCACCCATAGAACCAAGAGTAAGTTCGTGATATCCAGAGAAGGAACCACTGCCGAAACACTTTACAAGTGAGTAATTGCATATGCAACAAAGAAATCATAAATGCTGTTTGTTTTTCGTGTTCTCCCATGTTTGGACAGTTGCCCATTTTCTACTTTTATCGTCCCTCAGATTCATCTCGCCGGAAAACATTCCAGTTCGGTACGGCGGTCTTAGCCGTCCAGATGATTTACTAAACGGCCCTCCATCACCGGCGTCGGAGTTCACCGTCAAAGGCGGTGAGAAAGTAAACATTCAAATCGAGGGTATAGAGGTAATTCCCCTTGTACCTCTTTTCTCACGCCCCGTCAGTCGAGATTCTTGCTGACAGCGGCGTTGCTTTGTTAAATCGATGTTTTTTTAAAAATAGAAATCGCTTTTTTGAATTTCAGGCGGGATCAACGATTACATGGGAAATAGTAGTCGGCGGTTGGGACTTAGATTACGCCGTCGAGTTCGTACCCGCGGCGGAAGAGGCGTACATTATAGCGGTGGAGAAGCCACGGCGGGTAAATGTAAAAGAAGATGCGATTGAGAACTCGTACACAACGAAGGAAGGTGGTAAATTAGTACTGTCAGTAGACAACAGCGGGTCTCGCCGTAAAAAAGTTGCAGCTTACAGATACATTGTCCGGCGATCTCCGACCGTCCGTCATCACATGATAAACTGATCAAAAAAGCATGGCGTGGCGTGGACTCTACTTTTTTTTTCATTTTCCTTGAATTGCTTTTTCGGGTTTTCCTTTTATGTCTTTATCTTTGTGCCTTGTGGATGGGCTTCGCGTGTTCTTGTAATCATGTATTGCTATAAATTATAATAGTAATTCTAATTCAAATTCTAATATTATAATAGTTATTAGACTAATATTATAATATTCTAATAACTCCAATAATAATTTTTGTGCTTCTTTTTTAATGTTTTTATATTTGCATAACTCAGAAAATCTTTATAACTCTCATTATTGTTTTATTATTTGAAATCTACTTGTAGAAAAAGTACAATAAGTATGTGTTTAAAAAAATAAAATAATACGTAAAAAAATTGGAAAAAGTCTAATAAATGTTTATTGTTTCGATTTCTTACATTTTTACACACATCTATGTGTTTAAGTGGTAATTATTTAAAAAAGAGAAAGAAACCAATTGGATTTTAAAAGGCATAAAGAAAACATGTTCATTTATGGAGAATTTGATAATGAAGATATCCACCGCACTAACAAATACAAGTTACAAATGGGGTCCGGTGGTTGCATTGAGTGTACAAATGTGAAAGCACGTGGTTTGGTCGGCGCGTGTGAGATAAATTATTGGAAACAATCATACCTCGCCGGCCGTCACGCCGGAATTCGATTTCTAGAGCGATCACAAATCTTAAATATTCACCCCTGCTTTAAATTCTCCCACGCCCTTCTTTTCTTCTATTCTACGCAACTCACGTAATTTATTAGTTATTACAAATATTTACTCTTACATTTCTCATTTTTAAAATAAAACAAAAATACCAGGGGTGTTTTGGGAATAAGAAATTGTTGTAAGGCAGAAAAGCCCATTTAAAAGGCCTTCGGGGAGTTTGGGCTTCAAATAGATGGTTTTTTTAATAAACCTGGGCTTAAGAATTTTTATTCGGTTGGACTTGTAGGCCCAAAATATGTGGGAAATGTGAAATTATTTATTTCGATTAATAAAATCCATTTATTTATAAAATAATATAATTTAATGATTGACATATTTCCACTGTGGAACTAAAATTTATATATGTGTGTATGATAAGGGAGAGATATAAATTTGATATTCATAATTTCATAACTTTGATAATTTTTATCCATAAAATTTTTTAATTGTCATAACTTGTGATCACCAAATTATAAAAATGGAATAAACGATCTTTATAATTTTTAAGTTTTGGAAAAATCAATTTGAACTTTTTGTACATATTACATTAGTGATACCTAAAGCATTCGATTTTTCCAAATGAAATAATCGATAAAATCAAATTTAAAGTATCCATTTTATCATTTTGATGATCCCATTTAATAAATATTACAAACTTTAAGAATAAAATTTGTCAAAACCTTAAATTTTGGAGACTAAATATGTTATTACAAATTATTACTTATCAGAAACAAATTTGATAAAACTATTAAATTTTGGATACTAATGAATTCATTTTCTCATAAGAAAATGGAAGAATTCTTCCCGACAATTTTTTATAGCAGTTAAATATAATTTATATGAGTAATTAATTATATCTAAAGGCCTTTATTTCATTGAAAAATAGGTGCAAGTCAGTTTTTACCGGATGAACTCAATATATTGGTATATCATATATATATATATATTGAGTATGTGGATCTAAACCAAAATAATAAATTAAATTATTAATATAGAGAAAAAATATAATTTTTAATCAATTTTTTTTGAATTTGAAAATTAAAAATTTTATATACTTAAATGACTCATCTGGTCAAATAATACTTCAAAAAATAAGGTTTAATATTTTAAGGTCCATAGCGGATATCGTTCATGGGTGTTGACGTGTTTCGCGGACTATGTAAGCTATATCTGACTACTTCAACTTGGACATCCGTTTATAAAATATTAAACCTAATTTTTGGAATCATTAATTCATTATTTAATCAAATTAGGCCTACTTAAACTAATAAATATATTATTAAATGCAACTATGGCAGTCAGTTATTATTTGCGTGTTTTCCGTCATCTGAACCAATGAAATAAAGCCACGTCTAGTATTAGTAATGCCAAAACACAGTGGGTTGCTAGGTGTTGTCGCGGGGTCAATTATTTCACATGCGAATTCATCAATGACAGTTCAGAAAACTTGTACGGTTTTTAAAATTCAATATTTTTTTTAACAAAAATATAATAGACACAGATAATTAATTTACTGTCATATCCAATACTGCTGATGTTTGAAAACTCCAATTTTAGTATGGTGAATTTACCATACTTGTATTCTATTTTTACCAAACATCATTAATAATTATGTTCGTGTGACCGCAAAAAATAGCGGTGAGTTCACAGTTGGGTTAACACAACGGCTACCAGAACGCACCGGTCAAATGTCAATTTTAAACTTGATAAATTATAGTTAATTTTTTAAATAAAATAATTTTGATTAATAACTTTTTATATTCTATCAATTACGTGTTCAAACTATAAAAATATATATGAAATTTAAAAATATAGTTTTGAAATAACGAATTTATCATAAAATAATATGAAATATAATTTTTAAGTTATAAACAATTATTTAAAAATAAGGACATAAAAGTCATTTTATAACATCACGATCACTGCATCGCTGTTTCAAAAACAGTTTTTTAAAATCACGATTAGTTCACCTCACAGCACAATACAATCATCTTACATCACCTCTATTTTTAAAACGTTGTTCCAAACGTACCCAGTAACTATGATGGGGTTTTTTTGCAATAGATAGTAGTGTCACAAAATCAAAAAAAAAGAAAATAACAATCATTTTTTTACTTTTGCTTTTGTGAAATAAATCTTATCATCAAAATAACACTAATAGACATGTATTGGAAAGTTCTGTTGCACCGACTCTTCAATTTTCTTCATCTATCCGTGTCGGAGCAAGTCGACTCGCTACGACTCTTGACACAAAACGACGTCGTTTTGATTTCTTCATTAATTAATTTTTTATTCGTTAGAAAAGTGACGTATATACATTCACGACTTTGTCATATAATCTATCTACTTGTGAATTAATCGTGTAAATAATAATAGATCGAAATATAGTTACTTTTGGGGAGATATGAAATAGAACAAGTATATTTATTTTTTATAAAATTATTTTGTATAATAAATTGATAAAATATTTGTAGTTTAAAGCTTATAATCTATGAAACTCTAATCAAATTTTAACATTATTTAATATTATTTTATTTAAAAATAATAGTCAAGTCGAAAATCTGACTCTTACAATATTGACGAGTCAAGTCGAGTCGCGTTGTAACGATTCGATCGAACGAGTCCTTGCCGCATAGGTAGAAACTGAGCTACTAATTTTTTATTTATATTGTTTATATGTAGCTAGGTTTCTTCAATAGTAGAAACCGAGCTACTAAAAAATAATCAAAAATAATAATCTGGCAGGTTTTCTCGGTTTCGATTAAATTTTTCAATATTAATTAAAACAATTATATTTAATTACTACATAATCAAAATTGAAAATGTTCTACCGCTACGGTGATCGAGTTAGGTCTAATTCATGGCGACGGAAAACCAGATATAATTTTGTCATGTAGTTGCTCCGTAATAATATATTCATCTGAAATACTATATTTGGCCACCTTTTCTAGACGAACAAGTTCAGAACCGTCTGAATCTTAAAAATGTTTTAAATTAAAATGTACATGTAATTAATATTTAATAAAAAAATATCTTGATATTAAAATCTCTTGCTTTGTTTTTTTAAGTAGAAAGAAATATTGATAAAATATTATATTTTTTTAGCTCTTTAATTAATAATTTGATATTTCTCAGAATTAAATATTATTATTTATATTATTTATTTTTAATATAAAAATTTCATACGTGTGTTACAAAATTGATTATTCTAAATTTGTTGATTTGACAAACTATACTTCTTATCATCTAACTAACAATCTTTAACTATTTGGCCAGTTTCATTATTCCTTTAAATTAAGGAGAATATAAAGCTTTTTTACAGAATCCAATGCAGTAATATAATTGTATTTTTATTAAATCTCAAACAGAGTACACACTACAGCAACATTAAAAAACACAAATGTAGAACATTGAAGAAACACGTTTTAATGAAAACATCACGCATAATCATCGTCTTCATTGAACCCTGCAACAACACAAAATCGATAATATTACCACATTAATAAACTAATAATATTATCTCTAAATTATTTACTTGGTGCAATCGATATTCGGAGTGATCTCATAAGGAATAGAGACGCCACAGTCACCGGGAAGAGCGGCGGCGTTTTGTTGAACACTCGGGTTATTTGCAGCGTAACTTGAGTAAGTTTTAAGACAAGTGCACACCATCTGACGGTCTTGAGTTGTGCTGGCTTTGTTGTAAAGATCACGAACGTTAGAACAGCAAGTTTCCGATGGAGTTCCACCGTTGAGAATGTAGGTAAAGCATGGGTTTATTTCATTGTTCACGTCGCTGCAACTGGTAATCGAAGCTTCGGACAAGGGGAGGATGACGACTAAGGCGATGACTAGGAAAACATGTAAGAATTTCGCCATTGTTGATTGTTGTTTGAGGAATATTGGGTGACCGTGTTTATATAGAACAAGAGTCTAGTTGTGAACTAAATGCATTATTTGTACGGTTGTAATTAATATTGGACTCTACTCATGTTAAATAATGGTGAAGTGCTATTGGTTAATTATGTTTAAATGTAATTAGATTAGATGTTTTAATTTTAACTTATCACTAGGCAGAACTTTTATAACCACTCTTCTTAATCAAATCAAAGTTTTATTCGTAATTGTTTTTTTCAAACTAGTAAGAACTAGCCAAAAATCCACCATTGAGATCCGATATCAAGTAAAAATTCATTATTCAATTGGACGGGAGATTGCAAATTCACCATTGAGAACATAGTTCATAATAAAAATGAATAGACGATTCGAAAATTTGGTACTCGTGGTTTCCTATTTTAGCAATTTCGATCTTATTACTTTGACAATTGTGGCAAATTAAGTCCATAAACTTTATGTGCGGCAAAATGAATTTT
The DNA here is from genome assembly GCA_009725065.1 of Utricularia reniformis. Classification (NCBI taxonomy): domain Eukaryota; kingdom Viridiplantae; phylum Streptophyta; class Magnoliopsida; order Lamiales; family Lentibulariaceae; genus Utricularia; species Utricularia reniformis. The sequence goes on from RWGZ01001092.1 coordinate 872,588, forward strand.
CATACTTTCCCATATTTGACAAAATTGATCCTCATTGTTGTATGTATGTTGCAAATTTGGTCACCGAAGATTGTAATTTATGCAAATGAAGTCCATCAACTTTGGTAATAACATATTTGGTCATCGTAATTTCATAATATTGTCAAATTTTGTCCCTGACACAGTTAGTAGTCCCCAAACTTTGTAATTCATGGCGATTTTGGTCCATGAAGTTATGGTTTCGTGATTTTTGAGACTGTACGCATGGTTTAGAAGTCAGGAACAAATATCCTCCGTAACATTTTTGAGACTGTACGCATGGTTTCGTGATTCTGAGAGAATATTGTTGAACTTATAGGACAAATTGCTCAACCCTACCCTGAAAATTCCAATAACAAATTTTGTGATTCGGCCCACACACGAGCGACATTAGCAAAGAAGCGAAAATACGAAGACAAAAGGATAAGGAATGCTACCTTCGGTGGAGCAATGGAGCTAGAAAAGAAACGCAGATAAATCTACGTAACTTTGACGGAGCAGTGGCAACGACGAAAATGAGAAGAAAAAACTATGAGAATGTTATGAGGAGAAGAAAATAGTAGCTAACGGCTTAATTACGGCGTTAGAGTTTCGAAGAATTAATTTTGCCAATTTCTCAAAATTACGGGGACTAATTTTGGCACTACGTGAACCTGTTTTGTTCAATTTAATTTAGAGTACTAAATATGAATTTTGAGAAACAATTTTGATAAATGTCAAAAAGTACGAAGATGAATAGTATAAATTTTACAAAGTTATGGGATTGAAAACACCACATATAAATTTCGAGTACTAAAATTGCCACAACCATTAAACTACGAATATCAAAGATATAATTTTCTCAAAATGAATTACATTAAAAAGAATATATCAAGTTAACTATGCATATATACATTCTCTTCTAAATTCGAATATTTTTATTTTGAGAACAGATGTGAGAGAGTTTACTTTAACATAATTTGCGAAGTTTTGTTATATTTGGTATACTAATAAAAATATATTGGATTTATTTCTTTAAATAAATAGCTATTGGTTCAGAAAATTGATTTGGATACGATACACTTTTTATTTTTAATTCTTTTGAATATGTATATTTTTATATATCGGAATATTACATCAATGCCCTGACTGAGTACTCTTCAATTCGAAACAGGCCAGCTGTATGGAATCTTCGGAATTAAATTTCAGAAAATAGAAAATAATACCAAATAATGGAGCACCATGATCACAATTCACAGTACTTGTTTAATAATAATATTAGCTAATAAAATATATTATTTACTATTTTAGCAACTGAAATGACACCTCAATTAAATTGGAGTTATAAGAATTCATTAGATTTATTTATAATAATGAACCCTAATTTATTCCACAAAATAATATATATATATTTATAACATTGAATGTTTTTAGTTGTGTATACAATCGCATACTTAAATTTTGTACTTTCTATTTATTTAAATTTTTAATCATACTTAAATATAATAAATTCGTTGTATTTATGTAAGATTGAATTTCTTTAGTTTACAAAATGTATAATAATTACGCATTATTATATACTTCATGGATTCCCAAATTAAAATTAATTTTTTCATTAGTCACATGTTATATATGAGTAGTGTAGTTCACTTATACAGTTTATACTTTATGGTTGTTACCAAAATTAGTTGCGCCTTTTACATTTATTAACTCATGTAGACAGCTTTACGTTTGGATTTTATGCATAAATAATGCAGAAAATACAACAACAGTGCCGGAATTCAGACAAAATTAAAACTTGGTTTATTCATGCAGAAATTAAGCTACAACGACACTCAGCAAATTACAATAAACAAACATCGTCGTCCTCAACGAACCCTGTAAAACAAAACAAAACTTGGATAAGTTTCTTTAACGATTCAAACAAAAATGTTGAAATTTTAACATTACTTACTTGGTACAGTCGATATCCGGCCTGATCTCGTAAGGAATAGAGACCTGACAAGCACCGGGAAGAGCGGCGGCGTTACGGAGGATACTAGGGTTAGAGGTGGCGTAGCTGGAGTAAGTTTTAAGACAACTACAGACTGTCTGACGGTCTTGAGTTGTACCGGCTCTATTGTAAAGATCATGAATGCTAGAGCAGCAGTTTCCCGACGGAGCTCCTCCGTATAAAACGAAACTAAAACAAGGGTTAACTGCGTTTGTAACGTCGTTGCAGCTGGTTATGGCGGCTTTGGCCGACGGGAGGATGACTGCTATGGCAATGGCGAGGAAAACATATAGAGATTTCGACATTGTTGTGAGAGGAAGAGGATGGTGTATGAAGTTACTGGATGTCCATGGTTATATAGATGAAGCTTCTGGTTTTGAACTACATTATTGTGTGGTAGATGAATTGAAATGAATGCAATTAATAATGAATTCAGAATAATAATAATTAAAAATTGAGTATTTTTAAAAATGACAATGTATATAATTAATTGATCAAGGATGGGTAGTAGATTTATAAAATCGACATTATTTCCATATATTTAAATGAGATAATTACAATTGTTTTCTCCGATTTTAAAATATCCTAAAGTGGATTTCACAAAAAATTGTAAATTGGATATATAGTCATTAAAAAATTACCATATGGGTTTTCTTTTGTTTGAATAATTTTTACAATTTATATGTTATTTTTTTATTTTTACAAATTTGGTGACATAGTTATCATATATTTTCGAGGTTAAATGATTAAATATAAATTATGAATATATTTAAACTATTAACGAAATTTAAGGTAAATATAAACAGTTTTTAAACTTTTGGATCAATTATGTAATTCTTCAACTTTGATGATATTATGTTTACAACTTTAGAAAGTTTGACGTCAACAATACACATTATATCGATTTAAATAATTTCATGTAGTTTATAAACTTTGAAAAATCATTTTACACAATTTTAAAATTATTGTTATGACAAACACCACTCATATTTAAATATTGGCCAAAGTTTAAATATTTAATAGGCATTTAAAATGTTTAATTGGCAAGAAAATTATGAAGTTCGTTTCGATATTAGGTTCGAGTACTAAAACTCTACACAACTCATATTACCCGAGGGTATTTTCGGTATTATGACATCCCGAGAGCTCGTCCGACGTGGCTAGATGATATTTTCGATATTATCGTATATTTACGTCACTCTATAGTTTTGGGAGATTCTCGTAATTCGGACCTCCCGGGCCTATATATGATCATTTCACTAACGTATCTATCAGTTTCGAACAAATTGGGTCCCGAACGGGGCCAAAGGTATTTTCGTAATTTAGCACCCGAGGAGCGAGCCGGTAAGTTGTAGTGATATTTTTGGTTGTATATTCGATATCTGGAAGCAATGAATTATTTTACGAGGTTTTCCAGTATGATCTCATCGACATTTCCGGTTAATTATCGATCGAGATGCATTTCTGAAGTTCTATTGCGTTATGACATTTATTATAGTTTAATTAAATATTATTTGAGTATTTTGGGCTAAATCAAGTGAAATTGGGTTCATGGGCCTGAAACTTATTAATTGAACTGGATTTCTCTATAAATATGAGTCATAAGACATTGAAAATGGATTCGGACTCTTTTTGTACCTCCCAAAGCAAGGCTCTCGCTCGAACTTGTGAAGATACTCTCGAGATTTCGCTTTTCAACCCCTATCTGCGAGATTCCGCACCAAAACTCGCGACCCGTTCCATTTTAGCTACTATTTGCGAGTTTTCGTAGAGTTCCCTCCGTTACGCAGCTTTGTACCCGCGACACTTTGCTTCATTCGCGAGTTCTCGCTAAGCACGTCACTATTCGCAAGATTTGGTTCGAAAACTCGCGGCCATACCCCTATTTGCGAGTTTTCGGCAATTTCGGCGTGACAGAACTGATTTGATTGCTTTTCGTATTGTTTTCGCTCAGATTATCTATATCTATTCATTGTAATTGTATCTCTTGATTATTATAGTGAAAACCAAGGTAGAGTTTCGCTCTCCCGAGAACGTAAGTCAACACATTGTGGGCTCAAACTCGTATATCGCTCGTGTCCCCACAACAATTAAATTTCGAGTAATTAAAAATTGACTGATATAAGAATAATCATTATAAAATATTTTTAGACGAGATCAACAGCCAATTCTTGTTTTTTTATTCAAGTTCTAATTTGACTAGATTTCAACTTTTTTTCCAAATTTTTTTTATAACTTCTAATCACAAACGGTCCAATGATTATGATAATGATTATTACTATTATCATTATTTAAATATATGATTTTATTTATAAGCAAACTCTAAATATTGATTTGATTAAACAACTAGCAAAACAATTAGTTCATTTGCGAACCTAATCTAGTCAAATCGAACATTTATATCGCCAAAGGGATGCACAACGACCATGTCATTTTCATTATAATTTTCAATATAGTATCATTAATTAGGCATACATCCAAGACATATATTAATATACAATTTACGTTTTAGTTATTCGAGTCTTCTCAATCTAAATTTATAATATTTATTTAAAAATACTAAACGTTTTATACATAAACTTTATATAATTTTAATATTTATGGATAACATTTTCCTAAAATTGTTATACATTTTTTGTAATGTGTTGTATATTATCTAACATTAGTTAATCTTCATATATATAAATCATAGTCCTTCGAGATTTTCAATTAGGCTAATATCTTTTATTTTGAATGCATAAATTCATTTCGAAGAACTAGAAGTGTCACTATTCACTTAAATATTTTATTTTAATGCTTTCCAAGAAAATATATAAATTTAGAAAATCTCAAAATATAACATGAAAAGAATAAATATCATTATTTATATATCGATTGAAATTAATTTTTTTCCGAGTTTATATATTAGTTAATGAGAAAATTGTGTAATTGACCCATAATGCTTCAAATAGTGTAAATGCGATATTTCAAAGTTTGTAAATTGCATGAGAAGTCTCCGAAGTTTCAAAACCGTTCGAAAATTACCCTCGAGTGAATAGTAGTTATTTTCATTTTATTTCGTATAAGTGATTTTGATAATATATCTGTTATTTTAAAATTTTTTAAAATTTGGAGACATAATCATAACATCTTTCAAGGTTAATGAGTCAAATACAAATTCTATGGACGTTTAAAATATTAACGAGTATAAGAGTCAAATATAAACGGTTTTGGAAGTTCGGGGGGCTAACCACACAATTTTTAAACTTTGAGCCACGGTGTTTACATATTTAAAAGTTTGGGGTCAATCGTGCACATTATATCAACTTCGGGGGTTTTGTATGTAATTTACAAATTTTATAAAGTTTATGGGATAATTACAAAAATCAGTCATTTGTTAATACTATAATTCTATATTTAACTATTATATTAAAATATTATTTTTATTTTTATTATTTTGAGTTAAAATTTCAAAGTAATATTCTAAATTAAGTCATTGATTTTCTATGAAGAAGCTCATACCATGTATAGTGGTTGGTATGAATGTTTTTAATATTAATTTTATAAATTAATTATAGTTAGAGTAATGAATATACAATATAAAATATATTTGTATATTTAGAGGTAATTATAAGGACCAAAATTAATATTTAATATTTAATGTATAATATTTCAAATAAATGATGCAAATTAAAGTGTAAATATCACCTAATTTAATAATTGTTATATAACTACTGAATAGTTTGTTGGGTTCGATCGTCACTTTTGGGAAGAAGGAAGTGATCGACACATTTGGGAAGAAGATGATCAGCACCTTCCCAACAATAGAACCAGCTTCATTAATGGTTGATTGACATGTGTCAATTGGTATTAATTGAGTAGAGTAGCCATAAAGATAATGATCGGTACTAGGTTCCAATCTTAGAACGGTAAAGCTTCGGTGACGGTCGATCAGTCGAAGAGAGTGCACTGAGAGGGGTCGACAAAGGATTAGTGGACTTTAACCTTAAAGCCCACCTGCAACCATTATATATATTGGATCATCGTCTCATAATCATATCAGAAAATAGCAGAGAAGCACGGGAGCAGTTCTGGGTTTAGAACATTCTGTGTGTGTGTTTAATTTAAGTTACACAATAACTCGATAGTTCTTGTGTCTGTAATCTTTATGTTATTTTCGTGATAGTGGATTGACTAGGAGGTGGTCCGTGGTTTTCTCCCTGTACTCGGGTTCCAAGTAAAATTTTTGTGTTCTTTTTCCATTCCGCATCTAGTTTTTTTGCTAAATTTAATCGGTAAAAAACAAATAGTAAAATCCATTAAAAAGTACCATAGCTAATAAATTGTGTGGATGGATGCATTGTCGAGTCTCTATCCGATGGACAATCCACGACCTGGTGTCGGATAAAGCAAGCCAGATGCAGCCTTATTTTTTTGTTTTTTCAGAAAACTTTAATTTTTCAGTAAAATTATAGTACATAACGTATAATGTATTGTTATTTATTATTTTTCCAATTATTTCATTTGGCATATGATATTATTTTATTTTATTTTTATAGTGTCGCAAATCACATATTAATTGAAATATTACTTCAATTTATGTCATATATATTTCAGTATTAACATTACTTTTATTAAATCTAAATTAAGTTGTGTTAGAATTGAACATCAACTAGCTTATTAATGACTTATAAGTAATGTTCTCAACAACAGTTTAAATAGACGATTGAAATATTAAGAGATTATTAATGTTCATTATAAAATGTTTGTTAATTATTATACATATTTATTTAATATTAATCATTTTAAAGTGTCCACTTACAATTTTTAAACAGTTTATTATAATTTTCACTTGCTTCCACGTACGCGACCGAAAATGGAAAAGGGGTCAAGAGACATTATTCAGAGTAATTTTAATCATGAATTATATATTTAAATATTAAACATTTTAAATAATTTTTAAACCGTTTAAAACATTAAGTTTCTATGAAAATAACGTTTAAGCGATAGATATGGAACAGAGGCAGACAGATGACATTTAAAAAGGTGACTTTTAACGATACAATAACAATACCAGCCGGGGGGCAGCGCATCAACTTCTACTAGTGGGATATTTCCCTACCGGAAAAAAAGACCCTAAATTATTCCAATTTCATTAATACAGCAGCATACTCTGTTCCGCGGACGACAAACCTCTTCAGACAACCCTAAGAAATAGAATAAATGAGAATTCAGACATGGTATATATAGACGGAAGAGATCAAAATTAAGTTTTCGTTTCCGATGTGGGATAACTTACTTGGAGCAATCAATACTGGGGCTGATGGCGTAAGGAAGTTTAACACCACACGACCCGGGAAGATTGGTAGCTCTGTTCATCGCGATTGGAGTAGCATACGAGCTGTACTGAGTGTAAATACCTTTAAGACAGGTACATACGGTTCTCCGGTCAGGGGTCGCAGCCGCCCTGCTATAAAGGCTCCTGATTCCGTTGCAGCAGGTTGTGGTTAGTGCTGATCCCTGAATTACGTAGCTCAAACATGGGTAAAGTCCGTTAGTAACGTCGCTACAGGTGAGGGCTTCGGCTTTAGGGAAGATGACCGCTGAAGCAACCAAGGTTGCTGCGAAGAAAACCCAGATTGCGTTTGCCATCGTTTAGGAAGGTTTTTTCAATATGGAATGGAGTGAAGAGAGTGTTGCAGGGTAATGGGAGTTATATAGAAAGAAAAATGGAGAGGTGGCAGGGGAGTGGGACAGTGGATGGCCGTGATTTTACAGGGGAGTGGTTAGTAGGAAGCAATTCAAATTCAATGCGTTTATTAATTCGCCTGTTTTCTTCATGAGCTGTGCTTGAAAAAGATTCATTCAGACCCCTTGACGTAAATAATGAAGGCTTGTCTAAATTATGATGATAAGTACACCGTAAATCATTTATTGTAATACGTGAGAAATTTTTACATATAAATCAATTAAATTATATCTAATTTTGGATGTGAGATAACTTGATATTTGAACACACCTCCTAATGTTCAAATATATGGCTAATTTAAATTTGTAAATTGAAATGAACCCGACTTTTTCAGTATTAATAACAAGATTTTGACTGAACTACTTCGATAACATGTTAAAATTATAGAATCGATCAAAATTATGAAATGAATGTTCACATATATGACTTATAAAGCGGGAAACCATATTGTAAAAATATTGAATACATCAATTAGTATATTAACCATTCATTCATATAAATTTATCCAAATCATATTCAATTTCTCATATAGTACAATTTGATATTTCAACAACACAAAATTTGCTTAATTTTCAATAAATTGACGTTTTACTGAAATTTTAAACATAATTTCAATTGGAATGCTTTTGGCAATGAAATTTAATTTAATATTTTAATTTTTAATTTATAATTTAATAATGCTTTTCTTTAAACCATTGACTGTAATGGGGTAGTGGAGTCGGTGGAAAGTCAGTAACCTCCATAATCGGACATTAATGACTTGAAATAGTCGGCACGCCCATGATGAATTAAATAAAATAAAATTACTGTTTTTTTTTACTCATTGTCATATTTTAATATAATTTGGGTAATTCCAACCCAAACCCGTGATGCACTCCAGGCATGTGCACATGTACATCATCTACATGTGCATGTCCATTTCATCATTCTGCTCTTGTTGGTAAACCCACTCAATCATTTGTGATGTCACGTGCATACAATAATAATGCCATCGTGTTACTTTTTATAATCCAATTAATTTATCGTGCTATTTCAATAATCATTTACCCACTTAATTTAAAAAGTATATGAAAATAATCTAATGCAATTATAATATGATCAAGGACCGGTCTTCATTGAAGATTTTCATTATAAATGGACTTCTTATATACCTCCTATAACTAATAGAACAATTATTATTTTCATAACTTAGTTGAGGTAATATTCGTCATATTATTAAATTAAATTTACATTGGTGAGGTTTCGACTTACGATATTTAATATTACTCAAGTTATACATCGGTGGATAATCTCAAATACTATTTAAATACAATGTAACAATTATAGTGTAATGTGTTGGGTATAGATCGAAAGTATATAACATACTTTGAACGTAACTAGACTCCCTTGTTCATATAAAAAAACCTTCTACTCAACAATTATAGCGATGTGGTATTCTTATTTCATGTTTTAAAAACCTTTGTTTGGGTTGGATGGGGAACTATGTGAAAATAGACCCAAGCGCGAGGATATCCGCCACGATTGGGAAGAATAAAAAACAGAGACGAAATACAATTGATTTCCAATTGAATAAACAAGTCTGTACATAGATCTTATTTATACAAAATACAAATAGTTAAAGACCTAATTACCCTTTATACGTATCCTATTTACAAACTTCAACAAACTATTGGTCGATTGATTTATAAAAAATATAAAAAATACTTATATTATGATTTATTAAATTTAAAATAAATAGAGAATTTTTTAATGATATATTAATAAAAATAATTTTAAAAATATTTTCACAATAACGATTAAATAATCCAGTGAAAATTTCGAATAAACGCAAGTGTAATATTTCAAAGATAACTCCTCTGAATTATGGCAGGTGCAAAGGATTATATTTGGGACCAATAAGACCCAATCAAGGAAGTCATACCGATCAGTACCGTTGATATATCGACGATATATCGGAATATCTGTGTACCGATCACGCCCGATATTTACCGGTATGATCGGTATACCACCGGTATGACTTCCATGGACTCAATATGATCGATGGTAGTTTATTAAGTGTTGGCCCATGATATCATATCAGATTTCAGATTGGGTTATTTACATTCTTTGTTTTTTAGAATATGAAGTATTTTATATTTTAAATTGTTGATTTTGTTAAATTTAATTCTATGGAATAATATATTTAGTTTCTAAATTTATATGTTTTAACAAATTGATCTTCTAAACTTGTAAAATTGGACAAATCTAAATATAAATCCCCAAAATTTCACAATACGATTCCCCAAAATTTTACATAAGGCAAAGAAATCAATTATAATAATATATATAGAAATTTTTTTAATATGGTGACAAAATTTGTCAAATTATACAAATTTTGGAGATTAAATTAGTTAAATTATGAAAACTTTGGAGGAAATTTGGGGAACGAAATTGGCAATTTTTTTTGGTAGGGACATCAATGAATTAAAATTGAAAACTTTGTGAATTAATTATGTCATATATATTAAATTTTGATAATTTATTATTTCAAAAATACAAAGTCAGACTATGTTTTGCCTTTGGCATAATTTGGAAATCATACCATATTTCTAAAATACCAAAATGTTGTAAAAAATATGAAACTCTAATGACTAAATTTGTATATGGTTTTTCATTTATTTGTTTTTATACTAATTACTAAACCATTAATTTAATTATTAATTTTTTATAATTAATTTAAATTGAATATTGCCGGATTGAAAGGGAACATTAATTTTGGGATCAACGGCTATATTTCACTATTTCGAAAAGAAGTGGGCAACGGTCATAACTAATTATCCGATAACGAAGAAAGTAAAGATGACATTTTTTTCTTACAAAAATAAAAAGGAGGAATATTTATGTTCAGATTGTGGAGCTGAAAGTTGGAGATTCTCTTCTGTGTAGCAGAAGAGGCTTTTAATTGGTGTATTAACTCCGATCAGAATTTATGGTAATCGCTTTTATGGAAAAAGGGAGTTGAAACTTGACGTTGCAAGCTAGCGATCTGAGAAGTTTAACGTTGCCTTGCTTTACCTTTTTCTGCTCTACAAATGCCATCATAGTTCTCCCTTTTTCAAGTTTTTCTTTTGATTTTCAAAATGGCCACTGATGGTTTTGAAGTACGGCAAGCCCACGGTTCTGTGAGAGCTGAAATTGACTCTTCACCGTTCGATTCTGTCAAAGAAGCAGCTAATCGGTTCGGTGGGATGGGTTTCTGGAAACCCATTTCGCATGAGGCTTCCGGCAATGCCGCAGCGCAGGTGATTTCCTTGCTTCAGCTTTTTTGTATAGTGTTTAGAATTGAACAACGTGCTATTTTCCCTTGAAAATCGGGTGATTTCGCTGTGAAGCATGCATTTGTAGCTTAAATGTTTAATGGGTTATTCTGAATTTGAATTGCGTATCAGTGTTTTGTTCTTCCATATGATTCTTAGCTTATATTTTGTCCATGGCAGCCGGACTATGAAATGTTTGATGTTAATAAAATGGAGGAACAAGCTACACAATTGCAGAGAGATCTTATCTTGAAAGAAAGGGAAACTCTTGAAGTATTAAAGGAACTTGAAGCCACAAAAAATACTGTTGAAGAACTCAAGTTAAAGATTCAGAAACAGGCATCAGAACTCAAAGAAAATCCTCCTGCTGCATTACCCGAAGATGAGAGGAATGTAGCAGATTGTTATCGTCCTTCTGCACCCGAATCCGTTTTGTTGGAATTAAAACAAGCCAAGTTGAATTTAGTTCATAATACTGATGATCTTGCTGGACTTCGGGCTACCGTTGATGTATACAAGAAACGAATTGAGAAAGAGCGATTATCGCTCGAAAAAACTCGTCAAAGGGTAGCTTTGAGTGCATCGAAAGCTGCTAGTTTAGAGGAGGAACTAAGCCAAAATAAACTGAAGTTGGAGAAAGTGAAAAATGGTGAAGGTGTTATTGATGAGCCTATCACAAGGAAGCTAATGGAGTTAACCTCTGAGGCTGAACAGTTCAAGAAGGAAGGGGAAGCTGCACGGTACGAGGGCGAAAAGGCGATATCTGAGATTGAACATACGAAAGCTAGGATTCGAATGGCTGAGATCAGATTAGTTGCTGCAAAGAAAATGAAAGAAGCAGCGAAGGCATCTGAAGCTGTAGCTCTAGCAGAAATTAAAGCTATTTCTAGTAATGAAAAGAAGGGATCTGATAATGTTACTCTTAGTTTCGATGAGTACTCATCGTTGATCGCTAAAGCTAGTAAAGCAGAGCAAGCATTGAAGGAAAGAGTCAGTGAAGCAACGCTGAAAGTAGACGAAGCTAATGTTTCGAAGACTGAAATATTGAGAAAGGTTGAAGAAGCTAAGGAAGAAGTGAAAATCAGTAAAATGGCTTTGGAAGAAGTACTGAGCAGAGTTGAAGCAGCAACAAAAGGTAAACTTGCAGTTGAAGAAGCTTTAAGGAAATGGAGATCTGATCATAGTCATAAACGTGGATCATTTCATAATTCTTCGACATTCAAGAATTCGAACTCCGTTCAGGGTGATTTCTTTGATCCGGATCCTATGTATGATCAGATAAAACCTGTTCTTAAGCCAACTCTATCAATTGGTCAAATATTGAGCAGGAAGCTGCTGCTAAATGAGGGGTTAACTGAATCTGAGGATAACTTTGGGAAAGACAAGGTTTCGCTTGCTCGAATGCTGAGTAAACCGGAGAGAGCCCACGAACCGAATAAGGAACTTCAATCAGCAAAGCGAAAAAAGTTCAGTTTTGCTAGGATCACACTCCTTATTACTAAACAAAACAAGAAGAAAATGAAGAAACAGTGTGCTCCCACCATTTGTAGCAAAGCTTAAGCGGTAATCAGCCATCTTTTTTTCTTTGTTTGCCTTCCTATCTGACTATCAGTTAATTAGTTCATTGTAAGTGTGAAGTGACTGTGTATCCTGAAGATTAGTGTGACTATTTTGCCCTCAAGGCACAATTTTTCATTATAAAACCAGAGGGATCCTTTACACTATGGAACTGAGAGAAAATAACACAAAAAGGAAATCTTTCTTCCCGCATGAATGGGGAATCGGCGGTTCAGATTGTCTCAAATGATTCCCATTTCATGGTTCTGTAAGCTCAGAGAAATGGCGCAGCGCAAATATATAAACCAACAATGCCTAAACTCGTTTTGGTCCTCCTCTGCATCTTCTACCATCTCATCATCGTCATCACTTTCTGCTGTTACTCACCGGAGAAAATCTTACTACTTCAACAGAGTTTCAGACAAACAAGCCATTTCAGAACCGCCTAGAAGATCGTCGAGAAAGCGACGCAGCCTATCTCGGAAACCCATTACTTCATTCCCATCTAAATCGGCGAATCTGGAGTCCCAGAACGACGACTCCGACTCCTCCGGCCGGGTTGCTTTTTCATCTGATGATGCCGGAAACACAACCCAGCATCTTCATCCCATCATCACTAAAAAAAACAACCCAGTCACCTCCAGCGGGAGAATTTCAGCAAAGAAATCACCGCGAGGCGTGAAACTCCACACAAACTCACCCAGAATCGGAACTCTTATGAAATCAAATCGAGGCGTGGCGGTGGTTAAATGCTCGAGTGATCCACGGCGAGATTTCAGGGAATCAATGGTGGAGATGATATTAAAGAACAACATGAAGGAATCAAAGGATCTGGCTGAGCTTCTTGCTTGCTATCTTTCATTGAATTCAGAAGAATACCATGATCTCATCGTCACTGTGTTCAAGAAACTTTGGATTGACCTTAATTATTTTCCTAACTAATTAATTATTGTCCTTATCCTTGCATTAAAAATTCTATATAAATCCAACCGTTTGCTCACTCCTATACATAAATTATTAAATAAAATATGATTAACGTGTCTAAAACGTGTTGTATATCCATCTGCATTTTATAATTTTTGTTCCAAATTTATTAACTTATAAAATATATTGCCTTCAGAAAAATATTATCATTACAATTTACAAGTACATATTACTCTTGTTTTTAAAAAGCTGAAAAAAAATTGTATAAATATTAATAAATCAATATTTATGAAATATAATATAAGATAATCATAATTATTTAAAATATTGGTAAATGGTGATATTTATTTATTAAAAATATTAATATACCATTAAATTTAACAAAACATTAAGATATACATTTTTTTGGAAAAATCATTTTGTCACACTCAGTTTTAGCTCCAACATAATAATATTTTTAACCATAAATATTTCACAATATTAATTTTTAAAAATACGTTAAAATAATGATCTAATTGGAGTAATAAAGCCTATATGGATTATTATAAAACACAATGATACTAAGGAAGAAAGGGATGATTAATTTGCAGAAATAAAAAATGGAGAACGGTAAATAACGTGGCCGAATATAAACCCCAGATCCAGATGCCTTATTACCGATGCTGATGCGACAGGCAAAATTGATAAGAGTCCGTGCTTGTCAGACTGAAACAGTTGCTTTTTTTAACCTAATAAATATTTTAAATCGATTTAAAGTTTTAATAATCAAAATGAAATAAACTTAAGTTTGTATAACACCATTTGTTGACTAAATAGAGAATATATATTTTTGCATGTAATTGATAAAATGTATAATGATTTAATTATAAAATATGAATAATTTGAAAGAATAAATAAATGAAAAAAGGGTATAATTGGTAAAGACAAATAATGAAATATTAATTTTGACTTACTCTATGTACGTCATCTTCTCCATACTCTTTGTCTGGGAACACCAATCACCGTCATGAAAACTATACCCATACCTCTAATAATTAAATCAGTATGATTCCTTCATCAGTAAAAGTTAATAGTTATAGTAGAAATTAAATCATATAGAAAGTTAAATTACATTACTAATGATGCCATTAATATTATAAATTTTTAAAAAATATTTTATTTATTATTTATGATTTGTATTTTTTACGAAAAGAAATCAGTAGATAATATAGAAAAGTTTAGTGGTATGAAAATTCTTAATGTGAAACATAGATTCGGGATTTCAATATATTTTATTTTATTAAATAATAATAACAATAATGAAAGACAATACGCTAATTTATTTCCTATAATTTTATAATTTTGACAAATTGGGTCATAGAGTTTATCTTGTAACAATTGTGATCCTAAAATATAAATAAATCAAAATTTATCTTCATACTTTATATATTTTTGTAAAACTAATCATCAAATTTAGTATGTATTGATATATTTAATTTTCAAAGTTTTCAATTTTTGTTCGGATCCTCATCTGATTTACTAAATAAAATTTAGCATAAATTCTATAAAAATATGAGATTTTTTCAATATTAATTAATTGTTTAAAATAAAATTACAGACAAGAAAAGCATTTAAATTTTTATGTCATTTACAGAGTGGTCCGGTCGCTGGGCAGATAAATGGTAATTTAAGATTGATTGATTGATTGACGTTTCATAACTACTTTTAAATTTATAAGACTGACATAAATCTTATCATAAAAGTGATGAACACTTGGTATCTAGTGTTCTATTATACCAGAAACGATCTATTATTATTTTTTAAATAAAATAATAATAAATCGATTGATGAAATTACTGAAACCGAACTATCTGTTGTTTTTTCGGACACTCATTTCCATTTGAAATTACTGAAATGATCGACAAGACGAGAACAGGCTTGGGTTTGCTGGTCCTCGCAGAACTTCCACGAGGATGACTGAGAAAATGGGTTTGTGTGTGATGAAAGGCAACATTCTCATATTAATAAATCTGATAAATTTATACTTAAACAAACAATTTGCAAGTTTGGTTTTGTTTATTTTCTAGAATTAAAACTCATCCATAACATCTTTTAGTGTATTTTATTGTATCTCCCTTTGGGTAAAAAAAACCACAGACCGACGATGTGAAATTGAAGTTAAAACAGAGATATACCACTTCCACGAATTAGCTGTATCTCAAAATCGTGTCCCTTAATTGTTCATCTAAAGGATCAAGAAGAACTTTCAGTTTTAATTTCTTGAAATTCCTTCCAATTTCCACTGAGCTTTTTCGTTTTCGCCATCATTGATATTCCCGATCTTCCCTCCGGTGGGTTCCACGAGCTCCTGATATTGAACCCAATTTTTATACAGCTTCAAGTCTGACAAAGTGAGCTATACTCTTCACTTTAAAATATCTGAGACTTTGAAATATAGATAAAGCCACTTTCATGGCATTTATGGAGGGAGAAATCTCAATTTCTCTCTTGGAAGAACGATCATGATGGTTGCACTAAATCCGAAACTAATTACAATGTACACATAAATGAGATATTATTTAAAATTTATTAAAAAATTCAGCCTGATTTATGTAGTTATAGAAAAAGAATTCTTTTATCAGAAACGTCATTTCAACGTCTGATATTTACAAAAAAAAAAATAACAGTAACAAATTATTTAACATGATCACTGTACAAAATTTCCCCTATGCATCATCCCGCACGTGCCTAATTTTTTAACATGAATAGCATTGTTCAGGCTAAAATTAAAATATATGTTTTTTAACACGGACAAGAATTAATTTATTCATTGTAGAAATAAATTACATTATTAATTAAATATATTTAAATGATTAACTTCCATATATATTAAGTCCAATTAAAAATTTCTAATGTTTAATTAAATAAATTGATAATATATTAAATTTCAATTGAATAACAATATATAATTGCAACTCTACTAATAAGTGGAAATTTAAAATATGGAATCAAAAGTAATTTTTTTTTAAAGTTTAAGGAAACAAAATATTATTCATTTGATACTAGAGATACAAATTTTAACATCAACTAAGTGAATATAATTGTGTATTGTTTCTTTCAATTGAATAGCTCATAATATATAATATTATTGGTTCTGAATTACATCAATTCGTAAGCAATTTGAAGTTCTATTTTTTATCGTTATAAATTGAAACTCAAGAAATCTACATATAATTTATTTTTTTCTTTCTAGCATCATTTTATCTTAAAATAGAAAACAAATTCATATTTAATTTTGAAAATATATTTTTGGTTCTTGTATTAGTTATAATATCATATCAAATTATATAAAATTTATATAATATCAATTTTTATTTTTATTTATATAATAGCAGTCTTTTTGTAGTTTTCGGCTTTGTTTTCTATCATTTTAGAAAACAATCTTATTTTTTAAAAATTAATTTAAATGAGATAACAATGAACAACCACATTTAAATAATTCATTTTAAATAAAAAACATCTCGTCAAGTGCCATTGTATAATGGATGGCTTATGATAATACCACTGTTAAAATTTTCCCCGCCCGTGCTCTCTCATATCCCTTCACATAAATATTATCTCTATTTTTTCCATATAAATCTCACATTTATAAATACAATCAATCGAAATGTAACCCTAGAAAAAACAAATTTTGAATAAAAATCATGTAATTTATAACATTAAGTTTTATGGGTTATTTAATTGCGAAAAATATTATTAAGTTACATATGAGATTGGTATTTGGGCTGGAGTCATTAGTTTGGGCTTATTAATAATAACGGAGTTTATTAAGGCCCTTAAAATAATTTCAATGAAATTAGAGCCTGGGTCCAGTAAACTTACTTAGGATGGATCCTAAGGCATTAGGCATGTGTAGCAATAATTATAAACTAAGATATGGCATATTTGCCTGCTAAATTATTTACAACATTATATGAATTATAATGGTGTAATTAATATGAAGGAATGTATAGTCAATTATTATAAGATAATTATTTAATAAAAATTATATTGCCAATAAGAGTATTCAGATACATTGGGCCGAAATTCTGAACCATAATCAATGAGATCGGAGATATCCATTTCCAGTCTAATGATCATTGGCATCCGCTGCAGTTATCTGAGGCGGTAACGTCGTCGGCGGCGGAAATGTTTTTATTTTTCTTCTCTTCTTCCTTCTCCCGCAACGATCGAAGCGGAGAAATCTTCTACATTATTGAGAAGGAATTTAGGATTTGAATAATGGTGAGGTAATTACGATGAAAAGTACTTACAAGGCAAGCTAGTTTGATCTCCTTGAGTCGGTACAATCGATCTACCTCCATCTCTAAATGTTTCTGCATTTCGCTTCTTTTGAGAACTTCCTTCATTTGTAAATCCAATAGACGGACTCTCTGTTTCAGTATCTTCTCGGTCTTCGCTTTGTCGGCTCTTTGCCTCTCCATCTTCGCTCGGACGGCAATCAGCTCCTCCGCTAAGGATGAATCGAATGATTCCATAACTATATGTTGAGTTTTTGGCAGGGTGTCGTAAGTCGAAGGATTGTTCTCCTTACTGGAGACTTGAGTGGAGCAGATCTCGGCTTGCTTCGTTGGCTGTGGTTTTTTCTCTGCCTTTTGGGAGGTATTGGCTGGAGTATTCTTAGGGGCGAGCGGTCTGCGGCCGTGCTTAGGGCGGTTGCCGTGGGTTGAAGCGGACGGAAACGGCGGCATTGGCCTCTATCTACTCTGTGGTGAAAGTAGCGAAAAGGAGCAGTTGGCTTGGGTTTTGAATTTGAAACGAACAAGCGGACCGGACTGGCGAAATTTGAAACGGCTATTCGTGGTCCTGATAGAATTTGAACGTTATTCAAGCTCGAGTTCCAAGACGGGCCATGTGATCAAAGGATTTGAATCATGACCTGCACTGCTCGCCGCTCGGCTTCCGAATGCATATTTATAATCTCAAGCTCAAATTTGGTAAAATGTTTCTTTTCGGTAAAAACTTAAATATTTGAACATTGGCTTTAAGTCGTTTTCTTTTTCGTAAAATACTACCAATGGCAACTACCAATGGCTTTAAGTTTGAAAGAGAATCAATGGCAACTACCAATGGCTAACTTACTCCAGCATTGCTTTTCTAACTGAACTTGCTTGTCTTGCTATTTGCTTTTTTGTAGAAATATATACCTGGCCATAGATGATGAAAGTGGGGGAGCTTGTTGTTTCCTCCTGGTCCTCATAAATGGAAAGATGTGGATAACAAGAGACTGACACGTGGAAGGAGTTCTGCATTCCGATGACGCAGTAAAACTTGATCTTATTATAATCAAGGGAAAGTTAGTGACTTGTTTCATGGCTTCTCTTCTACCTCCAGCTGTAGCTTCTTTTTATCAGGATTCAAAACCCATTAAGCTCGGCCCTTCGAGGAGTTTAAAGCTCTCCTCACATCGCTTAATTTGGCCCTCAAGTCATATCCAATTAACTAGGGGGTTTCTCAAGTGTAATGCATTTTTCGAAAACGTGTTGAATCAAGCCATTTATCTGGACCAAACATTGCTTCAGTATCCTCCTTTCAATCAACTCGAGAGAGCTACAGATGAACTCCCAGAAGTTCAGAAATGGGGGTTGTTGGTGTTTGCTGGAATCACTTGGATTTACTTGACCTCCAGACCTGGTATTCTAATTGGCGCCATTGATGCGTATATTTTTTCCCCTATTCAGGTGGGTATTGACACTCTGATTGGAAGAAGGAATTTGAAGCCAGATGATTTTTTAATAGGGGAGAAAGTTGGTGAAGGATCATTTGGGGTTGTTTATTCAGGGGTTATTGTTCCCAAGAATATTAATGTGAGTGAAATTACAAACAGAAAATCTGGAAGAAGACCTATACTAAGTGATGAAAGGTTCAAACAGAAGGTTATACTGAAAAAGGTAGGAGTGTAATCACCCTACTGGTTTGTAGCTGATTTTTTCTCCATGAAATTCGTGTATTTCTGGATACTAATTATGATGCCTTGTCTATTATTATTCTTCAGGTAAAGCTTGGTGTTGAGGGAGCTGTTGATTGTGGAGATTTTGAAGAGTGGTTTAACTACAGACTATCCAGAGCTGCTCCTGAAACATGTGCTGAATTTCTTGGCTCTTTTGTAGCTGATAAAACAAACGTGGTTTATTTAAAAGGCGAGAAATGGCTTGTCTGGAAATATGAGGTATGATAGTGTGTCTTCATTGTAGTGAAATAGTATGAGATTAGGCTGTTTTCATGTGGTATTTCCCATGCTTTTCCACGTAATTTTTGTTCATGATCATCATTCAGGGTGATTTAAACTTGGGGGATTACATCAGAGATTCAAGGTTCCCTTTCAACTTAGAGACTGTCATGTTTGGACGTGCTTTACAGAATGTAGACTCGATTAAACGCAGTGCTTTAATCATAAAGCAGATAATGCGTCAAATTATCACTTCCCTGAAGAAAATCCACAACACAGGAATCGTGCACCGTGATGTAAAGCCTTCAAACTTGGTTGTCACCAAAAAGGGCCAGATAAAGCTTATAGACTTTGGTGCTGCCACTGATCTCCGAATAGGCAAGAACTATAATCCAAACAGAGGATTGCTTGATCCTGACTACTGCCCACCTGAACTTTATGTAATGCCTGAGGAAACTCCAGAACCACCTCCTGAACCTATTGCCGCCTTGCTCTCCCCAATCATATGGCAGGTACATTTTACTTACGACTCTTATAATCAATTCATCTGATCGGTGTTTTTATCGTTGCGGCAGCTAAATAGCCCTGATCTTTTCGACATGTATTCTGCTGGAATAGTACTGCTACAAATGTCCATACCATCTTTAAGGTCTAGTTCAGGGCTCAAGAACTTTAACATGGAACTGAAGGGTTTTGGTTATGATTTGAATGAATGGAGAGAAAAGACTCGAAGGAAACCGGACCTCTCGGTACTCGAATCTGATTCGGGTAGAGGGTGGGATTTAGCTACAAAGCTTATTTCTGAAAGAGGTTCTTTTAAAAGAGGAAGGATCTCTGCTGGAGCTGCCTTGAGACATCCTTATTTTCTATTGGGTGGTGATCAGGCAGCTGCTGTTCTCTCAAAACTCAGCCCGACCAAATAGTTGGTAACAATTACATACACTGCACCTTTTCTAAAGTTACTTCTTGCTATTTAAATGAACAGCTTAAAGCTCAACAAAATACCTATTTCCTCTTGCTTATGTGCTTGTGTAAATAGGGCTGTAAATAAATCAATTCAAATTTTAGTTTTTTAAGATTCGAGTTCGATTTGAAATGTGTTAAGTTTGGTTCAAGTTTGACTATGTGGTTCGTGAACTTTGAACAAGTTAAAAGTATTTAACATTCATTTTGTTAGGATTTAGACTATATTCGAGCTGTCTTGAGTAGCTCGTGAAACGATTTGGATCGTTTGCAAGTGAAAATGATAGAAGTTAGGTTGATTGATATGTAATATTTCGAACCCAAATTGAAAAACCAAATACCGATTAACTCAATAAATATCGAACCAAATTTCGACGATTCGATTTGATAAAAAACCGAATTATTTATGGTATTGTTCGGTATTTATTGCAATTACCAATTAGAATATGAATTTTAGAGAGTAAAAATATATTCTAACTTTAAATATATTTAATTACGATTATATGCTCATATTTTGTAATTTAGAAAATATGTATTTTATTTGATTAGATTGCGTTATAGATTATATTTTATAATCGTTTTATTATGAAATAATTCACTAATAATTTAACTTGTCTAGTGAATTATTCTTAAATTTGATTAATACTCAATGACATTTATTGTTTTATTTTTCAAATTAAAAAATAGGATCGATCGAGAAATCCGAATATCGACATATTGAAACTACTAAACTAGTCGATCTTAGAATCTTGTTTTATTTGAAATAAATTTTTATTTTTATTTGTTATTTTATATAGTATATTTTAAATTTTTGTATTTAATTTAATAAAATAAGAAAATTTAATTTTTCTCTCTCCTTCGTACAAGCTATTCAACCAATTCTTTCACAAAACATGTTAGTTTGCAAATGTTTTTAGAAAGGAAGTTATACGACAAACGAAATGTTTTCAGTAGGCTATTAAGCTAATTTTCCCGTGTAAAAAGATGGTAATATAGGGGGTTTTGGCCAAATAACCCATGCAAAACTTTTATTTGCAAAATAGTATCTTTCCATAAAACATTTGCTAAATAACCATATTTTATAAAGTTTTGGTTAAATAACCTATCTTTATATTTTTTAATAAAAATTAAATCTAATAATTCATATATTATTTGTATATATCAAATAAAATATATAATAAATTAAATAATGATATATTAAGATCGATTTTGACTTTAACGAGTTGAATACGATACATTTACGTTGTAAAATAAATTAATTTTGATTTAATTAATCGTAAAAATTTGCTAAAATAAATTAAGATATGAAAATATTGATAAAATATTATATCAAACGACACGTGAAATACCGAGTATCGATTGATATTTTCTAAGATCGAATTGATTTTAACGAGTTTGAATACGATACTGTTGTGGTTCGAAAACCGGGGGTGCCAACAGTCGACCGGCTCGTTGCAAGACGAACTCGGTTATTATTTGTTTGATGTGTGGAGAACAATTATGAATCAAAGGTGAAAAGACGCAATGATTTTAGAGTGAAAACCTCGAAAACGAGGAAAAAACCACTTGATTAAGGGCTAGAGGAAATGCCCTTAGTCGGTTCAATAAGCAAATTAATGATCATACAATACATGTTTGTTCTTTAGACAACAAAGAGAAAGAAAAGAATCAAAAATAAATCGAGAGTAACTCCTCAATGCGAAAGCTCTGAAAAGAAAACGGAAGAAGATCATTTTCTCACACTCTAAGTGTCCTTTTTATACTCCAACTGTACTGTGTACAGTAGGGTGTCGTTTTGTGTCTGTCCTTTGTTGCTAGGTCGGCTAATGTCAGGCAGAGCAGCCGTCGGAAACGGCCTCACAGAGCTGCATGGCGCTAGACCTTTCGGCGCTACTAGCCGGCTACTCTCTGGCCATTGGTGGTTCGTACGTCTTCGCCGGACCACTCTTCTGACAGGACTGTCGAGGGTTGTCGTTGCATGGGTTGAGTGAGAATGGCCCGAAGCAACACCTGTAATATGTGGACCGATCGGTCCGGCGCGTGCGAGATGCTGGCCCTACACATTGGGACCGATCGCCATAGATGATCGATCGGGCCACAGGATCTGAATGAGCCATTCACTCACGTGGGCTGGCTCTGGGCCTCCAAGTTCGGCTTACGTTGTTTGGGCTTCTCTGGCCAAGCTTGGCCTTGACCCTGTCTGGGGTACCGGGTTCCTGGGATCTCACCAGATACATTTACGTTGCAAAATAAATTAATTTAGTTTAATAAATAGTAAGAATTTGCTAAAATAAATTAAGATATGAAAATATTGATAAAATATTATATCGAGAGATTAATATGAAAATAAATTCATACGATTAATTGAACGAATTTAATTTATTTTACAACGTAAATGTATTGAATACAAACTCGTTAAAATCAATTCGATCTTAGAAAATATCGATCGATACTCGCTATTTCACGTGTCGCCCGATATAATATTTTATCAATATTTTCATATCTTAATTTATTTTAACAAATTCTTACGATTAATTAAATCGAAATTAATTTATTTTAATATGTAAATGTATCATATTCAAACTAGTTAAAGTCTAAATGTATCTTAATTTATTATATATTTTATTTGATATATACAAATAATATATGAATTATTGTATTTAATTTTATTAAAAATATTTAAACATAGCTATTTAATTAAAACTTTACCAAGCGGGCTATTTAGTAAATGTTTTAGAAAAATGAATTATTTTGCAAATAAAATTTTTGTAGAGGATTATTTGGTTAAAATGTCCAATATATGGAAGTTAATATTGTTTAAAAAATATAAGTAACTGATTTGCAATTTCCATTCGGTAGGGGACCCACGCGTAATGCTCTTGCCAGCTGCAGCACAGCACGTTGTCTCATATCTTTATCGTCCGCTTTCGCCGCCATTAACGCAATGCACCGTCCTGCTTCAATCTTCATTGATTGACTATAATGTTTTTCATATTCCGCCGAACGTTAATTGAACTTATGGGATAGTTTTTTGAGTAAATTTAACCGTGTGCTTTTGTCTTGGATCTATCTGTTTAATAGGAAGTAAACCATCTTCTACTGGTCCCCTCATTTCTTGTATGTTAAACGCATTTTCAAGATTTTAGTCATTTCTCTCCTCGCTCAACGGTTTCTGCATTTTCAATTCCCAAATTCCAACCCAGATTGTTGAAGATTAGTTGAAGCTAGTGATTGTGGCTTCCGGGTGCTAGTATATCAGGTATTTGTTATTTTATAAACCTAGATTGAGTTGGGTTTTGTTCTAAATGGATCTGAAGCAGCTTTGTTAAATTCTTCAGATCTGATCTTTTGTTACTCTTTTTTCAAGCTTGGATTTTGTCTGAGTTAACTGCTTTACGTTTTTTTTGGGTTGGATTTCTTTACTTTTCGCCTTGTTGTCGCTTTCGATCACGTTCAGATCCGTCATTGTGACAGCATTTAAGTTATTGATGCGTTTTCATTTTGGTTTTACCAGGGCTTCAGTGTTGTTTTCTCTACTTTACCAGATATGATGAAGAACAATAAGCTTTGGCTCTTACGGGATTTTGTTTCTCTATCGCTGGTGTTTTTCGCTTGTCTCGTTTCTTCTGCTAATTATGTCCCAACAGATAAGATATTCTTGAACTGTGGAGGCCCTGCCGATTCTACTGATTCTGATGGTCAAATTTGGACAACAGATATTGGCTCAAAGTTCTTATTATCTAGTACTAAATCACTCACTGCCTCAGCATCTGTTCAATTGCCTGATGTTCCTCAAGTACCTTACATGACTGCTCGTATTTTCCAATCTGAATTCACATACTCTTTCCCAGTCTCTTCCGGTCACAAATTTGTTCGTATATACTTTTATCCAGCATCATACAATGCCCGTAATGCTTCTGATTCATTCTTCTCAGTAACTTCAGGGGCATACACTCTTTTGAGTAACTTCAGTGCTTCCCTTGTCACTGAAGCTTTGAACTATGACTATATTGTGAAAGAGTACTCTCTTAACGTTCCCTCGGAGGTATTGAATATCACGTTCACTCCATTGCCGAATTCATATGCTTTTGTCAATGGAATTGAAGTTATTTCACATCCTGATATCTATAGTTCAGATGGAACTATAACTGTTATTGGACAATTAACAGGCTATGTTATCGACAACAGCACTGCACTCGAAAATGTATATCGATTAAATGTCGGTGGAAATGTAATTTCACCTTCTGGAGATACAGGTTTGTTTAGATCATGGAGTGATGACTCTAATTATATATTCAGTGCAGCAAATGGTGTCACAGAATCTCTTGATCAAGATGTTAAGATTACTTTCCCTGTTGGATCACCGAGTTATATCGCTCCGTTTGATGTGTACGCAACTTTGAGATCTATGGGTCCGAATGCTTCTGTCAACGTGAATTATAATCTAACTTGGGTGTTCGACATCGACACTGGATTCTCTTACATTATTCGTCTTCATTTCTGTGAAATCACAGATGTTATAACTAAGGTAAACCAGAGAGTTTTTACGATCTATTTGAATAACCAAACTGCAGAACAAGGAGCAGATGTGATTGCTTGGGCAGGGAGTAACGGAGCACCGTTTCACAAAGATTACATTGTTATTGCTCCAACTGGATCTCCAAGACAGCAGCTTTGGCTTGATATACATCCTTACATTAAAGACAAGCCTCAATACTACGATGCTGTCTTAAACGGATTGGAAATTTTCAAGATAAATAGTAGCAATGGTAACCTTGCGGGTCCAAATCCGGATCCACTTCCTGAGCCGTTGATGGATTCTTCTAGAAACCAGCCTCGAGGATCTGAAAATGGTCGAAGATCTGCGATTTGGGGAGGTGTTGGAGGAGGAATTGGAGTAGTTATTGTTATTTGTTTGCTTGTTTGTATTGCTTTGAAACGAAGGACATGGAAAAAGGATTCGACATCAAGTGATGGCTGGCTTCCTTTATCTTTATATGGTAATTCACATTCTTCAGGTTCAGCAAAGACGACTACTACAGGAAGCTATGCTTCATCACTTCCTTCGAACCTTTGCCGACATTTTTCGATTGCAGAGATTAAAGCTGCTACTAATGATTTTGATGAAGCTCTTCTTCTTGGAGTTGGTGGCTTTGGGAAAGTGTACCGTGGAGATGTTGACAACGGTACAGAAGTTGCGATTAAACGAGGTAACCCTTTGTCTGAACAAGGTATTCATGAATTTCAAACCGAGATTGAGATGCTTTCGAAGCTTAGACACAGGCATCTTGTTTCTCTTATCGGTTATTGTGAAGAGAATTGTGAAATGATACTCGTTTACGATTACATGGCTTACGGAACTCTCCGTGAACATCTTTACAAGACTCAAAAGCCACCATTACCATGGAGACAAAGGCTTGAGATTTGTATTGGTGCAGCTAGAGGTTTACATTATCTTCACACTGGTGCAAAGTATACTATAATTCATAGAGATGTGAAGACAACTAATATTCTATTGGATGAAAAATGGGTAGCTAAAGTTTCCGATTTCGGCCTTTCGAAAACCGGCCCTTCATTGGATCATACTCATGTGAGCACAGTAGTGAAAGGAAGCTTCGGTTATCTTGATCCCGAGTATTTTAGACGACAACAGCTTACTGAAAAATCGGATGTTTACTCATTCGGGGTTGTGCTTTTCGAGGTTTTATGTGCTCGTCCTGCGTTAAATCCAACTCTACCAAAAGAACAAGTAAGCTTGGCTGAGTGGGCTGTTCAGTGTTACAAAAAAGGCACATTGGATCAAATAATTGATCCTTATCTCAAAGGAAAAATAGCATCTGAATGCGTCAAAAAGTATACCGAAACAGCGGTGAAATGTGTCTCGGATGTAGGAACGGACCGTCCTGCCATGGGAGATGTGTTATGGAACTTAGAATTTGCTCTGCAACTCCAAGAAAGTGCAGAGGAAAGTGGTTTGATTCCTAAAGATGGAAATGTTAAAGATTTCGGAGATCGTTACAAAGGGAAGAAAGACGATTCATCACCTGGTTTCGGTGGTACTACAACCGAGTCAAAGACCAGCGAAACGACTATAAGTACAAGCGGCCAAAGCCTTATTAGTGATGACTCCGATGGGCTTACTCCAAGCGCTGTGTTTTCACAGATCATGGATCCCAAAGGCAGGTAAGAAAACACCATAATTCGGTTCTTTCCTTCGATCCAAAACTATTTGTTCCAAATGTATCGTATCTTTATGCTCTTTGCAGACTAATGTAATATTCATTTATAATATGAAGTAAACTAAGAAAAACATACATACTTTTCTAGAGGGTTTTTTTCGAATTCAAAGCAAGCACAAATACTAAAAACAACACACAGACATAATGAGGTTTCATTGTAAAGGCAAAGAAGCTTAGCTTTGAGATGTTGATGTATAGCCTGTATGTGTCTCAAGAGCAGCGATCAACTTCTTTTGAAGTTCGGGTTTGTTTGCTCCGACGAGTTTGTCGAGTTGCTGACCGTCTTTAAGGAAGAAGAAAGTTGGAGTTGCTTTAATGTCCCATGAAGTGCTAAAGTCCTGAAACGAAGAATGTATAAGAGAACACAGAGCTTCTGTTTCATATAAGAGAAAATACTCACAATAAGTTCATCAACGTCAACTGTTAAAAACATAGCTGAAGGGTGCTTCTCAGATAACTCAATAAAGTAAGGAGCAATCAGTTTACAAGGGCCGCACCATCCAGCGCTAAAATTAGCAATCACCTGTGTTGTATTGTATTGTATTGTATTAACATAAACAGAGAAAAAGATGATCAAGAGAAGGTTCTAGAGAATTCTAGATTAAGTGAGTGAGAGTGACTCACAATCTTGCCATCTCTTCGAGCCTCAGCGATTTTATCTTCCCAACTTTCCATTGTTGTAATGAGCTTTACATTTCCACCAACAAATTCAACATGATGATCAGAAGTATCTCCATCACTCGTAGGCTACAAATACAAAGCATAGATTTGAGTAATAACTGGCTAAAATTGAACCAGACAAAGCCATATCCTTACCTTATTAACGCAGTTTCCCATTTGAACAGTTATCTCTCTGCAACAACTTGAAGCAAGATCATAAATTAGAATTGTGAAGGGATTTATTTACATGATGATGACCCAGAAACAAATTAATCGCAACTGCTCAGATTAGCTTACCCTCATCAAGTACAAACAGATAATTGAATTACCCGCACCACGATTCGAAAATTGATGAAATATCGAATTAGCCCTACCTTTTTTTGAACGAAGAATATGATCACCGGATCGGAAGTCAGGGGATATAAAGAAGATTCTTTAATCCCCAAGACGTACCAAAAATGTAGATCTCATTAATAATTTCTCGCTTCCTTGAACGCTATACATCTTAACGACGTCATAAATTGGGTAAATGTGAATTCGTCGCAGACCAGGTAAAATGTGAATTGGTCAAAACACAAGGACAACCTACGACTAGGAGAGAAATTTACCAGAGACGAGAAAAGCTCAATAACAAAGGAAGTCAAAGGACACGGCATTTTTCGCGTGTCGGTTTTGGACACACCCCCGACACCCTCCAGTTTTTCACATTAAGATTATATTTTTATTATATTTGTAGTAGTTCAAAATTAAGACTGCGCCGCTCCTACAAATCCTACGGAAGAAATTAAACGCAACCCGGCGGTTCTCCAGATCTTGTTACCTATTGGCTGTGGATCGCGCTTTGAGTTCTTCGATTTCACGGCCGGGATCCTTGAAGAATCTCGTCACTTGAATGCGGTATGTGTTTTGGTTTTCGATTGCTATCGTTCTTGATTGCTTTTCTAGATTCCTTTTTCCTGCTGTTGTCTGCTTCACTTAAATCCTGGATTTCCAGTGTCAATGAACGGTTTCTATTTAAGTTTAGAAAAGTCGGATTTCGCGATGTATTTTTGTTGCGTATTAGAAGGGAATGATTACCTTCCTTTTTAAAGCGCGATTGGTTAGCATTTTGGAATCTATTCTTTATCCGATTATCTAAATGCATCAGATCTGTGTTAGTGGATTAATTTGGGGATTTTCTGCGCTTTTTTCTCGTTGCAGATTGATCGTGGTAGAATTGTAATCTTTCGTTTGTTTTGAAAACATATGGATGATGATAAGAAGAAGAAAAAGAAGAAGAAAAATGCTAATAGACCATTCAAAAATGTGACCGTTGATGAGAGGGATTTGAATCCTGGGGTTGTAAGCCAATCTGGACAAGATAGTGATAGTCAGGTTTCAGTCAATATTGACGCAGATTGGGATTGGCATAATGCTAATGGCACTGCGGTAAGTATTTTAAGTTTTTGGAAATTTTTATGGTTCTTTTGATTTGGAAAATATTTGCAGAAGGAATTACCCAAGAATGAAGAACAAATTTGGCTTGATAGAGAGGTTAGATGAACTTATCCCTTCAATCAGTCTTGTTACCTATTTTTTTTGCTATGCAAATTATTGCCATTTCCAGAAGAAGAATATTATTCACGACGAAAACTATACATTGAAAAGAAGATGTGTTCACTTGCAGGTTTTGCTTGATGCAAGAATCAACCAGCTGTTGAAGGAAAATGACGAGTATCGTAAAAAAGAGGTATTTCGTTATCCATTTTTCCTTTGATGCCTGGTTATGATTATTTCTTCCAAAGGAGCTGACAATGTACTGAATATATGCACGTAAAAGACGATTCAAAGAGAGGAAATCCAACAACTATATGATGAAAAGAATGCATCCATCGAAAGAGAGGTAGAAATAACAATTGATTTTGACCATTTTTGATGTATGGATGCAATATACTTGGTATTCTTTTTATTTAATAGATGATAATAGTTTCCTTGCAGGTTGATCTTAATGAGAATATTATTAAGTTGAATAGAGAAAAAGATGCATTAATGCTGAAACAGGTTGAGATTGACGTAGAATAATATTTATGGAATCATGTTTTTGTCGTTGAAACTGATAGTTTTATAATATTTGCAGGGTTTACTTGAACAAACGATCCGGCAATTACATATGGAAATAGATGTTCATCTACAGAAATCGGTAATGCAGAATGAAAATGTTATTCCGTTTTACTGATGTAGTAAAATCTAATATTGGCTGTGGTCATTGCAATGTGACAGAACTCAGACAAGGAGTCAATAGTCGGTTTGACAAATCAAAACACAATATTACAAGAACAGGTACCGAAAATAGTGATTTATGGCTTTGAGCCCCTTCTCTTACATAGAAATATGTCCTTATAAGTTGATGTATTTTATGAAGCGTATTTATGTTCTGATACTGCAACTCAAAATCAGATACCTGGCAGGTGATTGAGTTGGAACATTCAAGGGATTCTCTTATAGAAGAAAATCAACAGTTGACTGGAATAATTACCAGCCTTGAATTACAGATAAAATTCATTGAAGGCTCTGATGGTTCTCAAAATATGGTAACTTAATTTCAACTCGTGGCATCTTTGTGTGCTTTGTCTTATAATGAAGGAATATCTTCCTTTCTTGTAAGGATCTCACACTTTTATGCTTCTTTCTTGAATTAGACTTCTGAAGATGTTGATCTGGACCATAAGATCGAAGCCACAGATGCAATAATTCAGAAATCGATTCCTGAAAGCTCCGAATACACTGAAAAGGTATGAAAATATCTGCCACATCAACAAAAGAATAGGATCAGTGTATTTAAGTTGTCTGTTGCAGTTTTCACTGAGACTGAAACATATGTGAATGGATCGGATTTCAGGTATACGGTGAAGTTAACGTAGTGCGAGTTGGTTCGGTGCAAGTAGCCGACATTGACAATGATATACATGAAGGTTCAGTTCTAGTACATGATCCAGCAGTTGGAGGGCATGATAACCAGATATCTGATCAGATGGTTAAAATCATACCTGAAGATACTAAAATGGTGCCTTTCTCAAGCAGTGCCCAGTCTCTCGAAGACATACTGCTCGAAGACGAGGGCATTAAGCATTTGAATGATATCTTTGGCAAGTCACTTGAAATACAAGAAGTAGATGATGAAAATGTTGTTCCTGTACCATTTAAAGAAGGTGAAGCCCAGAAAAGTACGTGGGAAGCAGATGAGATTACTGAAGTCCCTCTCATTGATGCTCCATTGATTGGAGCTCCATTTCGTTTCATATCCTTTTTTACCAGATATGTCAGTGGAGCTGATTTAGTAGCTAATACCGGTCAAAAACCAGGTTAATGTTTATGTCTGGAGAAAAAGAGAGAAGCATATCCAGCAATTTCATTTTTTTGAATACAGTTTCAGGGGCTGATTCTTTTATTGTGATCCATCTTCTTAAAGGCTGCTTTATTAACAGTTATTTGAAACTATATGACTGTTTTTTCCATGAAAAAGCGGGGAATAAAGAACAAAAGAAAAGAAAACTGACCAGATTGTTGAAATACTACAGAGGGCTGAAGGGCTCTGGGAGATATTCAAATCCATGATCAAATATGAATTCTTGACCAGGTTTATCGTCAATACTGTGAAGCCAGTTTGTGTTCTTGACATCTTCTTTCATAAGCATCATATCGTACCTGGAGCTTTCATAAATATCAGGGTGTATAAGCTTTGCAGAAGATTGGGATTTAATCTCCTCATCAATACCACTTTCAGAATGTCCGTTCTCGGCAACAGCATCGTTGGACATGCTGCTACTGACGGATCCTGGCCATGATTGGTTTTTCTGTTTTCCAGACCGAATGCTTTGAGGGAATAGCTTGGTGGCTGTAACTGGAAGAAGTCCATTGCTTCCATTTCGTATGTCCTGTACCAGAAGAGACGTAATAAGGGTGTAAACTGTGAAAAGAAACTCAACAAGTTTGTAATGCTTACCATATGCCGTATGGCCATGTCAAGAGAATTCTTCGAAATTGTCCTTCCAAAGCCTGTGCTATCTGATGATGTCTTTAGAGGCCTTCGTGTTGATATTTCTCTGTAGGAGTCCGCTCCCTCGGTCAACGAAGGTGTACGAGTTCCCTTGGTAACCAATGGTCTCCTGTGAGCAACGGGAATAAGATCATTCCTTTCTGCAGCAGGAGCAACACCAGGCCTTGACCTACCAGCTGATACAGGCCGCTTATCTGGTATAGATGTACGAATTTTTAGTGGTGTTCCAGGTGAAAGATCAGGCATAAGGATACCCTCTGGTGGGTGTTTGGCACGTGTTCCAGGGGAACTTGGGCAAGAAACTGAAGGATTACTGCGTCCGCTGCAAGAAACTGAGGCGGAATGTGAATAGGCACGAGTGGGAGTAGAGGGCCTTGATACAATTCTAGAAGGAGTAGAAGGTCTAGAGTTTAAAGATGGTCTTTGTTTATCAACCAAGGATGAACTTGCAGCAGACCGGGGCTTAGAAGGAGTTGAAGATCTAGATAATGATGGTCGGGAAGAAGGCGTTGAAGGTCTAGTAGTTGATAAAGAGCGGTTTGGGGTACTATAAGATGAAACTGAAGCAGAACTTGTGTTGAGAATGGCTATTGATTTATTGGAATAGGGACTACTGTTATAACCGGAACAAGAGAAAGAAGGTCGGGTCACTGAGCTACTTCGAAGTGGCTTTACTGCAAGATTATGATCTGAACGGGTCACTGAGCTACTTCGAACTGGCTTTACGGCAAGATTATGATCCGAACGAGATGTCGATTGCTGAAAATCAAAGATATATTAGTGTCAAGCGTGATTGTTAGACAGACAGATGAATAAAATTCAGATAAAAGGGTCGTTATTGTTTGTACCTGTGAGGCTTTGTTCGTAGATGTTGATCTGGCCAAAGTACGACCTCTGAGAGCTAAAAGAGAAGTTGAAGATTCATTTCCATTGGAAGAAGGGCCAATAGGAGTTCCAGGAGGAGTAAGAAGCCTATGAAAAACACCATCATATTCAATGAATTAAGCGGATTCCTAAAAGAAAGCATTGTAAATATCACGTTGCACAAGAAACTGTATGGAACACAAAGTTGGGAAATATCTAACTGAGAAAGATAACTAGAGATATGATTTATTCACTTTTTGCTTTTGTAAAGGAACTTCCTCAACTGGTAATCACGGTTATGATCAGGTCAGAA
Organism: Utricularia reniformis; assembly: GCA_009725065.1. Classification (NCBI taxonomy): domain Eukaryota; kingdom Viridiplantae; phylum Streptophyta; class Magnoliopsida; order Lamiales; family Lentibulariaceae; genus Utricularia; species Utricularia reniformis. The sequence continues at coordinate 905,366 of RWGZ01001092.1, forward strand.
AAGCTTTAGCAGAAATTAGATCTGATAATGAAGAATTGAAGAACAGACGAAGCATTCACCAATCATAGTCATTCTTTTCTCCACCAAAGGATAGCAAATCATCCGATCCACTGTTTGTCTGTTTAACAGATCCAACGGAGAGCCTTCCTAACTTCAGGTGTACTGCAAGGTTTCGATTATCACAAATCAAGTGGAAACTAATAAATACAACAACACGAAACGAGACTAATTTCACAGGAAAACATGGCATAAACCGATGAATCATCAAAGCATCAAAGCATCAAAGAGAGCAACAAAATTGATCCAATAATGGTTGAAAAGTGTACGCCGAATTGTAAACACTTACAGATAACCAGAAAACCAATGTTAAACCACAATTAACGCCGATCAAATNCTTCTTGGTTACATATTAATCTTGAGCCATGTCTAAAGAGATGTGCTTCTTGGTTACATATTAATCTTGAGCCATGTTTAAAGAGATGTGCTTCTTGGTTACATATTAATCTTGAGCCATGTCTAAAGAGATGTTCTTCTTGGTTACATATTAATCTTGAGCCATGTCTAAAGAGATGTGCTTCTTGGTTACATATTAATCTTGAGCCATGTCTAAAGAGATGTGCTTCTTGGTTACATATTAATCTTGAGCCATGTTTAAAGAGTTGTGCTTCTTGGTTACATATTAATCTTGAGCCATGTCTAAAGAGATGTGCTTCTTTGTTACATATTAATCTTGAGCCATGTCTAAAGAGATGTGCTTCTTGGTTACATATTAATCTTGAGCCATGTTTAAAGAGTTGTGCTTCTTGGTTACATATTAATCTTGAGCCTTGTCTAAAGAGATGAACTTCTTGGTTACATATTAATCTCTAGTCATGTCTAAAGAGATGTGCTTCTTTGATACATATTAATCTTGAGCCATGTCTAAAGAGTTGTGCTTCTTGGTTACATATTAGTCATGAGCCATGTCTAAAGAGATGTGCTTCTTTGTTACATATTAATCTTGAGCCATGTTTAAAGAGATGTTCTTCTTGGTTACATATTAATCTTGAGCCTTGTCTAAAGAGATGTGCTTCTTGGTTACATATTAATCTTGAGCCATGTCTAAAGAGATGTGCTTCTTGGTTACATAATAATCTTGATCCATGTCTAAAGAGTTGTGCTTCTTGGTTACATATTAATCTTGAGCCTTGTCTAAAGAGATGTGCTTCTTTGTTACATATTAATCTTGAGCCATGTCTAAAGTGTTGTGCTTCTTGGTTACATATTAATCTTGAGCCTTGTTTAAAGAGATGTGCTTCTTGGTTACATATTAATCTTGAGCCATGTCTAAAGAGATGTGCTTCTTGATCACATATTAACCTCAAGCCTATGTTGACTGGTGATACAAGAAACCATGTTGTGAATGTGCAAAAAATGCAATTTATTTTGTTGAAGTATCTATATATTAGCCTTTTATTTTGGCTCTATGCAACATCTCTTTTCTCAAACACATACCACTTGGTTAAACTAAACAGGTTTGCTTTCATCCCCTAATTTAACCATTCAGATTAATATGTTTTTGTTTGAGCTAGTAGTAGCAATGCATTCTGCCATAACAATACTTTGACGTATTTTTTGTTTCTCCATAATCCTACTTATTTTCCATAATTCAGCATTGTCAACTCTTCTTCAAGTGCTTGGTATGATTACAATAGTAAACAACATTCAGAATTTTAAGTTGACTGAAGGTAAATAAATATTTATAAAGAGTTTAACGACTATTTTTTGCAATGTATCCTTCCTTTCCAGTATGCTCTCTCTAAACAAGAGATGTCAATTCTTTTTGCCTACTTTATTGTTACTGTTTTCATCTTGGTTGAGTTTTTTTGTAGGTTTATTTTATGTACTTCCTGTCTTCACTTACAAGTTTGCGAAATGTTCTGATGGATATGACTTAAATATCAAGTCTAATGCTATTATTTCAAGTGTTCAATAATTTTTTTAATAATATCACTGAAATAATAATGCTGGTTATGATTTAAATGCTTTAATTTTCTATGATAAGAGTTTCTGTTTATGTGCCGTTCATTGCTATTCTAGTTAGTTTGTGTGTCACCCATATTTTAAGTTTGCTCTTTTACAGCTTTTGGGTTGTGGCTGGGGCTTTCTGGGCTACCTCACGTGATCTCAAGGTTACCAATTTTAAATAATCTTCAGAATAACCTATCTATCTGCTTTGGTAGATTTGCAGTTAAATGTATGAATTGTGCAGGTATAAACATTCTCAGAGTCGTGCAATTCATTCTGATTGTATAGCTTATAGGGATCTTGACTAAATCAGGATCTTTTTCTTCTTTTTTGTGGTGCATATAAAGATGTAATTTGCAGGTCTTGGGCCACTCCAAATTTTTCTTTTTCCGAGGACTGTCATTTTTTCAAGAAGAGGTACAAATACCCTACATTATATTATTTGAACATGTCTTGTTTCTTCACCTAGACCTGGATTATATTTGTGTTTCACTTCATTTATTAGATTGAAGAATCAAATGTAGAATCCCTAAGGTGGTAGTGGTTTAGTTTTGGGACTTTTTATATGCTCTTAAACTGTTCTTTTCAACACATTAATGAAGAATTATAGTTGTTTGCCTTTGTGTGATGATGATGTCTCTATGGAATCTTTTCATGTTAAGTTTACTTCTAATGCACCACACCATTCCCTTCTTGAAGCATCGTTCTTGTCCACACCTTTAGCTTATATATGTTATCAATTTATACATTTATTTAGGAAATTTATGGGTTTAGTATGTTAAATTGTGGTGGATGGTAGTACTCTGTTTCATGAGGCCTTTTTGAGATTGAAATCCTAGTTAATTATTTTTATGCCTATTACCTTGTGTGAACGAACATTCTTAGCTAAGAGTGGTGCAATGTGCAATATCATGCTTATGTTTATTACTTTATTTATTGATAATTGTGAAATATTTTCTGTTTTAAATTATTTTGAGTTTTCAAGTGCGTATGCCTTAGTATGAGTAAATGATTACATATTAACATTGAGCCATGGCTAAAGTGATGTTCTTTTTTATTACATAGTAACCTTGAGCCATGGTTAAAGGGATGTGCTTTTCGATTACATATTAACATTGAGCCATGGCTAAAGTGATGTTCTTTTTTATTACATAGTAACAGTGAGCCATGGCTAAAGGGATGTGCTTTTCGATTACATATTAACATTGAGCCATGGCTAAAGGGATATTGTTTCTTGATTAACATATCTAGTTTTTCATTTTCAGATATGACTAGGAAGACTTGGTCGGTATGTAGTTTGCGACATTTATGGCATCTATAATTCAGGTTAGCTTAACTTTGCTTACCTACAAAATATCATTCTTTAGGGAATGCATGCAAAATCGATTAGATTAGTACGGAAATAAAGAAAACAAACTAATTTTAATGTGGAAAATTAAGGTGGTACAGTTAAAATCTAATTGAAAGAATAACAAGTTCTCTAAAGAATTTTGAACAAATTTGAAATTTCATTTATGTATGTATAGTATAGAATTTTAACTAAGCACTATTGGGCAAACATAGTATAGAATTTTAATGACATATATGTATAGTATAGAATTTGTGTCATGATTCTAGTACCAAATTTTCGATAAGATCTTCGGTAAATCTTCACTAAATTTTCCAAATGAATTTCTAATTCATTTTTCATATTCGTGAAAACCTCAACTCCTCAATTGTTTTGGTTATCTTAACTAAGCAAACATATCCATGATCACAAGTCTCTCGGCTTTCAGTGGTCGGTCCTCCCATACCTAGTAAACCGACTATCAACCGATTCCCGAAATCCTAGTGTTTGTTCTATAATGATTTGTCACTAATATCGACAGTCAGCACATCAAATTTCGTTCAGTATCGATATTTTTTTTCGTACCGTCCGATACCTGGTATTAGAGTCGATTTTTGGGTTTTACCCTAAAGGTTTTTTTTTAAAAAAAAATTTGGTACCGACCGGTATACCTAAGGATGTTCGTTTGGTATTTATCGAAATTACCGATTAGAATATGAAATTTTATAGAGTAAAATTTATTTCTAACATAAAACACATTTAATTTAAGAGATTTTCTATCCATTAAACAATAACATACATAATTTCACAAAAAGTGTGTCTTTCACAACAGTAAACAACAAGTAGCCAATTGACTAAGTAAGATAAATAAAAAAAGTCGAATAACTTACCGACCATTGATGATTCAAGACATAAAACCGATGTCGATTCTGTTTATGAAGAGAATTTGGCCTAATTCTCAATTAGCCGAGACATCCCATTTCATTTTAGGATATGAAGAATTTCAATTCCCACTAAGAATTAAATATTTTATATTTTGGAAAATTAATTAATAAATTTAATTTGGTATTCGATAAATTACCGAACCGAATACCGAAATCACAAAAAATGAAAGCCAAATTTTAAAATTCAATAATGAAAACAATTCGGTATTTGGTTCGGTAATTGGTAAATACCGAATAGTGAACACCCTTAGGTATATTGGTGGTATCGTTTATACTGATCCAGACCGGTATGACAACATTGCCTTGAACATACATTTTATTGAGCAACCTAAAAGTTAAAACCATAAAAGCAAAGGGCAATCAAACTCGCATTGTTAGAGTTATACAAATCCATATATTTTATTTTAAAAGGAAAAGTTAGAGCAAATACATCTTCATTTTGACAAAACTAATCGGTTGATATTTTATTTTAGAGCAAATAAAATTCATGAATGTTGACATTGGAAATGTATCAAATCAAATTTTTGAAACTATAAAATTTAAACCAAACCTAAAATTGAGAAAATGGTGACATATATATTCTCTTTAAAAATCAAAACCAATTTTTCATACCGATCGATTACAAATTTGTATTTTAATAAATTTATTAAAAATATATTTAATTATTTTTAGGATAAGACACAATAAACCCAAAAATCCGATGTTGGGGTATCAGAAAAAATATTACTATCTGATATTTAACATACCGACTAGTATACTAGCTTGTATGAAAATATGGTTTAAAACTACATATTTTATTGCATTTGCTAATGTAAAATATGTTAGAACTTCAAATCCATGTTTGTGGGAAGTTTTTGGGCTGTTTGGTCGGGGCATTCCAATCGATACCCATTTTAAAAATGCCATAAGTTATGGCATGGGTAAAAGTCCAGCCCGCACGGTTCGTGTTAGTTTTTTTAGGTCTTTGGCATTTATAAAAAATCGAACCATAGTTCTAATTTTATTTGAAAACCCTATTGATCCGGTCTTTAGGTCTTTATAAGTGAAACCAACTCGAGACCAAATCTTCGATTCGGTCTTGGTTAGGTCTTAATCAGATCTTTAACCCTATATTTTTTTATATAATAATAAAATAATATTTTATAAAATATATAATTTATAAAAATTATAAATAATAATAAAATAATTATTTAAAAATTTATTAGATGATTATTTTTATTTTCATTATTAGTTTACTCAAATATTTAGTATAAAAGTTAACAATTAAAAAATTTTCGGTTCAATTATGTTTAAAAAATTCAAAAATTTAAAATATAAAGTATAATAACACTTATAAACAAATTTATGTGCGATTATATTTAAATTTAAAATAATAAATATTTGAATGTATAAATAATTTTAAAATTTTAAAAATTTATATTTATGAGATTTAAACTTGATCTTGGTCGGAAGCTCGTAAAGTGAAGACTGAGATCAAATTATCAAAAGACCTACGGGTTTAGGTCATATGAATATTGAGACGAATCCTAGTAGACCTAATTGTAAAGTTAGGTTCAAAAAGACTAATCCTAATTAAGAAGGGTTGGTCTTGTGCCGATCTTTTTAGGTTCAGACCGGTTTTGGTTCTACCGATGGTCTTAAAAATCTCACTTTTAGCCATAATTTACTAATTTGAAATCAATCTAATTTTCTACTTTTTTTATTCTTGTTCTAACTCAATAATCACCCATAAACCCTAATTTTCCGACTTTCTCTTTTATATTATAATTAAATCATCCGAGAAGGTAGAATGTAGAACGGGAAAATTAGACTATATTCTGCATACATTCTCAAATTGCATTTTGATGTTAAAAAGCATTATTGCAGTTTTTACAGAACAGTACAACATTTACATTCTGATTATAAACATAATGTATTTTCAAATCGTTATTTGAATGCAGAATGGGGTAGGAGGTTGGATTTGGAAATTAGAATTTTTTTAAATTATAAATATATTATATAAAAAATCATATTTTCTTTCACCTTCAACAATCTCATATTTATAATGCCGTTTGATATATTTGTAAGTTGTCAATTATCATCTATTTTTAACGTGCAACTATAACCATACATAATTTCTTTTATCATGTACTAGCGACGATGAGTTTAATTTGTATAAATTCAATTTTATACAGAACATTATTATTGTTCTATAATTCAATTTATCAATTAAAGAACACTCAATTCATTCTTAATTTATAATCACATTCTGAAAACACATTCTCAAATTGCATTTTAATTTTCAAAACGTATGCAGAACATAGTCTTATCTACAAATAATATTTTAAATAATTTTTTATTGAATAATATTTAGATATTATTGGTATTATTTTTTATTTTTTAAAAAATATGTTATAACGATTCAAACCGATCCGACCAAACCGATAGCATAACGGTCCGGAATGCAGTTAGCAATTCAAATCATTAATCTCAAAATGGGTCTTCCAATTAGTTTTATTTACTTGAACTTTTGCTTTTTTTGTAAAATTGATTTTTAAAGTTTGAGAAATTCGATGACAAATATAGTGTAAGGTACAAAATATATCCTTAAAATTTGATTTGTTCACACTATACTTTGTTTTGTGTAAATTATCATAACTATAAAATTTGTGGATCTAAAATTCAAAACACATTAAATCAACAAATTTATAGGGATAATTTTTTTATCTGACCAATTAAAATTAACCCACCTAAACTGCTAAACATGTTATAATCGAGATTGAACCCTACCCTTAACATGAATCTTCACTAATTGGTTTCATTTCAACATAGAAATATCAAATTATTAAATAAAAAAATATTTAAAAGTAAAAATGAAAATTTTCATTTTATTAAAAAGCAATTAGGTGGCAATAGTGTAGTTATATTATAAGATTGAGGGCAACAAAGTAAATCAACGGCGGAATGGATTTTGGAATTTATTAACATTTTCTAAAAAGGAGGCTGAAAAGTGAAACGAAGGCCATCTTCATTCTTCTTTATCCCCCATGGGCCACGTTTGGCATGTGGCCTTTGTTAGTGTTGCTTCTTCAGATTGCACGGTATGTGGATGGGCTTCCGGCGGGGGGAGGCAGGTAACAGAATTCAGGTGATTGTCAACGACTGTTGATTTTACATCACGCCGATCGGTTGCATTCCGATTTCCTCCGCGAATTCCCCGTATAATTATGTGAATTTGATCATTCCGAACCAGGTTTGTGATCCATATGTTTTAATTCTTTTTTGTCATGAATGTTTGGATCATCGTGTTTGTTTTTTTCTGGTTTATCTGTGTTCAGTTTCTTTCAAATGGATGAAATTTCTGGAAGCAACCATGGGGAATCATTGGTTGCGGATAGCGTAACATTGTATATTCCTTCAGGCGAGTGTCCTTTATGTTATGATTTGGGTAACGAGAATGTTGAAGTTGAATATAGGAACGTTTGTGATGATTGCAAAATTTTGTTGATGGAGGATCTTGATTCATCAGAAGTTTGCACCATGGGGACGAGTCACTCAAGTTATGATTCTGTTGAGAGTATTCTTTCTCAACAATTTTCACAAATGAACAGTCGGGCCAGAGGATCACTAATCTCAGATAATGAAAGTGATGCCTTTGAACCTTCTTATTGGGAAAGTGACTCTGATGCTTCTAGGAATTCTGAGAGCTTTGTTCGGTCAAGTGATGAAAGTGATATAGAAGAGAGTGTTGCGGATATGGATCCAATGAATGTCGGTCCTGTTTTATGGATATCGGATAATGAATTTGAATTTGAAGGTGAAGATGGAAGCCATTGGGAATATGTTGATATTAATGGAAACCTCCTTGAGCCTTCAAGATCCAGATCTGAGCTTCACTTGTTATCTAGATTTGATGGTAGAAATATACACATGAATTGGAGTAGGCATGATTTGGCACAGGGCACTTTTCGATTGAGAATCATTGGAAGTTTCAATTATAATCAAACCTTTGAAGATGGTGCAGAAAGTGAAATATCTAGTAAAGGAACAGCTGCTTCTGCATCTTATATAAGTGGATTACAAGGAAGAATTATCAATGAAAATAATATGGACAACACAGCATGTGCAATTTGCAAGGATTTCTTTACTGTTGGCACTTATGTGTACCAGCTTCCTTGTTTCCATATCTACCACCCTTATTGCATCCTTCCATGGTTAAGTTCAAGAAATACCTGTCCACTTTGCCGTCATGAGCTTCCAACTGAGCAAGAATATGTGAAAAAAACTGAGATTGAAGCAATGAACGAGCTCGAAATGAGTGATCATACTTCATACATCGCTACTGAACGAAACGCAGGGGGATACCGTGCACACATTCGTAGGAACAGATTTATATTCACTGTTGCTCCAGTTATTGGTTTTCTTGGAATTTCACTCATGTTGTTGTTGGGAGGCAATCCTTTTCCCAATAGAAGATGTCGAATCAGAAACCTTTCTATGCAGAGGGACAAAAGGGGCATTGAGTCATATTGTGGATTTGTATTCCCAACTTGGTAATACATGTAATCAAAGGAAAAAGTTGCAGTTGGAGCCTAGAGGTGATTTTGTTCCATTGTTATGAATTTTTTAGTTTTGTTTTCGTGCGTGCCTTTGTATTTATTTCGGGGCGTTACGTAAATTTAATTCCCATAATTTCATGATTCGTAATTTTGATTTTCAAAGTTTTATTATTGTCAATGTTTTAAATACCGGACAAATTTATTGGATCAGTATATCGGATACGTTTCGAATATACTGGATATGTACTGAAATATTTATTTTTCATTTTTCTGTGACTTTATTAAATGGTGTGACATCATAACTCATGCATTGAAAAATATAAATTATAAGTAGAAGATATGAAAGGAAAATAATATTTGAAATGTAAAGGCGTATGAATTTTTTTAATGTATAGATAATTATTTGCTCAAAAAAAAAGTATAGATAATTACAAAATGTAAGTTTGAAAATAAATGTTTTGATTCTTCAGACTAGACTTGTTTGGATCATATAATGACTACGCGCCGGTTAGGTTGTGCCGCCGTTGAATTTTGTGTTAACAACTCTGGTTTGGTTTGAATTTCTGGCCTACGTATTATTCCGCCGCCGGCGGATGATCGCCGGGCATTTGTTTCGGGGAATCTTGGGTGAAAAGCGATGTCTGAAAGGGATCTTGTATTAGTAAAAGTGAGGGAGGAATCTCCGATAAACGGCGGCGCGTGATGAGTTCTGCTGATTTCAGTGAACTTGTGGTCCAGAGCTCTCTTCCTCTCTATTTCTTCCTTGATGTTGATTATTAAGTCACCGTCGTGGATTTCTGGTTCGACTCTCGTTGGGATTCGGACCCGTGAGACATCGGTGATCATCTTGGAACTCAGAAGGATAAGGTCCGGCGAGCTCATACTGCTCCACCGCCTCTTATGCAACGACTCCGCCTCGAAAATCGTATGGTTAACCTTATGTAAATTCTCTCCTCCTCCACCACGGTCCACGGCAACGCAAAGCGGCGCTTCCTCTCTACGATCACCAATCCCTAACCTCCTAAAAGACCAATCACGACTCTCCTCTCTTTGCACATACAAATCCGATCGGCCAGACGGAAATCGAAAGCTTCTAGAAGACGACGACAGAAGTAGATCCTCCGCCGTAATCCTCTGGCGACATAACGGACAAGTAGAGTGCTTATCAAGCCAACTATCAATACAATCAATATGAAAAGCGTGTTTACACTTGGGCAAAAGTCGCAAAACCTCCACACCTTCAAACTTAGCAAGACAAACACAGCACTCCAGTCCTTCCTTAGCACCTTTCAGAGATTCAAATCGGAAAAACGGTAACGAATCCACTACCTCTTTATCCAGTCCAGATGAACGTCTCCACGATCGGAGAAAACCTTCATGAAATCGATTCGCTCGTCGACGTATCTGGACAGGACGGTGGCAGAATTTCGCGTAGAGAAGAAGCACAAAAGTGATTGAGAACATGATCGACAGCATCGCGATCACGAAAGCAAGCGTCGGCTGGAATCCGGCCATGGAATCCGGCGTATTAGGCGAATACTGTCCCCGAACCTCCACGAAGAAGAAGAAGAAGAGAAAGTAGAAGAAAGGGACCATCTCAACAGCCGAGCTACCAAAAGAATTACAATTCTTCAATTACTTAAATTTCTTTTGTTTTGGATAAATTTCACTATTTAAACAATATTAATAAAGGAACTCATTTGACTTTTTTTTGGTATTATAACAAAACTAATGTGCTTTGTATCTTTAATTAACAATAATATAACAAAATTGATATTTCTTTAGATTTATTAATATTTAATATTGTACGGGGGGCAATTTTGTAAATTGAAGAAGGATTTGACTTTGTAAATGAAATGATTTACCTTTTCAAGGTGCAACCGAAACTAGACATATATTTAGAAGGGTAGGTATTAAAATAAAATTGGATATTGACTTAAGAAATATTTGTTATTGAGATGAGTGTAGTGCTGAGTTACACCTAATTTAGTTGGTCAACAGATGAAGAATCAGAGTTCATTATTGCATTTTTTATAAGTGTTAGGTTACTAACCAAATTATTTTTATTTATTTGACATCTTTAAAGCTTGACAAATATACTACAATAACATATCAAGATTTGGCATGATAACACCCTAGTATCTATTTTCATCATCTAATAAGATTTTCGATCTTGGTATAATCGATATTCCCGATATATTGGTTTAAATTTAAAATTTAGAAAAATTTAAAACCATGAAAATATAAAATAGTTCTATTAAAAGTTTTCAATGTTTTTTTTAAAAAAACAATGGTAACTTCGTGAAAATAGATAAACAATATTTAATTTTATAATTAATATATATATTGATCTCGTCCAAAAATATTTTAGAACGTTTATTTATGATCAGTCAATTTCTTATATAGTTTTGAGCGAAGCTTACGTACTCGGGAGAGCGAAGCTCAACCTTGGTTTTCACTATGATAATGAAAAGATACAAGTACAAATAAAGGATAATGATAATCCGAATGAAAACGGTGCGAAAAATGATCGAATCCACTCCGTGGCGCCCGAGATGGGGGGAGTCGCAACTTTTTGCACGAAATCTCGCGAATGGGTGTTGGTCGCGACATTTCGACATAATGTCGCGACTACATGGACGAAAACTCGCGACTACAACCATGCATACATGCTCTCGCGACTTTTTGAGCGAAAAGTCGCGAGTCAGGGGCTTGAGTAAGGTTATCGTGACTTTTTGTACAAAAAGTCACGACTGTGTCATAAACTCGCGAAAACGGGAAATTTAGGAAGCGTGCCAAGAGTCTGAACCCTTTTCCGGGGCCTAGGGACTCGACCCAATAAGTTAACTTAGGGTCCAAAAGCCCAGTCCTAATCAAATTAGCTTAACTTACTTAGAAAATATTCAATGGAACCGGAATAAGTTTCATAGCGTCCCGGAACTTCAAAAATGCACCCTAATCGAACATGAATAACACATAATGCCGAGAAAATACCCAGGAATACTCTTTTACCAGTTGATCGTCTCCAAATGCTTAGGAGGTAGCCAAAAATATCGCATAAGGTCGCCAACGAGCTATCCGAGTGCCAAATTACGAAAATACCCCTGACATCATTTCCGATCGAAATCATCCAAAACAGCTCAAAACACCATCATAATCCTCATACGTACGCCCGGGATGCCCAAATTATGAGATTACCCCTGAAATCACATTGTTCAATAAATATAATATAAAATCAAAAATACTCTTTAACCATGTGAGACGAGCCCCGAGGTTATCATAATTACATAAATAACTCCGGGTAATATCATATATATACATATATATTGGCCAAATTCAACCCAAATCTAACATAACTAGTATAGGTTATGCATTATGGTCATTGATTAGATAAACAAATTCCCATTCTTAGAATGCATACAATACACCAAAATACATTAGTTTATTTGATTTAATTTTTTAAAATTGATGTAGTGATGTATGATGGAATATCATCATCGAAAGATTATAAATATATAGGTAAAATTATGACAATATAATCGCTATTTATGTAAAAATATTAATATATGTATATATATATATAAACAATAAACATAATCATCATCAATTATAAGTAATGATAAACTAATCTTTTCTAAAATTGTGATATCAAGCTGATTGTATGTATGTAACAATAGTTATGAAATCATGATTTTAACCATGAACTCATCACAATATTGTTTTTGTATATGTGCATTAAAAATTTCTCTACTAATTTAATCGAAAAACAAGCAAACCAATTGAAAAACACCTCTAGCAAAATAATGTAAAAAATTAATGAAATCTCATTTTTTTCTAATAATTTAGAGGAGTATTTAACTATTATCTAGTGGTGTTTGTTATTGCTCCCGATACCCACAAAGTTTATTAATTACGTACAAACCCTCGAAATTGATATAATACTTGTTGTTGCCCCCAAATTTTTTAAAGTTGTAAATAATATGTTTAAGTTTTAAAAATTATTTAGTTAGTCCCCAAGTTTCCAAAATTATTTATGTTTGACACTAACTTTGATTAATATTTTAAATACTACATAATTTTTATTTAAATTATTAACTTTAAAAAAATATAATGACTATAACTTCAATTGTTAAAATCATTCATATAAAAAAATGAAATTATTATTATTCATTCGATAATTACTCTTGAAAGTTTTGAAACTTCAGAAACATTGTATGCAATTTATGAATTTTAAGAGAATCATATTTACAATACTTTAAACATTGTGGGTCATCGTTGTAGTTTTCTCATTATCAAATTATGTACATGACACATTAAATTTAAAATAATGTAAAAAATACATAATTTAACACCCAAAGTATTAAAACGATTAAAATGACAATATAACTATGTTGCATGTGTGCTTAAAATTTGAGAATTTCACTCAAAAGATGCGGATTCACGCACCTACACATTTTTTTTAGAAAATAACGATTAATGAAATTTGGATAAGAAATTGTGCAGAAGTTTTTGTGGATAGGAAAAAGTGATTGGAAGTTGATGAGAATAAGAAACTAACTAAAGTGAATTAAGATTTTAAGATTTCATTCGTAATTTGTTTTAAAACTCATTACTTTTTATAGGTTTGTGTATTTTTAAAATTTCGAATATTTATTAAATTATTTATTATCTTGAGTTTTATAAATTGAATATTTCTAAAATCGCCGTATTCCATACCTCAATAACTGATACCTGATGAACACAATATAGTGAACACAAGTTGTTTCTATATGATTGGCTATAAATGGTGAAATTTATTTTATAGATAATTATTTGAGTTTAATAGTTTTTTAGTAATTTTACATTAAAATCAATAATATAACAAATTTGAAGGATATAAATTTGATTTTTTTGAATTGTATAACTAAAATTGAATTTAAATTTATGTGTTTAATAGAGTTTTTATATCAATTGGTTCTGCCTTGTACATCGACTATTTCAATTGTAAAATATATATATATATATATTCATTTTAAAAATGGTTAAGAATTGAGAAATCTAGGCCAATAAAACATTGATTTATAAATAATAAAACTTAGTAAACCATAATTATATAACTTGAAACTATTTTAGTAGAACTAAAAATGACAATATAACATTCTAAATACTCTAAATTTTTATTTGAAGAAAATTTGAAATAAAATGTTAATTTTCCTATTTTTTAATATTAAAAATAATTCAGATGTAACATTACTAATAGAGTAATAAATATAAAATTGAAGTATTATATATGGAATTCAGGACTACGGTGGAAATGGAATAGAAGAAAAACGATAACTTAGGAGTAAGTTAAATTTTGTGAGCGTAATTGTAGTGGATGAAGGGGAACAATTAAATTAATTTACATGTAAAATTAAAAATTAACCTTATTTCATTCAATAAAATTGTAAATCACGAGACACGACAATGCAACATCATTACAAGCTAAACTTGTACAAATCGAATAATAGGAAATACAGACACAAATTACTATACTAAAAGAAACTAAATTTACCAATAAAAGTGAAGCAAAACAAGTGAACTAGAAGATGATCTGTATATGTCTAAAATGTGGTTAATTAACAAAACATCGAACAAATCATTGAATTTAGCTGTCTTAAGAGTTCCTCAAATTCACATAACAAAAATAAGGAAGCCAATCCTTAAAACAGCACAACTAATTTAGCTTCAAGGGAACGAGTCAAAAGGAAATAAGGTTTAATCCAATTAACCAGATAGTGAAGCTTTTGAGCGGCATCAAAACAACAATACTAAGAAACCAAGGCATAGGCATAAAATCTGATAAAAAGGCATCATGTACTTGAGCTTACTAGACCAGTTTCATGGGAAATTCACATGGTCTGAAGAGCAAATGATTTATATTTGAGTAGATTAACACCACCTTCTGAAATTGTGACAGATAAGGGGGTTGCCTGAAACTCTACTCATAACCACAAACAAATGATATATACTTGTCTTGAAAAGGAAAATGTATAAGCCTCATTGAGAAGATTAGACTGTCCACATTGAGTTTTCAGACATATGCTTGTCTTTAAAACATATAATCATTGGCTAATATACAAAAGTTGAGTGTAAAAACAATATTTTTTTATAAAATGTTAGTTTTAAAACACAAAGCCAGCAAAGATTTAATCAATAGGATCATCAGATAGGAGCGAAAGACGAATTTTTAATCATTTTTTTCATTTGAACTATGCATCCAATCATCACTTGAACACTTAAGAAAACTGGATAAATAAAAGGCCTCAGAAGGAAGGCAGTAATGATTGTAATCAGCAATGTTCATGAACATATACTAATCTTCATTGGCCAATACACAATTTAAAAATAAAAAAGTCAAATCCATATAAAAGTTGAAAAAATTGGAAAAATAATACATTTTGACAATCACTACGACCAAGAGAAACCAATACCAGAATTATATAGAAAAACTAAAAGAGCGTGTTAAAAATTTAGATATCTCAGGGCTCAGTTTATGGGTGGTGATATATCAGAATGGTCGGCATGGCACAAAATATGCCTATACGACGAACGAGACCTATCACAAGCATCATCATAGCCCGCAAATTTGAACAAAGAAACCTCTGGGATAAAAAAAAGAGCGATTTGGCATCGAAATCAAAATTGCTCACCAGATCCGCTAAACGGCAGATAATGAAGAACCAAGAAGTCGTGGCGAACTTATAAAAGAACCAAGGCGCGACTAGGGTTTCTTTTTGGGCCTTGGAATTTGCAGCTGTAGAATACACATAAAATTTGGGTCCAATAAGAAACACTAACAATAATTCAATAAATTAGGGCTTATCTTTAATTCAATAATTAAAGATATATTAACTACAAATAATTCACCTAAATATAGTGTCATATAAATCTATTATACAAATGGCTTTGTTTTGAACCCATAATGCTCTAATATAAATATAATGTTTCAATAGAAGAGATATAAACGAGGTTTAAGAGAATAATATATAAACTAAACCTTGTTTCGATCATTGGATTCAAGCTCATTGATATTGTTCAACACATTTTGAATTCTTTTCGACAAGCACTGATTGTACTCTTCTATATGCTCAACAATCAAATGTAGTTGTCTCTTATATGAAGTAGCTTGCTTTTCGAAGGTTTCCGCTCGGTTTTTCGCAACCACAAGTTGTAACGATAGCTCCCGTATTTTCTCATGTGCACTCTGCAAAACACACAAACTCATTAACTTGAAAACAATAACATATACATGTGGAGAGTTTGTTCTTACGAGTGACTCTAGCGAACCACCACTTCCATAAACATTAGCCGCTAAAATCGCTTGGCCGGATTTAACAGAAGGTTTCGCATATGGTGGAGCCATATCATGATTATGATCCTTTGTAAATCTAGAAACCTTCCATTGTCCACTGTCATCACAAGAAAAACATATCATTGCTCTGCATCCTGTTCTAGTTTCTGGTTTTTTGTAACTAGCAGAACAAATATCTGCTTTCTCATCCTTTGCTCCTTCTTTAGAACAGCAATATGTTTTTGATCTTACCCTTTTCGTTCCCATAAAGTAATATTGCTTCCCTCTTCTCACATTAAAACCTACTGCTTGTGCATAATCACAGTACAACATATAAGCCTCTTCCTCACTGTAAACAGGTTGCTCCAATAGCTTTTTCTCTAAATGAAGAATATGAGTTTCATCTTGACAACTGTTCATATCAACAACTTCTCCACCGGACCGGAGATGCAGAGCTCCATCTTCATCACTATCTCCACAAAAGGTTTCATGATCCTCAAGGTCTAATTCCATATCTGTGGTTTTAAAAAAACAAGGACTGTAAACCAAATTATGAGGGGAATTAGAAAAAAAACATCATTTTTCACAAAGCCCTAAATTTAGTTTTTAAAGAGAGCTCATAAGATCCAACTAAAAAAGTACAGATCCAAAGATGAGAAATTCTAAGCATACAAAATACGATCACCGCAGACACACTAAGCAATGCATGAATTAATGCAAATTTAAATAAGAACGTCAAGCCTGGAAAATTCACACCGGTGAAAACCTTAAAGAACAAGATATTATTGCTCAATTGGTCAACTAAGCATACAGAATCCATCTCTATAACCTTAAAGAACACGAACCTGATCGCAGGAGTGAGGGTTGTACAAAAACGGTGGCGCGATCTAGAGATCCGCCAAACGCAAGTTCAGTAGACGGGGCAGGGTTTTACCCAATTCGCCCCGATGGCCAATACCGTAAATTTAACTTTCGGCTCTTCTTTACAATTTACATTTTACAGTCGTTCATAATTTCTAGGGCAATTTAAAGTCCTTTCCAACCATGGTTTTAAAACACCAATAGGATTGGTGGTGGGTTCAATCGAAAATCATTCATTATCTCGATCTGAATTAAATCGATTGATTTATTATTTTAAAAATCAGTTTTGGGTTAAAAAATCCGGTTGAACGGTTTATTTCACTCAAAACTGGTTTTTAAGAATTTATATTAAAAACTTTTTAAATTTTTTTAAAAGTATAAAAAAATTTTTATATTATCTAATTATATTTTTTAAGAATTTATTTAGAGTTTGTTGTAAAAAAGTTATATTTTTAAATACATTTATCTTATTCACTAACATTATTATTTATTTTTCTATTAAATCGGTTCAAATCGATATCCGACCCTCCGATCAAACTAGTAGAAAATATTTTCGATCTACCATTTCGAGCGGTTTTTAATTCCAAATTTTGTTTCTAATCAATATATGACATTGGAATTCTACGAAAATATTATTTACTTTATTAAAAGTTCCAATTTTATTTGAATCAAAACATTTGGTTAAAATTTAACAAATAGTAAGAGTTATTTGGGACATGGTTTTAAAAACCGGTTCGAATCGATCGATCCGATTGAGAATCGATCACACTACCGGTTTGATTTGAATAGATTCATATTATATTTTAAAAACCAGTTTTATTACATTAAAACCCGATCGAACCGGTTTTTTTGCAAAAAGCCGGTTTGTGTTTTTAAAGTATGTTAAATATGAATTGATTGACACTATTAACCCTATCTTTATACATCTTAAATTCATCTATGTGAACTCACGACTGTATAAGGAAAGAAACAATTCATATTATATTATTAGTGTGAGTTTTGTGTCTACCAAAATATCGATTTTCATCCATTTAGATACTTGTTCTTGTAGATTTTCACAATATACACAAATATTTGATTCGATTTTTGTTCGTTCATTTCATCTATGAGTGAAATTGCTGCAAAAGAGTGAAGAAGATAATAATGATGATAAAGCATATGATAAAATGGGAAATTAGATGACGTCATCATATTTTATTCATTTTTTTTCTATAAAAAGGGAATAATTTTTTATAAGGTGATATTTGATCATCATTAATCCTAAATAAATATTGGAAGAGTAGTTCCGTGAGGAAATAAAAGACTTAATTATCTCTAATTAAATGTTTAATTGGGATGGGTTTGTCCATAAGACAAGTATACCTCAACTATATAAATTGAAGATTCTACGTAATTAACAAAATTAATTCAATACAAATTCCCAATTTCCGCCAAATGAGTTTCATTAACACGTCTTCATTCGTCTCTATCAGTAGCTGTAGCGCCAGTTCTTCTTCGTTGCTGCTGACGTATAATGCCGTCCGCCGTGGGTGTGCCTGCTTCTCTAGGTCATCAGGATGTCCGTCTACTATTCGGGCTGTTTCCGGTGGGGATTCAAGTGGCGGTGGCTGTACTACGGTCTCAACGGTCACAATTTCTTACACGGAACTTAAGGTAATTAGTTTCTTTTTGTGGTTACTGGTTTTTTGTACTTAATTGCGTGGATGGATGATAGGATCCCGGTGCTAATATTTTGGACAAAATAGAGATGGGATTTGGTTCCGATGGCCTCGGGATTCTTTCCATATCAGATGTATGTAATCTTTTTTTGCTCAAGTTTTGAATTTTTATTTCCCTTTTTGTCGCATGGTTTTCATTTATTGGAAATTCGGAATCAATTTGTGAAACGGGTATTTGTTTTCATTGGAAGGTTTATTCTGTTTATTGTTGCATTACGTCGTCACTTTCCCGCTTATCCTCACCTTCCTTTTTTGATTCATCCTGCTATAACCACAATTTATTCGATAAATTTGTGTGACATTGACGTAGTCAGTTCCTGATTGGATTAAAGATTCTATTTGAACTGTGTAGATGACGTGAGTTGTTTAGTGTAGTATATCCAAATGAAGCTTTCAAAACATTTTTTCTGCATAATTCCATTCTTCGGTTGGGCCATATCAGTAAAAAATGCCAATATTTTGTAGTTATGAAGCTAAAGTTTTTTTTCAGTGGATGTCACTGCCTGCTTATTTTGTTTTGCTTTCACATAAAATTTCATTTTTCTTCACTTATCCTATAGGTTCCAGGGTATGCTTTACTGCGTAAAAATCTTCTCCATCTTGCTCCTAGGTATGATTATGTGGGGACTGGGGAGACATGATTTTCCGCAACATGGAACCCCTTTTTTGCGTGTTCCATTCTCTTAGATTATGCATGCCTTTGTGATCACAATCAAATAATGTTCATTGCAAATCAGAGTGGCTAATCTTCCTGAAGAAGTAAAGCAACAACTAGAAGACCCTGATAGTTGGTAAGTATTCGTGCTAAATCCTATTTCTTTTACCCGGTACACAGAAGTGGTATATTATTTTTAAAATTCCCTGTGAAGTAGAGTCCTAAATTTGGTGTGATACTGATGATTCTGGTGTTGTCTTTTAGGTACAACTTCGGTTGGAGTCATGGTAAAGAAAAACTTGAATTTGGAAAACCAGGTAATAGATTTCCGCTCGAAGAAAAGAAGCATAAATTTTGTTCAAGACCTTGCTATTTGAGTATTGCTTATGATTCATTTTGATTTCTGTTGAGCAGATACACTTAAAGGCTCGTTCTACGCAAACCCTGTCCATGACATACCTACTACAGATCCATCACTCATCAAGCGGTACAAGCAGCTAGCTTTTATCATGCTTAATATTTAACAGTTGCTGATAGCTTATTACATTATAGTTCATATGGTGATATTTGTTTTTGCTTAATTTTTAATCAGGTATCCTTCTTATTGTGGACCTAATAAATGGCCTCGTGGTGCTTTGCCCGAGCTTGAACAAGGTTGAGCCTTTAACCTTGTGCCTTTTATCTGGTGACCTGGATTAGATGATTTATTAAATTTCTTACTTTGACGACTCCGATGGTTGCATTGCAGACTCTTTACTAGCTAATTTTGTGCTGACTCAAAGTTTATAATTTGTAGTTGAGTCTTTTTAAAATTCATAATGAAATTAATATTTTCTACTTTCCATTCAATAGCTTTTAAAAAGCTTGGAAAACTTATCCTGGATGTCGGTGTTCTATTGGCATATCACTGTGATCGCTATAGTAAGTTCATCTCATCTCAGCTTTATCTGTTGCCAAATGTCACAGCCTTGTTCTGTTACAAATGTGTGATCATATTGTACAAGAGTTTTCATAATGGATTAATCTGTTGATCTCATTCCGTTCATATAGTATTCGCAGAACCCTTTACTTTTAATAAAGCGATTTATGTTTATAATTTTGAATCTTGTTTCTCCTTCATTCATACAGCATCAAATGGATTCAAGATGCAAGAGAGCTCAAGTCTACAAGAAATACTTCTTCGGTCCAGATGCCATAAAGGCCGACTACTTTACTATTTTCCAGTCCAATTCAGGTATTCATTAGCTTTTTCGAATTTTAATCGCAATAGTTAAATCTTGTAGAGCAGCAAAACACACCCTTTAATTTGTTGCAGTAATGCCAAAGGCAATGAAACACAGTCGTCATGGTGTGGATGGCACACAGACCATGGATCTCTCACAGGTCATCAAATTTGAACTCTAAAAGCATTCTCAATTGGCAATGGAAGAAAATTACAGTTTACATGGACCTTTCATTTCAACTTATACTTTCTTCTCGTATCTTCAGGTCTCACCTGCGCCATTTTTATGAAAAATGGCATGGAAGTACCTTGTTTTGATAATACTGCAGGCCTGTATGTGAAAACACGCTCAGGTCAAATAGTAAAAGTATGTATTAATTGTCTGCTTATCACTGCAAAAGTGTGATCCAAATAATGTTAGCATTATGTATTTTTGAGGGTTACCTTGTTCTTATGTTGAAGGTAGCATACGGGAAAGAAGAAATAGCATACCAAATAGGCGAAACGACAGAGATACTGTCCAATGGTCAGCTATGCGCAACACCTCATTGTGTCAAGGTACTTTATTTTAGATTAACAGTAGTATTTTAACTACCTCGACACAATCCTTTACTGCGTAGTTAACCGAAGACCCTTGTTTTTTGAAATCAGGCACCAAAATCAGAGGCTTCGTCTGGCATAGAACGCTCAACTTTCGCGTTATTCATGCAGCCTGACTGGTATGTATTTAACCGTGTTGTTGTGCGATGAGATTCAGTGTTTGTTTTATTGTTTTCGTATGGAGGTAACGAGGGACTGGGACTGTGTGTTTTTGTGTTGTTTAGGGATGAAAAGCTCATATTTCCAGAGACAGTAAACATCCATGAGTTCATGGTGCCAAAAGGGTGTCTTACCTTCGGTGAATACTCAGCCAAAGTCATGGACAAGTACTACAGTGACAAAGTGTGAAAATTCAAATTTATGGATTGCAAATAAACATTTAATTCATGTACATTTCTCTATTTTAATAATATCACTTTTTATATTTAATTTACAATTAATTGTAGGAAGTTTACATATTTATAACCAACCGTAATATTTAATAATACCATTTATAATGTTTTTGCTTTCTTAATTCCTAACGGGCGGATTCATTGAGAGAGAGAAGAGATCAGGGTGTGATTTCACCTCCGAATTCATCGCGAATATCTAATCGCAGTTGGGGGTTTAGGAGGAAGGGATCGATGAAGGGTGAATCGCGTATGCTGATTTTCGTTTTGATGAGTGGATCGATCACACTGTGAGTTGATTCTTGATTTGAGTGAATTTTCAGATTTGAAGCGCTGGGTGCCAACCAGTCGAGCCAGAGACCTCTGCTGTCGCCGGCAGCAGGTGGAGCATGGTTCTTCTTCCGTCGTAGTTCTCCACAGCCCCATTCTCTCCTCTTTCTTCCTGACCCAAGAATGGATTTTGCAAGTCGTCATGCTACAACCTCTACTGATCAGAACCCTCCAACGCCCTCCCCTTCTGCTGCCCCTGTTGAAGAACCGGAGTATATTGCAAGATACATGGTCATCAAGCACTCATGGCGGGGCCGTTATAAGAGAATTCTTTGCATTTCTACCCACTCTATAATTACTCTGGACCCAAACACGTTATCTCTAACAAATTCATACGACGTGGGCAGTGAGTATGAAAGTGCGTCACCTATCATTGGGAGGGATGAAAACTCGAATGAGTTTAATATCAGCGTGCGAACTGATGGTCGTGGGAAATATAAGGCAGTTAAGTTCTCCTCTAATTATAGGGCAAGTATACTGACTGAACTGCACCGGATAAGATGGAATAGAATCGCCGTCGTGGCTGAATTCCCAGTTCTTCATCTTCGGAGGAGGACCTCAGAGTGGTTGCCTTTTGTAAGTTTTATTTTAGCACGTATTGATTTTTTCTGAATTTGTGGCATTTGTAATTTAATAGGTAGTTTATAGTAAATTGCGAATGTAAAGTTTATGAACAGAACTTTGTGCTGTAGTAATTTGTGCATTGGACATATGATTTTGATGTTCTTTCCAATATTTGTGCACTTATACAAATTTCTGGTGTAGAAACTGAAAGTTACATATGTCGGGGTGGAAGTGATAGATCTAAAGTCTGGAGATGTTCGGTGGTGCTTGGACTTCAGAGACATGGATTCTCCTGCCATAGTAGTTTTCTCTGAAGCCCATGGAAGGAAAAATTCTGATCATGGTGGATTTGTTATTTGCTCCCTATATGGAAGAAAATCTAAAGCTTTCCAGGCTGCTTCAGGGACTTCTGATGCTGCCATTATATCAACCATAGTGTGAACTACTTCCCCTGTTTTCTGATGCTTAGCTCTTTACCCTAAACATGCATTTATAATTTTTTTTATTTTAATTCTTTTAAGTTCGCAATGGTCCGTCCAAGCTGAGTTAGATTGAATTATAGAATTTCAATCCTATTTGCATAAAGTCTACAAGGATTACTGTCAAGTAGTTACACTAGTTTTACTGTTGTATAGCATTGATCACCACTAAGCCATTTCCCTTTGAACATTTTTCTCCAGAGTAAAACTTCAAATTCTATGGTTGGGGTGTCCTTGGTTGTTGATACTTCCCAATCACTAAATGTCACTGAGTATATGAGGCAGAGAGGTAAGATTTTTTCAAGTCGTTAGTTGTTCATATTTCTGATTCTCACTCCTGATACATGTTTCATGCCTATACTGATTGAAATCATTCAATACATAGCAAAGGAAGCTGTTGGGGCAGAAGAAACTCCTATTGGTGCTTGGTCCGTTACAAGGCTGCGCACCGGAGCTCATGGAATGCTACATTCTTCTGGACTGAGTTGGACAATCGGGCCAAAAGGTGGACTTGGGGATTCTGGTGATGCAGTTTCTCGTCAGCTTATTCTTACAAAGACCACTCTCGTAGAAAGGCGCACAGAAAATTATGAAGTAATTATTTTGAATTTGCGATGCCAATTGCAGTGTTTCTTATACACGAAAAAAGGGTACCAAGGTGGTGTGTTGGTGTCTATTTTCAATCCAGAAGATAATGATTCTTTGGCCTTCATGTGTTTGATTGATTGAATTTATATATTTTCCGTGTAGCTCTCTTTTTTCTAATGTGGTCATTTTTTCCATTTTCTCCTTGGTATTTGTGTGTCATCTCAGCCTTCTACTCCATGCATATATCAGCCTTGAAGTGTCTTACATGTGCTTATTTTTCTTTCTTAATGATCTGTCTTAATGAATTGATTTCAGGTTGTGAATGTGCGGCCATTATCTTCGGTTAGCGCTCTTGTCAGATTTGCTGAAGAACCACAAATGTTTTCTGTTGAGTTTAGTGATGGATGTCCTATCCATGTGAGTAAGTTTACCTTATAGAAAAATATGTATCATTGGAGCTTGGATCTATATTTTATAACGTTTATCTGCAATAATATTTAAAAGTAGTGTTTCTTAATTGTCATGATGATTTCAGGTTTATGCTAGCACTTCTCGAGATAGCTTGCTCGCGGCTGTTTTGGATGTTCTGCAAATGGAAGTAGGTGTATATGCTTTTCATTGAAATGCTAAAATTTCTGCTAATAGCATATCATCACTTCTATGCCCTGCTAATGCCGATTTTGGTTGTATTCTATTGTTTTATTTACATGCATATATTCACAAGCTGCAATTCAAGAGATCAACTCCTAAAGGTACTTATTTCAGGGATTGATTGAGTTTGTTATGGTGTTCGCTATTTCAGGGTCAATGTCCTGTGGCTATTTTGCCAAGATTAACAATGCCTGGCCATCGAATAGATCCACCTTGTGGTAGAGTCCATTTACTCTCTGCTCAACAATTTCAGCGGCCAGCTGCTGATATGGAAATATCAAATATGCATCTGAAACACTTAGCAGCAGCTTCCAAAGATGCAGTGGCTGAAGGAGGTTCTATTCCTGGTTCAAGAGCCAAATTATGGCGTAGGATAAGAGAATTTAATGCATGTGTCCCATTTAGCGGTGTCCCCCATAGTATAGAAGTACCTGAGGTGACTTTGATGGCACTGATAACGCTACTTCCTTCCACTCCTAATCTCCCACCAGAATCGCCACCCTTACCACCTCCTTCTCTGAAAGCAGCTGCCACTGTGATTGGTTTTGTGGCATGTTTACGCAGGCTATTGGCTTCAAAAAGTGCTGCTTCACATGTGATGTCATTTCCTGCTGCTATTGGGAGAATCATGGGATTGCTAAGAAATGGGTCAGAAGGTATAGCGGCTGAAACTATTGGGCTTATTGCTATGCTCATTGGTGGTGGTCCAGGTGATACAATTCTTCTGTCCGATACAAAAGGAGAGCAGCATGCAAAGATCATGCATACTAAATCTGTCTTATTTGGTGATCGTAGTTATTTAACTATTCTTGTCAGTAGATTGAAGCCAGTATCTGTTTCACCATTATTGTCTATGGCTGTTATAGAAGTTCTGGAAGCGATGATATGTGAACCACACAGTGGAACAACCCAGTTTCCTGTTTTTGTTGAATTGCTGCGGCTTGTAGCTGGCTTACGCCGCCGCTTATTTGCATTGTTTGGTCATCCTGCAGAAAGTGTACGAGAAACAGTGGCTGTAATTATGCGGTCAATCGCAGAAGAAGATGCTGTTGCAGCGGAATCAATGCGGGATGCAGCATTGCGTGATGGTGCCTTGTTGAGGCATTTCTTGCATGCATTTTATCTTCCTGCTGGTGAACGTCGTGATGTCAGTAGACAGCTTGTGGCTCTTTGGGCAGATTCTTATCAACCTGCTCTTGATTTGTTATCTAGGGTTCTTCCACCTGGCCTAGTTGCATATTTGCACACTATACCTAATGGAGTTGCAGCTGAAGATACATTAAGTCAAGAAGTTTCATTGATGAGCAGAAGGCAGCGGCGGCTCCTTCAGAGAAGGAATCATGAAGAGAAAACAGTAAATTTTCATTTGCATAGCATGCCTTCTGGGGATTTTGCAGGAGGCAGTCAGCAGGCACGTGAGAGAAGTGGATATTCATCTCAAGTCTTAGATAGTTCTCCAAGAAATGCAAATAACGGACAGGTTCCATCTGTTCATTCTTTTGTTCCTCATGTCAGTGAAAAAATTCCAAATGAAGCATCATCTAAAGTTGCTCCTTCAAATGAAACGTCTTGGCAAGATACCGAAGCTAATAATTATTCAGTGAATGGGAGTAATTTGATGGAAACAAATTCTGAAAGCACGCCTAACTTTGACATTGGTTCCTCTGACCTTCATAATTCAGGGAAAACTGCTCCAGCACAGGTTGTAATGGAGGATGCGGCCGTTGGTTGTGGGAAATTATTGTTAAACTGGCCAGATTTTTGGCGTGCTTTCGGACTCGATCACAACCGGGCAGACTTGATCTGGAATGAAAGGACTAGGCAGGAATTAATGGAGGCTTTGCAGGCTGAGGTTCATAAACTTGATATTGAGAAGGAACGAACAGAAGATATTGTTGCTGGAGGTTCGATAAATGTATCTTTTAGTGGACAAGAAATTATCCATCGGATTTCTTGGAATTACTCGGAATTTTCTGTTGGGTACCCTAGTTTAGCTAAGGAAGTTTGTGTGGGTCAGTATTATCTTCGACTGTTGCTTGAGTGTGGGAGTGGGGGTAGGGCACAAGACTTCCCTTTACGTGATCCAGTTATGTTTTTCAGAGCACTTTATCATAGATTCCTATGTGATGCGGACACTGGACTCACTGCTGATGGTGCTGTTTTTGATGAAGTGGGTCCATCTGATGATTGGTGTGATATGGCAAGATTAGATGGCTTCGGTGGAGGTGGTGGTTCCTTGGTCAGGGAACTTTGCGCAAGAGCTATGGCAATTGTGTATGAGCAGCATCACGACTTAATAGGACCATTTGAAGGCACTGCACATGTTACCATACTTGTAGATAGAACTAATGATAGAGCTCTACGGCACCGACTTCTTCTTCTTTTGAGGGTAAATGTCTTAACTCTCCTTATTCAATCTGTCTAATAAATTTTCACTTGTTGATGTGATGAACTGATGGATTTTCCTTGCTATGGCTCAACATTCTATTTATTAATAATGACATGCATTTATGAAGATTTAAATGTATATTGCAGGTTTTGATGAAGGTTTTGTCAAATGTGGTGTCATGTGTCTTAGTTGGTGGATGTGTGCTCGCTGTGGACTTACTCACTGTAGTGCATGAGGCTTCAGAAAGAACACCTATTCCTTTGCAATCCAATTTACTTGCTGCTTCTGCTTTCATGGAACCTCTGAAGGAATGGACGTTTATAAACAGGGAAGACACTCAAGTTGGACCAGTAGAAAAGGATGCAATTAGAAGATACTGGTCAATCAAGGAAATTGACTGGAAAACAAGATGCCGAGCATCTGGGATGTCGGACTGGAAAAGACTCCGAGATATTCGAGAACTTCGATGGGCATTATCTGTTCGAGTCCCTGTTCTTACACCTGTTCAGGTACAGCTCATTGCAAATAATGTGCATTTTGCATGGTTCTGAATGAAACTTAAGTACTGTCCTTTTAGAATGGGATGTTTGTTAGTCCTTGTGACCTGTGCTTCATAGGTACAGCTGATGGGTACTTAAGTACTGCCCTTGAGTACAGCTGCAAGGTGTGTACACCCGAATTGCTTTTATGACTGATTGGTCCGGTAGGCTTGAAACTTTCAGGAAACTTACAGAAAACGTCATAGATCCCACTTACCATAGGTTTTATAGGAGTCTTTTATTTCTAATGTGCTAATCTAATCAAAATAACTGAGCCAACTTTACTGACCTTATTCTGCCTCATTCAGATACTTTATATGCAATGTACATTAGCTTCAGAATGTCTGGACTTTTGGAAGTCTATGCGGTGCTCCCTCTATGAGTTTCATTACAATTTTTGTCGTTTTCTAATTACATTTTTTTTATTGATTTCTCTATTGTATTGATGCTATTTGTGATTTGCAATTTTTCTAAAACAATGTATCCATATTCTAGGTAGGAGAAATAGCATTATCCATATTACACAACATGGTTGCATCCCATTCAGATGTTGATGATGCTGGAGAAATTGTCACGCCGACACCTAGAGTGAAACGCATTTTGTCTAGTTCGCGCTGTCTACCCCATATTGCACAGGTAGTTTCTTAAGCATTTTCAGTAAAAATAAATATACTATGAAGCCTGTCAATGCTAGTATCTATAAAAACAAGAAACATACCATGATTTATATACCATAATTGTATTTCCCTGTATTTGTGTAATTAATCATGAGTGTCAGGCAATGCTTTCTGGCGAGCCAGCAATCGTTGAGGCTTCTGCTGCTTTGCTGAAGGCTATAGTTTCCAGGAATCCGAAAGCAATGATAAGGCTGTATAGCACTGGTGCATTTTATTTTGCCCTGGCATATCCTGGTTCTAATCTTCATTCAATTTCCCAACTCTTTTCGGAGACTCATATTTTTCAAGCTTTTCATGGTGGAGAAGAGGCAGCAGTTTCTTCTTCACTGCCTTTGGCAAAAAGAAGTGTTTTGGGGGGTCTCTTACCTGAGTCATTGCTTTATGTGCTGGAGCGCAGTGGGCCATTTGCTTTTGCTGCAGCAATGGTTTCTGATTGTGATACCCCTGAGATTATTTGGACTTACAAGATGAGATCAGCAAACCTGATCCGCCAGGTAAGCATCTGGAGTTTGTTTTTTGTGTATGCACCTCAGACCTTTTTCTTTGTCTGGTCTGTATTTGTGATCTGTATTCCCAATTTTCACTGAAGAAATAGTCTTCCTGAAACTTGAATTTGTTTCATCAGGTTCTTCAGCATCTTGGAGATTTTCCTCAGAAGTTATCCCAGCATTGTCATTCATTGTATGATTATGCTCCAATGCCACCGGTGACTTATCCAGAGTTGAGAGATGAAATGTGGTGTCACCGTTATTATCTCCGGAACTTATGTGATGAAATTCGATTTCCAAATTGGCCTATTGTTGAGCACGTTGAGTTCTTGCAGTCTTTATTAGCAATGTGGCGGGAAGAGTTAAGTCGAAAACCCATGGACCTGTCTGAAGAAGAAGCTTGCAAAATCTTGGAAATTTCTTTTGAAGATGTATCTAGAGATGATGCCCCAAAGAGAATCGTTGCTGAAACCAGAGATGAAATCCCAAGTATATCAAAGCAAGTTGAATATATAGATGAGGAAAAACTGAAAAGGCAGTACAGGAAACTAGCAATGAAATATCATCCTGACAAAAATCCTGAAGGAAGGGAGAAATTTGTGGCGGTTCAAAAAGCATATGAGTGCCTTCAGGTATGCTGTTTATCAGGGCAAGAGTTTCGAAAATTTAATGACCACTACTACTTAAAATCCTTTGCAATTTCAAGATTCTTTACTTTCCTGGGAAGTATGATTATTCAAAATATGCTTATGTTGAGTTTCCACTTACCCAATTTCTCTAAGTTTGAAATTCCTATTGAATAAGTTTCAAATAATAAATATCCTTTTTTATTTCTTGCCCATAATTTATTGTGAGTGCATAGCTGGGTATTAAATAACTGGCGTATAATTGGATATCATTTCTTTTATTTCCATAGGTGGTAATGCAAGGATTGCTAGGCCCCCAGAGTTGGAGGTTGTTGCTTCTGTTGAAAGGACAATGCATTCTATATAGGAGATATGGAAATATTTTGACACCATTCAGATATGCTGGCTATCCAATGCTGTTGAATGCCATTGCAGTGGACAAAGATGACAATAGCTTTCTTTCTTCTGATCGAGCACCTCTTTTGATTGCAGCTTCAGAGCTTGTTTGGCTGACGTAAGCTCAGTTTTGTACCTTGATTTTTCATAGATTATTCATGAAATATTCATTGTATTTCACCTTGGTTATAATTTTTTATTCTCGTTATATGTGTTCAGGTGCGAGTCGTCTTCACTGAATGGTGAAGAGCTTGTCCGAGATGGTGGAATTCCTCTTTTCTCTACTCTTCTTTCACGTTGCATGTTTGTGGTTCGCCCAGCAACTCCTGCTTCTGAACCATCTGCGATTATTGTTACTAGCATTCTGCAAACATTTTCAGTTTTGAGTCAGTTTGAAAGTGCGAGATCTGAAATCCTTGAATTATCTGGGTTAATTGATAACATAATTCATTCCACCGAACTTGAACTTGTCCCTGCTGCTGTTGATGCTGCTCTGCGGACAATTTATCATCTTTGTATCTCAACTGAACTTCAAGATGCTTTACTGAAGGCTGGTGCAATGTGGTGAGCAGCCTTTGATTTTCTATAATTTTTTAAGTTCGGCAATACTTAGTTTTTTAGCTTCAGGAAATCAATGTTTGTAATTTTATGTTCTTCCATGTGGAAAACATGTGATACGAAACTGGTGATTTTCATTTTTCTAGGTATCTCATACCCTTGGTACTTGAGTATGATTCAACAGCAGAGGACCCGGATGAAGCTGATGCACACGGTGTAGGAACTAGTGTTCAAATCGCCAAAAATACACATGCTGTACTTGCGTCCCGTGCTTTGTCAAGGCTTAGTGGTTTGGGTAATGTTGAGAATCCAGCACCCTATAACGCCTCTGCAGCTGATGCTCTTAAAGCATTGTTAACGCCTAAACTTGCTAGCATGCTAAAAGATGAATCACCAGTGGATCTCT
Source organism: Utricularia reniformis (assembly GCA_009725065.1). Taxonomy (NCBI): domain Eukaryota; kingdom Viridiplantae; phylum Streptophyta; class Magnoliopsida; order Lamiales; family Lentibulariaceae; genus Utricularia; species Utricularia reniformis. Next base: position 935,630 of record RWGZ01001092.1, read on the forward strand.
TGTCCACATTAAATTCAAACTTGGAGTCCCCTGAGGTATTTATGACACCTTTTGTTTCTACTGTTTAAAATCAAACGGGATGCCATCTTACCTTCCTTGCCAGATGCATGTTACCATTGTTCATGAATAGCTGCACTACATAGAAAAGCTGTTTTTTCTTGAAAGACGTTTAAGAAGAAAAGTTTACGATTAGATTGAGGTATTCAAGCTGCAAGATATAATCAGAATATGATGATTTTAGTATACGAAAGATATAGCTTGATATTTAGAAAACATTCACTATGTTGGATGGTTTTATCGCATATATTGAAGAATTGCTGCACCTAAAAAGAACTCTGATGTAATTTTTTAAAGTATCTGTTGGGTTGTGTATTATTTATGTTCCTTCCTCTGAAGTATGATATGAGAACCGCTATTCTCGTGGTTACCTGCATTTGTTTATTGTTTTCAGATAATATGGAACTCATCCACTCGAGTGGAATTGTTGAAATTTGTGGATGAGCAGCAGTCAAATCTTAGTTTTGATGGATCGTGCGATATGAAGGCCTCATGTTCTTTTGTTTACGAAGCACTATCCAAGGAGCTGTATATAGGCAATGTGTACTTGAGGGTCTATAATGATCAACCCGATTTCGAAATCAGTGAACCTGAGGACTTCTGTCTCGCTCTTGTTGATTTTATATCATCCTTAGTACGTATGGCACCAGATCCAACTTGTGATATTCTTGAAAATGGCACTACGACTGCTGATCCATCCACAGAGCAGACGCATTCTGATGAACATTCTTCTGATGAGCACTCGTGTGCTGATTCTTCAGCATCTACCAATTTGAAAGTGCTTAAAGGGCAAGAATCTGAATTATTAAAAAATCTTCAGTATGGCCTATTATCTCTTCAGGTACTTCATGATGGCTTTGCCTTTGCTGACATATCTTTAGTGATTCTGACATGATTCGTCTTTGATTTCAGCATTTGTTGACCAAAAAACCCAGTTTAGCTTCTGTTCTATCCACAAAGGAGAAATTGCTCCCCCTTTTTGAGTGCTTTTCGCTTGAATTTGCATCAGCAAGCAATATTCTTGAGCTGTCTCTAGTTGTATTATCTCGATTGACAACGTATGCCCCATGCCTTGAGGCAATGGTTGCAGATAGCTCTAGTTTAATTATTTTACTTCAGATGCTCCACTCGTCCCCAAGTTGTCGTGAGGGAGCCCTACATGTTCTCTTTGCTCTGGCAAGTACACCAGAACTTGCATGGGCAGCAGCAAAGCATGGTGGGGTAATGTTCATTCTTGAAGTTCTCTTGCCAGCACAAGGTCAGATGTTGTAATTATTCTAAAACACTACACAATATACTCTGTTTTTACATTGAAAATTTGTGCAGAAGAGATACCTTTGCAGCAAAGAGCAGCAGCAGCCTCCCTCTTAGGGAAGCTTCTTGGACAGACAATGCATGGACCTAGAGTAGCCATTACCCTTGCCAGATTCTTCCCTGATGGCCTTGTATCTGTCATCAGAGATGGTCCTGGTGAAGCAGTCGTAAATGCTCTTAGACAAACAACAGAAACCCCTGAGCTTGTTTGGACTCCAGCTATGGCTGCTTCTCTATCAGCACAGATTGCCACTATGGCTTCAGATCTGTATGATGAGCAGATTAAAGGGAGTGTCATTGATTGGGATGTACCTGATCAGGCCTCTGCTCAACAAGATATGAGAGATGAGCCTCAGGTATAACTGCCCTCTGAATCCAACTATTAGGGATAGACAAATCGTATTTTTTTACCATGTTGATTGTAAAATTTTTCCTAGGTTGGAGGAATCTATCTGAGACTATTCCTAAAAGATCCAAAATTCCCACTTAGAAACCCAAAAAGATTTCTTGAGGGGCTGCTGGATCAGTACCTTACTTCAATTGCAGCTACCCATTATGATGGCACTTCTGTTGACACTGACCTTCCTCTACTTCTTTCTGCTGCCTTGGTCTCTTTACTCAGGGTCCATCCCACTCTTGCTGACCACGTTGGTTACCTAGGTTATGTGCCTAAACTTGTATCTGCAATAGCGTATGAAGCAAGCCGTGAAGTCATGGCTTCAGAAACATCCACACATGATGATGCTCCTCAAGAAAAAAATCCACAAAGTTCTCAGGAGCGAGTTCGCCTTAGTTGTTTACGTGTTCTACATCAGCTTGCAGGTAGCACCATCTGTGCCGAAGCCATGGCAACGACTAGTGTTGGCACACCTCAGGTACAATATTTTCATTTGTTTGTTATTTGTTGTGAATTATTCTCAGCTTTCCGCCTTTTTTCCAGGTAGTTCCTATTCTAATGAAGGCTATTGGCTGGCAAGGTGGAAGCATACTTGCCCTTGAAACCTTAAAGCGTGTTGTAGTTGCAGGGAATCGAGCAAGAGATGCACTTGTGGCGCAGGGTCTCAAGTAAGTTTCATTTTTCTTAAGACTCCGAGGAATTAATACTATTCTTGCATTGCATGATCTATTTGCTCTAGGGTCGGCCTTGTGCAAGTCCTTCTTGGTCTTCTTGATTGGAGGGCTGGGGGGAAAAATGGCATATTTTCTCAGATGAATTGGAACGAATCAGAAGCATCGATTGCTCGAGTTCTCGCAATTGAGGTCAGTATCACATATAGATAGACGACCTGTTGAAAATCACTTTGATCACTCGTGTCGCATAGGTTTTACGTGGATTCGCGACGGAAGGAGCGTATTGTACCAAAGTGCTTGATATATTAAATGCTTCTGATGTAAGTATTCATAATTGATTCATTTTGGTGTGTTTGAAAGGTTGTTAAAATGAGTGAAATGCAGGTGTGGAATGCTTATAAAGATCAGAGGCATGATCTTTTTCTTCCTTCAAATGCTCAAACTTCGGCTGCCGGAGTTGCGGGTTTGATCGAGAGTTCGTCGTCGATGCTCACTTATACACTACCTGCTCCTCCTCATCCCTCAAAGTTCAACTAATTATACAAATGGAAACTTGTACAGGTTGGTTTTCTGTGCAACAATTCACTCTTTTATTTGCAAATAAATCCATCAGTTTTGTGTAGTTATCTTCCATGTTCATATCATGAATCAAAATGAGGGAGAAAATGGAGTTCTCCCCAAACTTTCATAATTTGACAAATTTGGTTCCATATTTTGTATTCGTATATTTACTCCCCAGATTTTCAGGTTTTGTAAATTGGTCCTCTAAGTTTGTAAGATTTGGTAAATCATATCTCAAAAGTGGCAAAATCGATCACCGGGACTTGATTTCAGTCGAGCATTTTAATTGTCAAAACTGAAAAATTTTGGGGATCAATTATGTCATATAGACGAACTTGGACAATTGATTTTGACAAAACTGAGATTAGTTTTGTTATTTTGATACTTGGAGATCACAATCATAAACTTTGGGAACCAGAATTATGTGATCAACTCAATCAAAATATTTTATTTCTAGTTTATAGTTTCGTTGGATTTGAGGTTCAGGCGTTTGATAGAAAGAACACTTTCTTGGTATATAAGCAGATTTTCACTCACAAAACAACACACAATAATTACAAAGCACACACAACATTCAAAAGATGAAATTAAATTCTAAGTCCTTGGAAGAGCTTTACAAGTCAAAAGCTCCTTCATCTCCATGGAAAGTTTCAAACATTCACTTAAATCCACTCCACATTCATCAACACCAATCCACTTAAACTTCTGAAGCAGCTGAGCCAACCATAGATGCACCGTAGCTAACCCCATCGTCTTCCCTGGACACACTCTCCGTCCCGAACCAAACGGAGCAAGCCTAAGATCCGAACCCATAATCGCAACATCATGTTCAAGAAACCTTTCCGGTCGAAAAACCTCAGGCTCAGACCATACCCTAGAATCATGTGTAATTGCCCACATATTTACCATAGCTGTTGTACCGGCCGGGATGAAGTCATTACCGATATGTGTATCGTGAATCGCAAGACGAGCCCAAGAAAGTAAAGGACCAGGAGGGTGACACCTCAAAGTTTCTTTCACTATAGCTTGAAGGTATGGTAGATTTGGGAGATGAGAATCAGTGAGTGTTCCATTTGGAGTTATGATTCTATCAATTTCTTCTTGTGCTTTTGATTGAATTTCAGGATGAATAATCATTCTTGCAAGAATCCATTCTAGTAAAATGGATACTGTATCTGTTCCCCTAAATATCATTTCCTGGACAAGAGAAAGATTTTATTGTAAAAACCAAACATGTTCTAAAACAAAAGAATAATGTAAAAATTACCCATAAGACAGCGATCATGTCTGAATTAGAAAGCTTGTGGTCCTTGTTCAAATCAAGCAGCACATCAACGAAATCATGGCTTTCTTCATCTTCATCTTTAGACATTTCTCTTTTCTGTTTATGTTCTTGGATGATTGTACCAACGAAAGATTCAACTTTTTGAACTAGATTCTTACATCTTTTTCTTACTCTCTGCAAATCGAGTAACCCTAGAAATGGGAAATGATCACTCCAATTGAAGAGCCCTAAAAGTTCATACCCTTCTTTAACTAGGGACTCTAGTTTTAATCCATCTCCATTTTGATCGCTGAAATCGTAGTGCTTACCGAATACGCTGACCATCACATTGTTCAAGGAACTAAAATGGAGAATTTCTCTGGGTTGAATTCTTGATTGTTTCTCCATTCTTATACCGATTTCTTTTACCATATTTTCACCAATTTCTCTTCTGAATTTCCCAAAATAGGAAACCCTAATTGGATTGAACAAATGGGTCGATGCAATTCGCCGTAAATTCCTCCAATATTCCCCGTACGGTGCAAACCCCATTGCTCTATCAAACAAAAGCCCGTAAGCTGATTCTTTCACGGGTCGATCAGCAAAAGAAGAGCTGTTAAGAATCTCTTTTGCGGTTTCGGGACTACTTGAAATCACAAAACGAGTGAACCCAACTGAAAACGCCATTAACCGAACAGCTCCATATTTCTTCGAAACCCTCGCGAGAACACGATGAGCCAATGAATTGGCTAACATAAACATTGAACCCAGAAGCGGGAACCCATAAGGACCAGGAATAGCGGTACTGGTCTTGGACCTGCGTGCTGAAACAGCCCATGCAACACCACCAGGGTTTAACCAGAAGGACAAAGCCGCCACAAGAATAAGGAAACACGAAACCGGAAAAAAGTGGGCACATAACGGCTCATTTAGATTGAAACAAGACCATGGGATGAAGATAAAGCTTGAATATGAAGACATTTTGATCGGATCGAACGGTAGAAATGGTGAAGATCGCAAGGAGATGAACAGGCAGGCAAGCTGAAGGCCAGAAGACCAAACGGTATATATAAAGGGTGACGCCTTAAGGGGTAATGTTGTCATTTCAATATAGTTTGTTTTGTACAAAATTACAATTATAGGGAATTGTACCTCTGACTGTCTGAACTCTGAACATTAACTTGCGAAGTGTACTCTGAAGACATACCAGTCCAAAACTATATTTTAATAATATAATAATGTAATAAATAATTATCTAATATTACAAATAAAATAGGCATCCAAATATTGTTGTGTTTGGTTTGTTTTTAAAACTAGTGTAGTCATCACATCATTTTTAAAAAAATTAAGATGATATAACTACTAAAGATCATATTTTATTTTATTGAGAAAATGACGTACTTAATCCTCAAATTTTAATAAATTTATTAAATTTAATTTGCAGTGTTTTTTTGCATTTAAAGTGATCAAATTTTGAGTTTTTTTTACAATCATTCACAAAGTTTATAAAAGTAGGTAAATTTGATCATTTCAGAATTAGTACTAAAATTTTGAAAATGACAAATTAGGGTTCGCATAATCTGCACATGATCACAAAACCGATCTATGAACTTTCTTAATTTAGCAACATTATCCCTTGTATTTTTTATGTTCTGTTAAGTAACGACGTAAATGTCTTGCTTATTATTCTTTTTTGATCCGTCTCACTCACATTTGTGTCTTCGGATCTTCAAAGGGTAAAGGACTCAAAGCTTGGCACACACATATCATAGACTAATTTTTCAATTTAATTGAAATTACGAAGGTACTAATTATTATTTTGGAAATTCAATTGCTAAAATTGAAAACTTCGGAAATCAATTTTATCATGACAATTGAGCATTAAGCATCGATTTTGTCAAACATAACAAAATAAGATGACCAATTTTTTGTATACAAAATTTTGAGATCATGATTACCACAATTACAAAACTTTGTAGACTAAATTTGTCAAATTAATTAAAATATATGAATCATTTTTGCGTAACACCCTATATTGAATTTATCCTTATATTTGTTGGTCTATATATTAAGCAAGTCATATATGAAGAATCATCATGTACTCGATATATCAACTTATTATTTAATTTTTAGATATAAAAATAATTTGAAAAATAAATTTTTAATTAATTATGTAATTAATGGAGTCCATCTTTTGAATATTTCCTGAAATATATATAATACACTTAGTGTATCGGTATGTGTCTGTATCACGATGTCATTATCATTAATATTTACTGTGTTAATAATATTATCTATTAATTCCAAAACTAACCTTCCTTAACACGTTTTATGTTAATTGCATCTCATAGTCATAATTAAATGGTACCACTGCCACATCACGCTCATATCCATGCAAAAGAACAGACCTTCCCGCGTACCTAATGTGTTCTTTCCGTGTTCAAAACCTCTTCAGCCAACTATGGAACAACGTACCCTGAACACGACACGTTAATATTTTATTCTATTTTTTACTCAAACTAAATTAAAATTATTTGTTTATAATATTTTTATTATGTTTTATAAATTTAATTATAAGATTAGTTGACAATTGATACAACATTTTTTTTCTAATTATAATTGTCTATATTTAATGAAATCAGAAAAATAAGAATGTTCATCATTTTTAGGAATTAACGTAAAACAGAAAATATTGCACTTATCATAATTATTAATATTAATATTTTTAAGGTATTAGTAATTGAGTATTTAATAGTTGTAAGATTAGTATTTATTATAGGGTGACGTTTGCCGATGACCCTCCAACTTTCACGTGGTGTAAAAGACATGCCCTCCAAGTTACGAAATTGCAAATACGACCCCTCAAGTTACCAAAAATATGCAAATATGACACCTCAACTTAATAAAAATACGCACATATGATCCTCCAACTTTAATTAAATGCATGTACGACACCTCAAGTAAACAATACCGTTTAATATTGACCATCTACGACATTGTTATTGTTTTACGTCCAGATGCACATTTCTCGAACTTGAAGTATCAATTTTGTATAATTTTTCGTATAAAAAACTTATTTGCATAATTTGTGAACATTGACAACTAATACTGCGAACGAAAAATATTTACAAACTTAACGGAAAATCATATGTTAAATATCATGGGTAAAAAACAAACGGTTTTATTAACTTGAGGGGTCATTCCTGCAATTTCATAAGTTGGAGGGCATAGCCTTTACCCAGCTCGTAAGTTGGGAGGTATTTATGCAATTTTCTCATTTATTATATTAGATACAAGTTGGGTGCATACGTGGAGTTATTATGTAATTGTCCATCTTTTGACGGACCCCCAGGTAATCATAAACACAGTCTGTAAGCCCAATAAGGGCATATCAATTGAGTTCATCTTTGGGCTTGTGTAATGAAATTTCTCCCACGTTGAAATTAAGTTTATTATATAAAATTATATAGACAAAATATACCATAAAAACGTTAATATTTTTGTTTTGAAAGTGTGCTTTATTATTAGATACTGAAATAATTAAATATTACATAAATAGTAAATTAGATTTTTAATACGTATAATTTAAATAGCAAATTATGAATGACTAATGTTATTGAACATATGAATGTATTAGAATTTTAGTATTATGGATAGTATTTGTTATCTTTCTTTTTTAGGAATATCAATAGCTATTCTTTTTAGGAGTACCAATAATCACTCAATTATATGATAATTAATATCTTATAGAATTGAATTTTTATATTTGTTGTTGTGAAGACAACTTAGATTAGAAAGTAAAGCATATATATTTTACGTGGAAAGTCACAAAATAAGGGAAAAACCAAGTCATGGGCTAGACTTATTTATCTATATCGGGTCATGGTGTCCCATTTAGTATTATATAAAAATAAATAGTTTTAAATGGGCGACGCTTATATTTAATCCCCACAGTTTCATAGTGTTGACAAATTTGATCCTCAAAGTTTTCTAATTATGGCAATTATGATTCTCAAAGTTTTGAGTTGGCAAAATCAGTCATCATACTTTTAATATTTTGACAAAATAGACCATCAATGTTTAATGTGTGTGTTAAATTTAGTCCTCAATATTTTCAATTTTGGCAATTGAAGTCTCACAACTAGAATAATAGAGTATTTGGTCCCCATAGTATATTAATTTTGGCAAATTTAGTCCCTAATAACTTTATTAGTCCTCAAAGTTTGAATTTACAATAATTACCATTCAAAACATTAAACGATAATCAAACATAATAAATGATTTCATATTGATTGGTGGAAATCGGGAGGCACCCGAATTTGTCTGTTACATCCCGATATCGAGTTGTAGGGTCGGATAACGATTTCCGGGTATGATACTGTAAAACATAAATCATTTTTCGGATCCATATAAATAAGAAAACATTCAATTTTTCGTTCATAACTAGTTCAATTAATTAAATTAAGGTAATATTTTCTTTATTATAAATAATGAAAATGAAGTCTATTTGTCGGTCATAACTCGGTTCATTCAGTTATCTAATTTTACAGATTATTTTCTACCTATAAAATGCATCATCATTCAACTTAAAACAAGTCGAACGGAAGACAAATTAAATGTCAAACGATAGTAAATATGTCAAATAACATTGTTTAAATCGAATGACTAAATTTGCCAAATTAATAAACTTTGGGGACCTACACTACCACTACATGTAAATTATGATGACTAGTTTTGTGACAATCAAACTTTGAGGACCTGATTTGCCATTTTGGGGATCAAATTTGCCAAATTATATAAATTTTGGGGATACATAATAGAAAAAAATAAAAGTTTGGGGACAAAAAATACAAAAAAAAATTTTGAGGATCAAATTTATCAAAATCATCCAAATTTGAGAACTAAAGACACTATTTTCTCGTTTTAAATATTAAAATTGGAATTAAAAAGGGAGATGAAATTAAAGACTCAATTATTGTAGGAAAGTAGAAAAAATAAAGCTGTCTTTAGGGGCGACTTTACTTTGTAATCGGAGGCCCAACAAACGGAAGGGTGTTTTGGTCAATATGAAATTATGTAAGAAGAAAAGGGGCAAGCGTACCAGCTTGATTGTTGGTATGGCTACTGGCTGCTGTTCATTAAAACCCCATCGAGCGAATCTTTAGCTTTAAAATTTGACCAAATTCGTGGAAAATGACAAAAAGAGTAAATTTCGTTAAAACGGAAAACCCGTAGAGTTTCGGCATTGCCTTCTTCACCAGCCAGCCAACCCAATATTCACTGGATTCCAATTTCTGTTTGTAATTTGTATACGCGTTCGTCACCTTCAATAGTAATACGTATGAGCTTCACTTTCTGGGTTTTCTTCCCATTCTAAAACCCGCCTTTGTTGGAATTATGGAGTTTTTATCGATCCAGATCCGTCGGGCTTCCATTTTTGTTATTGCTTTAGTTTTCTGCATCTCCACTGGCTACACAAGTGAGTTTTTTTTCATCTTTTTTCTGTTTCTGTGATGTCTTTGCCTTCGTTAATGTCTGGTAGTTGATTGTACGTATGTTAGTTTTCTGTTGGTGAAGATTATGAGAACTTTTCATACGAATTTCGCTTGATTTTTATCGTGGAATTGAGTATTTCGATGACTAAAAATACGTGAACGCAGATTTCCCAGATGAAGAGAAACTTAATCTTTTTTTATACTTCGGAAAAAAGCTTTTTTGTGAAGATACATGTAAACTCAGAACAGAGTATATTGTTAATTCAAAGTACATAAATTCCCTTTGTGCAGATGCTTATGATCCTCTTGACCCTAATGGCAATATAACAATTAAATGGGATATTATAAGCTGGACTGCTGATGGATACGTAGTAAGCAAATGCAAGCTTTCACTGTTCTTGTGTTGATTAAGTGTTCTTGAGCTCCAAACTCGTTGAATCTGCAGGCAGTTGTTACAATCTTCAATTTTCAGAAGTATCGTCATATCGAGGCACCGGGATGGAAGCTCGGTTGGGTATGGAAAAAGAAAGAAGTAATATGGAATGCAATTGGAGGACAAGCAACCGAACAAGGAGATTGTTCGAAGTTCAAAGGAAATATTCCACATTGCTGTAAAAAGAATCCTACAATAGTTGATTTGTTGCCTGGAACTCCATACAATCAGCAGATTTCAAATTGTTGCAGAGGCGGAGTTATTGCTTCTTCGATTCAAGATCCTACAAATTCAGCTAGTTCCTTTCAGTTGAGTGTCGGTCAGGCCGGAATGAGTAATAAAACAGTAAGTTTGCCTTTGAATTTTACATTGATGACTCCTGGACCTGGTTATACCTGTGGACCTTCTGTGAATGTGCCTCCAAGCAAATTTTTCACTACAGATAAACGAAGGGTCACACAAGCTTTAAGTAAGTTCGATTCGATGCTCGGTTTAGTCTTATATTTTGCTTACATGGTCTAGTTTTTACAGTGACATGGAATATTACTTGCACGTACTCACAATTCTTAGCTCAAAAAACACCGACTTGTTGCGTCTCACTTTCGTCTTTTTACAACGAGACGATTGTTAGCTGTCCGACTTGCTCCTGTGGTTGTCTGAATAGAACTCAACCAAACTGTGTGAAGTAAGACTGAGTAGTAATGATTTACAATTGTTTAAATAAATCTCTTTTGCTGATGTTAAACATTGCAGTGCAAAGACTTCGCATCTATCGTTACCGGGATTAAGTGCATCAACGCCACAGTTACAATGCACGAGCCATATGTGCCCGGTACGAGTTCATTGGCATGTGAAACTCAATTACAAAGAGTACTGGCGTGTGAAAATCGCTATCACAAATTTCAACTACATAAGAAACTACACACAGTGGAATATTGTCGTTCAGCATCCAAATTTGGATAATCTCACACAAATATTCAGCTTCAATCATCAATCCTTGAATCCCTATGGCACCATAAGTGAGTCAAAATACTCTTATTTTCTTATTCTGAACTCTGACTTAACCCGATTTACAGACGATACAGCAATGATGTGGGGAGTTCAATTCTACAATGACTTGCTGATGCACGCCGGCATAGATGGGAATGTGCAATCGGAGTTGCTATTCGGAAAAGATAAAACTTCATTCACATTTGATAAAGGATGGGCGTTTCCAAGAAGGATATATTTCAATGGCGATAACTGTGTAATGCCGCCTCCTGATGCGTATCCGTATCTCCCGAATCAGAGCCGTGTTGCTGCCTCTGTTTATCTACTCAACTTAATGACTGGAGTGTTCATTTTCTTCATTGTTTGCCTGTAGAAGCAGAAATACATCAATTTTTCCATACATAAACTTGGTCATACAATTCTGTCGGTTATTCAGACAGAAATCTTCACTTAAACTCTATACAAACACGAAAACGAACGTAATTTTAGAAATTTGAATAATATTAACGAGTTTTTTCATATGAATTTATACGCACAAGTAACACTAAGCTGGTAAAGAATAATATTCCTAGTATTAGCTCAAGAGGAGGTTGTTTTGCTTTAATTCATATTACTACACGTGTAATCAATCTTATGTACTATTGTGTAATAATAGCGAGTGTGTAGCCTTGTCCATGTTATTAATCTAATTAATCATATTTCAATAATTGAGAACTTAATTGTAAGTTTATTAAAAGTAAAAAGGGTAAATTTAAATATTAGAAATAATTGGAAGATCAAAAAATAATTTCGAAAAATAGTCACATGTTTGTTGGGTGATAAAAAGTAGAATGAATAAATTATAAGTTTAATAAACAAAATATACAAAAAAATGAAGATAAAAGTATAAATGAGTACAAGTTTAATGATTAAAAGTACAACTTTTCGAAAAGACAAATAGAAATGGATGATGTTTAAAGCTCACAAGTTAGGAAAATGGGTTCTATCTCCTCTAAGTTAGGAAATTATAAATATGGTATATTTTTTGAACAAAAATATATAATTTTAACTCTCTAATTTCAATTAAATGCATATAAAACTTCTCAAGTTTTCAATATCGTTTATCATTTGCACTTTAGTGAACTCGTAATTTTTTAATATTTTATGTATAATTCTCGAATATTAAAAGTAAATTTTGCATAATTATTCAAACGTACCTTATTTGCGTATTTTGTGAGAGATTTTCAATTTACGGAAAATCGGGTGCTAGAATGCCAGAGGTAAAAAACAAACGGTATTGATAACTTAGGTGTCATTCTTATAATTTCGTAAGTTGGAGAGCATGCCATTTACACAGCTCGTAAGTTTGAGGCTAATTATGCAATTTTCTCAAATAAAAATACATAAACTTCATCATTTATTATTTAAAAAAAATAAACCTCGTTCCTTAAACTACATTTTTTATTTATTTCAAAATTGTAAGTCATTTGGCACCGGTACGGTTCGACTCAACTCGATAAAAATGTAATACTTAGATTTTCGACTCGTCTTAAATTTTTAAATAAAATAATATTATATAAAAAAAAATAGATAAATATATATTAAAATGTTTTACTACAATTACAAATAGTTTCCCTATTTATTCTACAAGTGAATTTATTTATATCAAATATAAATATAGTTAGTTATTTGCATCCCATTTCCAAAATAATCACTTTCCATTGTAGTTTTGTTTACGCGAAAATTCACAAATAAATTGTCTAAATAACAATCACAACAGAGAAGTCATTTATTGGATGAAGAATATATTGAATTAATGATGTAATTTTATATCAAATATCGAGAATCTGAGTGAGTAAAAAAATCCAACTTTCCAATTTCTGTCTTTTAAAAATATAAACTTAAAATTTAAATAAAAATCACGCATGGAATAAATAGAGTGGGCCCCATCTTGGGTTGTGGCAGACAAACCAATCTTTGTCCAACGCAATTTTGACACGTCAACCACTGCAACACGACAATCGCGTGGACGGATCGTCTTCTGTGGACCCCCCAAAAAACATACCTGCATTATTTCCATTAAATTAAAATAAAAATAAAAAACCTAATATATGATTTTTTTATTGCCACAATTTATAAAATCAAGAGAGATTACAAATTGGCAATACTTTACTAATGATTTTAATAAATAGATTAAGTTTTCAAAAGAATGGTAAAGATTCAGTCTTGTCAATTTCATATTAATTGTTACTATAAATGTCAAGCCCACAATTCTGTGATTTTATAAAACAACAATGCAAATGATAAGTTCAATTATCATAAAAATATAATAATTTTCAATTTTCCCAACCCATTTTTATAATGTCAACCCATATAGTTTGCAACACATTTTACTTTTTACGTATCATTGAACAACTTCCCAATAAGTTAGCCTAATTTTGCAGTTGTAATGGAATATAGATCATTATTTTTAACAACATACTCCCTCAAATTAAATTATTTATTCTTATTTTTAAATAGAGTAAATAATTAGTATTAGATGTATGATGTGATGACACCCACCCCAAGACAATGAATAACTTTCACGAAATAAAATCATTGTCGTGCCCGTGGCCACAAACAACAATTCAAGTCGGACTTGCCCGGCCCCTACAACGTGCACCTAGACTAAGACAACAATACCGACACCAGATTAATGCTCTCTTGCTTTGTCAACTCTTAATTAATCCCATTTTACAATTATTTTATATACATCACTATAATATAGAGTTTAAATCAATGTTTTTTAGGATAAAAATCTATTATATTTTTGTTTTTTTAATTAAATAACTATTGGTTTGTAAGGCAAAAGGAAAGGGTGATTGAAAATTCAATTTCTACCGTTCCATTACAATTAATTCTAAAAGGGGAAATTATTATATATTTTATATGTTGAATTCTGTTACAATTTACACACCCGGAAAACAATAATTATAAAAATGTAACTAAGGGAGGAAATTAAGGCAAGATTGATCGTTGTCCGTCCACGGAGGCTGGCTCCAGTAAGCAGGATCAACCGCAGCCGTTAGATCAAACAACCCGTGCTCATCTCCTTCTCCGTTGGATACCCACTCCGGCGCGGCCGGGATATCACTACAGTTAATACCTCTTTCTATTTCAGGTATCTTGATCTCTTCCGTAAATGGAGGCTGAGGATTTTCTAATGAAGGATCGTGGAAAACCTCTGGAACACGAGAATACGACGTCGTTGGGTACTGAAAAAGCATCATCTCTGATGTTGCTGGCGGTGTCAAGCTTCCGTAGCCGCTGATCTCCTGCGGAAAGATCTGGTCGTCGGATGGATGAGTGACCAGTGGTTGCTGATTATCGAAGCTAGGGTTTGCGTTGAAGAAGGGGTAATCAGGGAAATTATACCCCAAGGCTGAAATAGATGCCTTCTTAGTTGCCGCTAAGGCTTCTTCACCTGTAGTGGAAGACGATGGCAGAGGGACGGTGAGGTTAGAGCTATCCGTACTGCTGGAGCTCTGAGGTTTTGAAGCACGCTCTCTGATACCGTTCTTCTGATTAGCGCGCTTACTCTTCCTGCAACCACCTCCGATCGGAACATTGCGAAGGACACCGCCTTTGGTCCAGTACCGCCGACAGCTCTTGCAGAAGTGACGAGGCTGAGAAAGATTGTAGTTATTATAGTAACAAAACTTTGTGTTAATCGAATCACACCGAGGGCACTTCAAAGCCTGGATATGATTGTTAGGGTGGTTGTGAGGTCGCATCCGCCTATCTCCACCGCTGAGAAAAGTACCACCGCCGACGGTCTGTATGCCTTGCATTCCTGGCTATTTTTTCAGGAATAAAAGTAGAAATTATTCCGGTAAATAAAGCTTCAATCGCCGAGCATTTCTCGATGCCGGAGAAGCATAAACTGCGGAGGATCACGGCGGTATATCTGCAACTACGATTGAGAGAGATTTCTCTGACAAAAACAAATATCCCCCACCAAATCTTCTCATCCAAGTATTTCTACATCACGATGATTACGCTATAGAGGTTATAGTCAATGACGCAAATACCCCCTATCAAATGCAAACGCATAAGATAGGCCCCTACCCTTTTATCTTACCATATTTATCATGCTGCATTTTATAACTCTTAAATCATTTTTCATGTGTGAAAGTTATATATATGAAATTAAAAGTTATTTACTTTATAAAAATTATAATATAATAAGGATTAGATTAATGAATTACTAAAATACTCAATTTTTAATAATTTTTAATAATTATAGTTTTGACATCTTAATAAAAAATAATTGTCAAGTTATTAAATGATTTGACTTTTGAGTGTAAAGGGTACACGTCCAGGTGCATGTATGTTTGTGCAATGATGTATTCTTACCAAATTTTCTAATTTAAAAATCAAATAAGATTCAAAAATTATTTAAATAAGTTTTCAACAAAGACCGTACCCGTGAATTACGCGGGTCGGGACATACCCATATACATCTGGCTGGGCATATTTGTCCGTACATCCATTTAAAAATATTTTTTCAAATAAATAAAAAATAATTTTATAATTTTGAGGATTAGGAAGAGATTAGGCTTTGTTTTGGTTAAAATAATAATGAAATAAATTACCGGTTTAATCATTTAATACATATTAGGTTAGGATTAGTTAAAGTCATTAATCTTTTGTACAATAAAACCGACATAAATCCATTGAGGGCCTACACAGATTTGTATGTAAATAGAATATATGAAAAATTAATATTAACAACTAATTCAACAAATTAAGTTGGCGTATTTAATTTATAGCCTATAGGCCGTGGTAGATAACTAATCCCAAGAGTATTTGTTGATAAAAATTAAAATGGTCGTTTAGTCGATAATATTTATGTTAAATGTTATGTACAATATATGTGTGAGCAATATTTTACGAGATTTTTTAAGGGTATACCATTGTCAGGTAATAATTGTATAGTTAATATCACTTAATTTATTTCTTAACAATATTTAGTAGTGATATTAAGTTCTTTTGTTTATAAGAGTGATTTAAGTGATTTGGCATATTTTTATTATTTTTAATTCGATTTGTATTTTAATATGTAAGTTGATTGGTATGTATTATTTTTCATTAAAATGTTATATAATTTAACTATATTTAATTATTAAAGAGTTAAATATGAATATTTAATTTTAAACATTTTTTTATTTTTAATAACATTTTATTTAATTTGACTACTTAATATGTTTTTAGTTGTTTATTAATTAAATACGCATAATTACTTTAAACTGAAAAAATTAAATTTAAATGTTTTTTAAGTTTAAGTTTGACTTGAAATATATTAGGTTCGATTCGAGATTCAGTTGAGAATAAATTATGATTCGATTGAGTTTGAATTTAAAGTTCAATTTTGTTGTGGTCGCAAGGACCGATGTATCAATAGTCGCGGGTTCAAGATTAGGAGAAACTTGTTTTATGATTTGTATTGCTCGTGGAACAATTTAATATATGTAATTCAAGCAAGAACACAACAATTTACGTGGAAAACCTCTGAGAATTGAGGAAAAAAACCACATAACTAAGTGTATGAATACTCTTAGCCAATTTATTATAGAACGGTAAGTTTACAATATGCGCAGCTAAGAAAATGACTAAGAATAAAGCAAATAAGTAAATAAACGAGCTATGCAGCAAACATAGGGCTTGTAGCTCCAAATCTCACCATGAATTTGTGGATTCATCTCTATTATATAGTTGTTGAGATAGAACTGTCATGAAACTGTTCTAACAAATTAACTGCTGCCTGCCGTGTCGGTTTCTGCACGTTCATAACCTCTGCCCTAACCATATCGATTGGCTGATCGATCCCCAGACTCGATTATCTTCAGGGGACCGATTTTTGTGCTTTCTCTATGCTTCGTCATCCATGCGGCCCATCGAGTCTTGATAATTCTGTCTGAAATAGATCAGTGCTAAGTTATGGATTCTGGTATGCGTAAGTTCGTTTATTATCACTTGAATTAGCCCAATATATCTTGGGTCTTCACCCATTCTGGGTACGGGCCCGAAGTTCACATCAGATTTATTAAATTTTATAATTTAAATTATATTATTAAGAAATATATTAGTTATTAGTATAGTTTGTGAAACGACTTAATTCGGTTCGTTGCAAATTTTGAGATTCGGGATTCCGATAACTATAAATTAAACTCTAATTGAGAAGAAGCGAAAAAATAGAGCTCGAAATCAAACTTTGAGAGACATGGGTTGAAAGTTTTATGATAGCTTATTTTGTTTAATTTGTCTTTTAAATTAACTATATTAGTAAGTTATTTTTATATTTAAATATATATTAATATTGAAAATCAAAGTAATTTTGAAATATAAAGTAAATATATAGGTAAATATATTTATTTATTTATGAGTAATAAATAAGTTATTAATTATTAAATGAGTTATTAATTATTTATCAGTAATAAATAATTAATATAGTAGCATTGATTTTGAAATATAAAGTAATTTTAAAATAAAATTATTTAAATATTTGTCATATGTCACATCATTGTTATGTATACAAAAATTTAATCAGTGTCAAAGCCGGCTTAAAATTTTTTATCCTTATATTTTATAATTCAATAAAAGTTAATATTAAAATAAAAATATGATTGATTTTGTCTAGAACTTTAAAATAACACAAAAACATTGCTTATAATTTGTAAATTGTATACATAACCACGAAATTGATATATTGCGTGATATTTACTCATCTACTTTAAAAGTTTAAACACGATACCCACATAATATATGAATTATGTGATTAGTACTCAAAATTTCAAATTCGTTTATATTTGACTCTTTAATATTTTAAATTCATATATATGTTGTATTTGACTCTTTAATGTTGAAAAAATATAACAATTATGTCTCTAAACTTTGAAAAAATAAAAAATAACTCATAATAATCAAAATCATTCACACGAAAATGAAGAAAATCATTATTATCACTTGAGTATTATTTTTAAATTATTTTAATTTCGAGAATTTCTTATGCAATTTATGAATTTTGATGTATGTTTTTTACATTATTTTAAATATTTGAGGTCAATACCGTAATTCTTTCATAAAAATATATACACTACTTGCTAAGTAATGAATGAAAAATAACGAGACAAAATTCATGTCTCCATCATACACATCTCCGTCCGTGGGATCACACTAAGATTTGCAATTTTAATATTTTCGAGAAATATAATAAACAATTTTTTCATACTTTTTTACTGTTAAAACATTCGGTTGTCCTTTTATAATTAAACTATTCAAATATATTATTATTTAATTAAGAATTCACACAATAAAGCTTTTAGAATAGCTTTAATTTTGCACAAAATATTTAATATTGAAGATGCTCTCTCCCCAATCGCCATCAACTGACGCAGACGACTTCGTTCTAGAAAATTAGCCCACTTTCTACAGTTTTTGTTGAAATTTGTTCACATATTATTGAAATAAATGAGATTAATTAGGTTTATAAGGGTATAAATTACATCACATAATCATTTGATCAAGTTTTTTAAATGTGTGGGTTATTCCTTTAATTCCGTTCGTTCACGTTCTCCCGTCGTTATTTCGATCAGACTCTATAATTTCAATATGGTATCTGTGCTGGTTCGGTTCATTTCAAGTCGAAATCTTATGATTGAACTTGAGGAGAAGTGTTGGAATTTGTCATACATCGGTTAAAAGAAGTGAGATTGATTAAGTTTATAAGGATGAAAATTTCATCACATACTGGTTTTATCAAATCCTTTAAATGTGTGAGTTCCTCCCCTTAATCTCGTTATTTCACTCTCTCGTCGTAATTTCGGTCAGACTCTATAATTCCAACATGGTATCGGAGCTGGTTCGGTTCATTTCAAATCGAAAATTTATTGTTGGACTTGAGGGGGAGTGTTGAATTTGTCTCACATTACTAAAAGAATTGAGATTTATTATGTTTATAAGAGTGTGAATTCTATCACATAATAACTTGATCAAATCTTTAAATGTGTCGATTCCTCCCTTAATCTCATTCGTTCACGCTCCTCGTCATAATTTCGGCTTGATTCTATAATTCCAACTTGGTATCGGAATTGGTTCGGTTAATTTCAAATCGAAACCTTATGGTTAGGCTTGAGGGGAGTGTTGAAATTTGTCCAACATCGATTAAAACAAATAAGATTAATTATGTTTATAAAGATACAATTCCATCACTTAGTCGTTTGATCATGTTTTAAATGTATGTGTTATTCTCTCTTAATTCCGTTAGTTCCCTTCATTCGTTATTTTTACTTCTACCCGTGTGAGTTTTATATTTTTTTAGGTGAGCAGTACTTTTAAATTAATTAAACAAATAGCAGTGAAAGCTTAAAAAATTATAAACATAGCATGGTACGGATTCTGTGATGTCATTGTGTTAGGGTGAGTATTGGGTGCCAAATATCGAATCAAATTAAATATTGAAATATTGAATACCAAATCAAACTAAATATTGAATATCGATCTCAATCAGATAATTGTTTGGTACCAATACAGAAATTAAAAAGAATTATCTCAATAAATTATATATATAAATATTTTAAAAACAGAAACATTGAGTAATTGATCAAATTGCTTTATTTATAAAATAAAACAATCTTCAATTCTTCTGGTTTCTACTCTAATATAAATGTAGAATATTCTGAAACTTCTGAAAGCAAATACGAAAAATAATTATTAGAAAATAAATGAAAAGTTGATAGTTTACTCATGTGAAAACTAAATTATCATTTTCAAAATTATCTTATTCATATTAATATTCTTCAATATCATCAGAATGTGATAACGACAATCTCTTGTCCCTTCCAATCCTAATTTGATAGAAATAAGAATAATGTCCTAAAACCCCACATTCAATATAATATTTACAATTGAATTATCTATGGCTCATTTAAAAATTTAAAAATGTAAATATATATATTTTTTTAAAAGAAATTAATTTGGTATTCGGTATATACCAAATTTTCATTCTTATTACCGAATACCAAACCAAATGCCATAATTTCATAAAATCAGCTATCAAACCAAATATCAAATACCAAATACCGAATATCAAATAACGAAATAACAAAATTTTGGTATGATATTTGGTATTCCAATATTTTTGCTCACCCTTACATTATTCAGAGTTTTTTTTGGCCAAATAATACTTTCTCAATATTTTATTTGTCTAATAGTTGTTTTCAAAAAACGTTTATTAAATAACATGTTTTTGAAAAATATTGGTTAAATAACCTATGTTTATATATTTTTAATAAAAATAAATAAATAATTTATATATTACTTATATATTCGATTTAAAATATATAATAAATTAAATTATTATATATTAGTCAATATTTTAATATTATGGAATTTCTTACTTATCCGGAATACCTAGAAAAACTCGGGTTCCGACTTGAAAATCCGGTACCGATACAAATACCGGTGTTACCCGATTTTCGTCATACCAATCGGTATGAAAACATTGATATTAATATTGAATTGACTTAACAAATTTGAATTCAAAATATTTACGTTGTAAACATAATTAAATTCGTTTAATAAATCGTAAGAATTTGCTAAAATAAATTAAATTACGGTATGTAAATTTTGATAAAATATTATATCGGGCAACACGCCTCCAATCGAAACACATGAAATTACTATATAAAAATATCGATTGGTATCCGGCAGAAGAACTCGATACCGTCATGTATTTCATATATCGATTAATATGAAAACATATGTTTCGATCTGTTGACTCTGACCGATATATCACGTGTTACCCCGATATAATAAAATTTATTTATTTTTAAATATTGTATCGATCAACATGTGAATGATTTTATTTATTTTAGCAAATTCTTACGATTTTTATATCGGTGCCACAAAAATATTTCATGTATAAATTGATATCCAACATTATAACCCAGTACCTCCTTATATATCACATATCGATCGATATGTGAGCATATATTTCCAAATAAAATTCGATATCGATCGATATACCGATAATCATAATTATCAATATTTCACGGATCGTTCGATATAATATTGTATCAATATTTTCATACCGTAATTTAATTTATTTTAGCAAATTCATATTATTTTTATTAAACTAATTTAATATATTTTTCATTTTTTAATAAATTAATTAAAATATATTATTATTTTAATTTATTATATATTTATAATTATATTATATAAGTAAAATTACAATTATTTGGATTAGTTTATTAAAATATATATAAACGTAGACTATTTTACAAATAAATTAACAACATAGTTTATTGAATAAGAACTTTTTCAAAATAGATTATTCAACAAATCATTTTTTTCAAAATGAGTTATTTTGTAAAAGAACTCGATTATTCACAATCAAATAAATAAAAATGAGTCTTGAACCTTTATCGTTGCAGGCCGTAGTTCATCATTTAGAGTAATAGAGAAATTGTCAAATAAAAATAGGCTAATATTGTATAGGATTAGCATGTTAAAAAAAAAATTGAGCTCCTTTTCTATGAATTGTTGGCTGTCAGTGCTATACTAATAAAGTAAAATATATAAGTGATAAATTTAAAAAAATATAAAAATATTGTTATTATTTATAATAATGATTTGTGACATGGTTAGTCCAAAAATTTTCCTCCAGTTCTATATGTGTAACTTATATTGAGAACTATTATATATATTTTTATTTAATAATATGCATTTTTAGAATATAATTAAATCAATTTTTTCAATAACTGAGTCGAGTTTCTCAATATATATCAAAAACCTTTTCATGACTAAGGCTGTGTTCTGCATAAATTATGAAAATGAATTATGTATTATAAAATGCATAATCTGTTTTTTGATACAGAACAATATCCATTTTAAATTCTGATTATAAATTATCATCATAATGCATTATTCTATTTCAACTATAATGCATAATTAAGTTTAAATTTGATTCTAATAAACCATTATGCATTCTACTTATTATTTTTCATGAGAATATTACGGCATTAGTCCTCAATGTTTAAAATAATGTAAATACTATGCTCACAAAGTTTGTAAATTACATGAGAAGCTTTCGAAGTTTCAAAGTCATTCAAGAATAACTATCTAGTGAATAATATCAGTTTTCATCTTTTTTCGTATAAATGACTTTGATAATTTATGCATTATTTTTAAATTTTTCAAAGATTAGAGATTTAGTCATTTATATTTTTAAGGTTAATTGATCAATACAAACTATTGATTGGGGGGTCAACTTAAATATTAACGAGTATTAGAGTTCAATATAAACGGTTATGAAAGTTTGAGGGTCAACCATACAATTCTTAAACTTTAAGGATATGATATTTATAACATTTAAAAGTTTATGATTAACATCACGCATTATATCAATTTCGGAGATTTTGTATACTATTTACAAATTTTGAAACAATATTTTTAAATTATTAAAAGTTCGGTGGCTAGTGACAAACAACACTTTATTTTTCACAATATATATATTTTTTTCAAATAAAATATTTATCTTTTTCATAATAATAAATTCTGTTTTTCTATAATTTAGCATTTATATATCATTTGTTTAGTTTCTTATTCGATAATATCGTCTTCAATATTTTTGTTTTATTTTTTATTATAAAATTTTTTAATAAAAAAATGTTACTAATTTATTTTGTATTTACAAATATTATTTTAGTTTAGAATTACAATTTCAGATATAATTATTTTTTATATTATAAGTCAATTCACATTATATATTTTTGCAGAACACTTTTGCATTTTATAATTCATTATATGTTTATACAGAACACTACGCAGATTCTAATTATACATTCTAATTCTGTATTCTAATTATAAATTCTGATTATACATTATATAATTTATGTAGAACACATACTAAATGTTGCAATGAACGTTATAGATTATTATCACGTGTATAACTTATTTGATCGTGTTCATTTTTGCTTGTGTGGGAATATTACAAATAAATTTAAGACTTTAATGATATATTAATTGTTTTTATTTTATTTTAAAATCGTTCCCATAATTGTAATATTTTACTACTTTTGAGAATTCATCATCATCATTATCTTGATTGTATGTTCAATACAATATTTTCATATCATTACGTCAAATTTCGCTTAGTACTAGTATTTTTTTTGGTATCGTCAGGTACCGGATATTAGGATCGATTTCAGAGTTTTTTCGGGTCTGACCATAAATAACTAATTAAATATTAATTTTTTAAAAATAAAATAAAATTTGGTACCTACCGATATACCAATCCGTACCGGTACGTAATTCCTGATCGGTATGAAAACATTGGTTTAACATCGACTATACGATATCTTAAGGTTTGGATGCTTCTTAACTATGAATGAATATTAAAAAATAACGAAGAATTTCGAAAAATGATGTCAAAAATCATATTGAGATACATCTCAATCTCTCACAGTTTCACATCAAAAGAGGGAACAATCTCAAAATAATAGAATGATTAAAAAAATGTGAATGAATTTGCACATTTCTAACTAATAAAACTTATGTTTAACATAATCGAAGAAGCCAATGATATTTAGGATTAACATTTTTTGAATTCCCAAATGTATTTGATCAAAGTTGTCAAATTTTGAAATTTAGATACACACTCTTTGTGTTACTATGATTAAGAAAATTGAACCAAGTTCATAATTTCAATACGTTTGGACAAATTTTACAAATAGTAAAATTATCAAAGAATTATAGAGTTTAATCTAAATAATGACAGAGTGCATGATATTTCGAGATTTGAGAAGACATGAACTAACGCATAAAATTGTGTATTATGATTTTGTGTTATATAATTGAATGCATGTTTCATATGTTGCAATCACAACTTTGTTTTCAAAGTTATAAAAGACAAATAATTGCAGCCCCATCATGATTTGGCACCTTAATAAAATAATAATTATTTCAAATAAGTCGGGACTAGAACAATCATGATCCCAAGTTTATACGGGTAGAGTGTATATATATTTATTACAGCTGTTTTCATATTAAAAATGATACATCTAAAAAAGGAGATTATTTATTTATTGTTTTAAAAGAAATTGTTATATTTGGAATGGTTGGTAATGTAATCGGACACGGCCCGTGTCCAAGAATACCGTGACTGGCACGGCGGTCTGATCTGGTGGGCCGGTTTTTATTTAATTCAATTCTGGTGGTTATGGCCTGGGTCCCTGACTAAATGCCTAGCGGCTGCTTGAGGTATCCTCCCTACACTTCTTAGGCTTACGGCTGTAATGTGTAATCTCACATGCTCGGCGATGAGCTTTCAATCATTGGTTTAATTCAGTTGTTTATTGGATGAGAGTATTCAAATACGGTGGATCTTTCCGCAGATGATTTCATCATCGTCACTGGGTCCGGAGAGGACGTTGGGGGGATACAGCAAGTTGATTGATGACAGGCCAACATTTCTCTTTTCCTTTCTTCTACCGTGCAAACGTAGTCCTTCATTAACCGACGCGCATTCTCTGTATCTTCTTGTAGCTTCTTCCTTTTGTCCAACCTTAGGCCGTCCGTCGTTTGGAGCGTCTTTCATTAACCAGATCTTGATATACGGTTGATTTGTTTTCTGGTTTAGGAAATCGAGCCGTTGTTGTTTGACTGAATTGGGTTTTTTCTCCTTTGAATTCCCACTTTGTCAAGATTGATGATTTCGTTTTGTGTTGCTTATTGTTTTGGTGCATCTAGTTTTGCAGCGAGGTTTGTTTAACACAATTTGGGTTTTTCGTGCCGTGTGTTGTGAATTAACGGAGAAAAATTGGGAGTGCGTATGGGTTTATTGGAATGTGTAGAATAGAGAGATCGAGGATGAAAAAGTGGAGTGCGATGTGGTTGAAATCGCCGCCGTTGAAATCGCCGCCGTTTGGGAAAGAAAGATTGGATAAGATGAAGGGAAGTGGAATTATTTCACGGTCGCGTGTCAAATTATGGATGATCAGAGCTACGACTTCGGTTTTGCTATGGACTTGCGTTGTACAGTTGACGGCGATGTGTGAAACTTGGGGACCTCGTGTTTTAAAAGGCTGGCCTTCTTGCTTTTTGCAAGAATCCGCTGCAGTTGCTTCGGATATTCAGTTTTCTCCCCAGTTTCCTGTTAAAGTTCTACCACCTAAGCGTGAGTATCTTTTAAAGTTCCTCTGTTTTGCTTCTGATTCTATCAATTCATTGCTTCTGTAAAGTTAACTTGTTTTGAAATTTTAACAGCCTCTTATTTGAATTGTTCTCTCCAGGGGTGTACAGGAACAATGGTTACCTAATGGTTTCATGTAATGGAGGTCTTAATCAGATGCGAGCTGCGGTTAGTCTTAGTAGACGATCTATAACTTTGCTAGTTTTTATCGTTGTAAAATATCTCGTTTTCGTTACAGATATGTGATATGGTGGCTATAGCTAGACACTTGAATGTGACTTTGATTGTTCCAGAGCTCGACAAAATGTCTTTCTGGAATGATCCAAGGTTCGTTTTGCGTTTTCATAAAATTATGTAAGAAAATGGTTGTGACATGAGCTTGTTGCAGTGAGTTTGATCAAATATTCGATGTTGATCACTTTATTACATCCTTGAGAGATGAAGTTCGAATACTCAAGGAGCTACCTCCGCGTGTTAAGAGACGAGTAGAGCTCGGGATAATATATACCATGGCTCCTATAAGCTGGTCAGACATTTCGTATTATCAAAATCAGGTTGAAAACAAGTTGTTTTACATCATTAGCGTTTTCTTTATATTGCTTGATATGTATTTTATCTTTGTTTCGATCCAGATACTTCCTTTGATTCGGAGATATAAAGTTGTTCATCTGAACCGAACCGATACTCGTCTTTCTAACAACGATCAGCCTATAGAGGTTCAAAGGCTCCGATGTCGGGTGAACTTCAGTGCCTTGAAGTTCACTCCACAGATCGAAGAATTAGGTAGAAAAGTTATCAAAATACTGAGGAAAAATGGTCCTTTTATTGTCCTTCATCTTAGATATGAAATGGACATGCTAGCATTCTCGGGTTGTACTCATGGCTGCAACAAATACGAGGTTGAAGAACTAACGAAAATGAGGTACATTCCATTTTTCGATACATTTAACTTCAGTTAATTCATTCCTTTTTTTTACACTTGAAGATATGCTTACCCTTGGTGGAAAGAAAAGATAATTGATTCGTATACGAAACGAAAAGAAGGGTTATGTCCATTGACACCCGAGGAAACTGCACTCACGTTACGAGCATTTGATATCGATCCGAGTATTCAGATTTACGTTGCTGCAGGAGAAATATACGGTGGGGAACGAAGACTCTCTAGTCTTATGGCATCATATCCGAATCTGGTCAGTTCTGCTTCTGCTACCACTGTGGATTCATACTTTTGTAACTGGCTATTATATAACAGGTGAGGAAGGAGAGTTTGCTTGCATCTTCAGAACTTGGTTTTTTTCAGAATCATTCATCTCAAATGGCGGCTCTCGACTATCTTGTTTCTCTCGAAAGCGATATCTTCATACCGACATACGATGGAAATATGGCTAAAGTCGTTGAAGGGCATCGAAGGTATGTTTATTTAACGAGTACTTGGCTGTGAATATATTTATACACAAACTTCGCGTTGTGATCAGATACGTTGGATTCAAGAAAACTATTGTGCTGGACCGTAGATTGCTGGTTGAGACTATAGATAAGTATAGATCAGGAGTTCTCACTTGGGATGAATTCTCTGCTGAAGTTAAAGATATTCATGTGGATCGAATGGGGAATCCGGTGAAGCGTGTTGTGATTTCGGATCGGCCAAAGGAAGAAGATTACTTCTACTCGAACCCAGTTGAGTGTTTGCAACCTTATAAAAGTGTCTCGATACAGAGCAGTAGCAGTATTTGAAATGCCTGCAGAAGCATTGTTCATTTGGTGATGGAGCATGAAGCAAGTCTAGTTTTGCTGGAGAGAAGAGTTAATACATGTATAGAATCAATTTCTTGAATGTTGCCACAGAGACCATTGAATAAAATTCTGAATGTCATTTTTTAATTTAATTATTTTTATAAATTATTGAAAATTATGTTTTTTTTGAAATTATAAATTATGATGATGTATCGTTACGCTCGTGTCATTCCATTTTCCCGCTTAACGCCAAGGAAGAGCAAGGGTTTTATCTTGAACTTGGTAGCTATTTTCCTGATAAAATTCTTGCAAGATGCGATCGAGACGCGAAGACTATAAGTTTATGAGTATCGAAGATGCTATGGCGTCGATTAATCAGCGCATTAATGTTATAGGCATTGTTGTTGAGAGTAGTCTTCCAAAAACTACGAAAGGAACAGGTGCTTCTGGTTTTTCAGGATTTGATATATTATCTGGAATATGAGAATTTCGTCTTTCTGTATAATTGGTTTGAATCTTTTTTGTGTTTTTTTCGGGAAGATTTTTTTGGTGCTGTCAAAATTATTGATCAATCACAGACGAAGCCGGGGATTTCGGTGAACTTTTTCGCTGATGCTATGGAAAAGCTTCCTAATGTTGAAGCTGTCGCTGATATTATTCTGTTGTCCAAAGTCTTGGTAAATATCCATAACTCACTCTTCTTGTTTAATGTTTCCACTCCACTTCATATGTTTTATGTCAGTTTTGTTTTTTTTATAATTTGCATCTAGTGCAGGTGAAAACAAGGGGTGCAGAGGTTTATTTTTCGTTTGAGAAAAAAACCTCTTCATTTGCTTTATTTAAAGGGAAAGTTAGAGATCCAGATAATGATAAAGATATCATGCCTTACCAAACATCAGCTTTGTACAAGGCTGGAAACCAGGATATCAAATCCTTATTGCAGTTAAGGAAATGGTTGAACCAGATCAAACTTGAAAGTAAATCCTGGATTATTATCTATATTCCTTTGTTCACATAATAAAGTGAAGGGAGATCCATATTGAAGTCGCTAAATTTTGGTCTTAATCTGGCATATCTTAAGTAAACCCTTCGTGTGGGCTTGATTCTCCCCGGTATGGCCTGTAGTGGCTTACTGATATTATAGTTTAGGGGCTTTATCCAGTTGTTCCGTCTGGTTCAATAATAGCTTTTTTTATGATTATTTAGTAGCTCCTGCCTGCATAATGTGATAACTGATTCATATGCGGTTCTGATTTTACTTGGGATGATCTTTACATGTGAAACATTTTTTGGTAGGCTTGCATGAAACATTATTATTTCCAGAAATGAAGGAGGGTGAGCACTTCAATCTGCTTTGCAAGGTAATTCATGCTAACTCGTGGATTTGTTTTTAGGTCATATTTTTGCTTAATTTTTGATAACCTCCTATTTAGATTCTTCATGTTCGTGAAGTAGAGGGTCATTGGATGGCATATGTATGGAATGGAACTGATACACCACCCGCTTCTATCGAATCCAAGTTATGCATCTAGATTTTTTTTCATTGTTGCTATACTTGAAACCAATATTTGATTTCTTTTTATCCTCTTGAATATGATCAGTCTGTGTACCTTCTGCATTTAATCTCATTTTTTAGTCACTGCTATACCATTTGTCTATTCAAATATCTTTTTTCTATCTATTTCTGAACAATCTATTGATATAAAGCATGTGAATTATTTGGATTTTCTTTCCAGCCTAGATAATGAGCTGAAAAGCCCACTCCCTTTAACGATGAATCCCTCATCCTTAGCGAGAGAAACATTATGTGAATTTCCTACTGTTGGAACTGTATTGAGAATGATGTTTGATCAAGGCAAGGAGAAAGTTGGCATCAACTTTTTAAGAGCAGATACTTGGGCTATTTTTGTCAAAATTAACTGTAAACTTCGTGATGCTCTTTGGTTTCTGGAAATGATGCCCTACTCCAAGATATGCTATTTACCATCCGATGATACCCGTGTAATGGAACTTGAAAAAAGGTTTGATTTTCTAAGTTTATTCATTATTCTTTATCCGAATTGAACTTACGAAAGCATGCTTAACTACAGGCTATAGAACAATATTAACCGAATTGTCTGTTTTTACCATTTTTTCTTTCATGATCTTATTTAGGTTTCATGAGGAACG
The DNA here is from genome assembly GCA_009725065.1 of Utricularia reniformis. Taxonomy (NCBI): domain Eukaryota; kingdom Viridiplantae; phylum Streptophyta; class Magnoliopsida; order Lamiales; family Lentibulariaceae; genus Utricularia; species Utricularia reniformis. The sequence goes on from RWGZ01001092.1 coordinate 964,930, forward strand.
TTTACCTTCTAAATGGAAAAGGGCTTCTTCTGATAGTTTTCCTTGGCCATCTAGTGTGACAGGTTTGTTTTGATGAACCAAGCTACTTTTATCACTTTTAATTTTGCGCTGATTAAATCAGTATGCTTTATTCTTCTCTTATCATCAGACACTGAACATCCTGATGTTCCATTTTCAACTTTAATGGATATCCTCACATCCCCTAAGGTAACTAGTACTCTCTTCTTCAATTGTATCTGCAATTTTTCACTACTCAAATAGATGCTGTGTAAACCACCACTCTGCTATCGCTATCGAGATTTTTTGTATATTGATCATGAACGAAGAAACTGTGGCGGAATATCTAAACATGAAGGATATAAATTTGGTTTCTCAGGTGATACATAAATACAAATGCGTAGTTCGAGTTGTTGCTAAAGTACCATGGAAGGTTAAAGACTTTTGTTCTCCTACTGGTATATACAGAGTAAGGTTGACATTAGAGGATCCAACTGCAAGAATCCATGCTTATATTTTTGCAGAAGATGGGGTAACTTAACTCCCACTTTTTTCTTCATTCTATTATAGAACTTAAATTAGATGAATTGGTGACATGTTTTATTACATTCAGAAGAAATTTTATGGGCATTTTGAAACTGCTGATGCACTGACAAAGGCAAATAACTCATTACTTGGGATTGCTGATCAACAAGAGATCAATGAAAATGTAGCCAGGAAACCTCCATGGATACAATGTTGCATCTACTCTTACTACACAGATGAAGCAGATGTTGTTGGATCAAAGGCATTCCGCATCTTCGACACGATCTTACTCGGGTATGACTAACATATTTATATGGTTGCACTAACATGTTGGAGATCGTTTTGATGTAAAAATTTTGAGCATGTTCCTTGTTCTTTCTTACCCTGAATCAATGGGCCTTTTCATGTAGCCCACTGGATCACCAATTTTGGGCCGGACTATTTTGGTCTGGCCCATATATATTTATTTTTTATTTTAGGTTGGGACCACGACCATCCCAATTATAATTTTGTAGATAGAATGCAATGATTGTGCTGTAAGAAAAATCGACCTATTTTTATAATGAGTTTGATAATATAAATGATAAAATAAAAATACTTGAATTTATATATATTTTTTAAAATGTATGAACTTAGGAAAAAAGTTTACTATAAATTAATTTGACAAATTTCTGAAAATTAAGAAAATATTGGCGTATTCTGAGATTATTTCTTTATTTACCCTTACAGGCTTCACTCTTCTTCAACCTTGAGTTGTCTTATGCATTCATCACATGCGATGATGAGAGCCATGTCCACATCCATTCTCTTCTTCTTATCCTGCATTCTCCATATCCTGCATCTTCACGGAATGCCAGCCCTCCAAACTCAGACTCTCCACCGCGGCTCTTCACAGCCGTCAACAATTCCTGCTTTCCCGGAGCAATCCTACGTCTCCACTTGCCCACTAGACCTTCCCGACGACCTCTTCCACTCAATTAAATCTTCCTGTGATTCCACCCTCCACCGCTCTCGTTGCTGTCCTGTATTAGCCGCCTGGCTATACTACGCTTATTCCAGAACCGCATTGCGCTCCGCCGCCGGAAAATCTAGTAATCAAACGGCGTCGTACGATATGCCCGTACTACCCGACGATTCAGAGACCTGTGTTGATTCTCTAGAGAAAGCGTTAGGTAATCGAGGAATTCTACTGCGCCGGCCCAACGAAACATGCGACGTCGTTTACTGTTACTGTGGTATTAAATTGCATCCGTTTAGTTGCCCGGAGAGGTTTCGAGTTACAACCACCGGGAAATTGGAGATCGGAGAAGATGTCAAGAAATTGGAAACCGCTTGCTCTGTAGACGGCGGTGGGCTCGCCGTCTGCTCCAATTGTCTCAACAGCCTTTACTCGGTGCGTTTCCTTTTCCCAGTAATTCTTTGAGCTTTTGCACATGCCAATACACCTTTGCTTTTCTGCAAAAGTCGCCATTTTTCACCATCATTCTTCTGTTCACTTTTTAGTCACACTTGCTTGCTTTGTCCACCACGAAACTAAGGATGAGTTCGTTCCTTCTTTGAACTTGATTCAGCTTAAAGAAGACAAATCTGCAACAAGAAACAGAACAACCAAAATGCATGATCTTGACTGTGAACTAATGGGGATAACATGGCTGCTCAACAAGAACAGAACAGCTTATATCCACATCGCTGCTGCAGTATTAAGAGAGATCATGATGAACGATAACGAATCACCTGATCCTAAAGTTTGCCGAATCGGAACCGAAAGAATGCCGCTTGCAGTAGATTCATTGGAAATCAATGGCCAATCTTCATCCACATTACATCTCTCCTTGTTTACTTTCATCATCTTCTCTTGTTTCTTTTGTTAGATTTCTTCATTCCCAATAACAAATCTCTTCTTCTTCTGCACTTTCACCAGTAATCTCCACAGTTACATACACCTTCTTTAAAATGGTGAAACCGATTCGGATCACGAAGAATAATCCAAGTTCCAGTGATCCTTGATATGTGTTTGAATGCAGTGTGACAATCTGTACAAACTCTCAAGTTTTTAAACACACGAATTGGCATCCCAATCCCAGAAGGTGTTTTCATGATCCCATAAGCAACAGCTAGTCTTTCACTGTGATGCATAAGCATATGCTGCTTTTCCTCCTCTTCCACATCATGCAAAACAAGTTTAGTTGCAGAAACATACCCATTTTGCTTCATTATCAACTCTAGTTCTTCTAAGAAACCATACACTCTTTCAGCATCTGGATGCGTCGAATCTCCGACAGAAAAAGTGTGAATTTTGTTTTCTACTTCAACCCAACTGTACCCACGAACTTTACTAACACCCGAATCTCGCATTTTCATTCGCATTTTATCGACATCAATCCATCTTCCAGAAGCAGCATATAAATTCGAAAGAAGAACATACATACCAGCGTTCCATGGTTCTAATGCGAGGATCCTTTCAGCAGCCTTTTCTCCAAGTTCAGTATTTCCATGAATCCTACTGGCACCAAGAAGAGCTCCCCATGTTGCTGCATCTGGTTCAAAAGGCATGTTCATTATTAGTTTCATCGCATCATCAAGACGACCAGCTCGACCGAAAAGATCAATCATGCACGTGTAGTGCTTCGGATTCGCCTCGACGCCATAGTCTTTTCCCATGGAGTAGAAGAAAGATCGACCCTTTTCTACCAAACCAGTATGACTACATGCAGATAGAACACCAACCTAAAATGAAGCAAAACAGTAAGCTTATAAACAAGAGTAGTAATAAAGCAAAAACTGACCATGGTAACTTCATCAGGCTGAACACGAGAAATTTTCATTGATTCGAAGTGTTTGAGTGCTTCATCGCTAAAACCATGCCTTGCATAGCCTATGATAATGGTGTTCCAAGAAACAGCATCCTTATCTTCTATTCTCTTGAATACCTCGTATGCCTCATCGATTCCGCCACATCTACAGTACATGGCTAAAAGAGCGTTTCCTACAAAGCATCCAAATTCATACCCTGCTTTAACAACACAACCATGTACTTGCTTCCCCAATTCAAATGCAGCTATATCAGCACATGTGCTTAGAACACAAGTAAATGCAGATCTATTTATGTAATTCTCTTCTTTCTTCATTCTGATAAATAACTGCAATGCCTCTTCGCTGTTACCACTTTGAGCGTAACCAGCAATGATTGCAGCCCAAGAGATACAATCTCGACTCGGCATCAGATTGAACAAATCTGTAGCATGAGTGAGATCTCCATTTTGAGCATAACCAGTCACCATTGTGTTCCAGGAACTAATGTTTCTACATGGCATCTTTTCGAACAACTCTCTGGCTAAATCCATATTCTTGTTCTGTACGTACCCAGCTATCATCGAATTCCACGAAACAACATTCTTCTCCGGTATTTCATCAAAAAAAATCCTAGCTTCTTGTAACTGTCCATTTTGAATGTATCCTGAAACCATAGCAGTCCATGTAAATACGCCACGGTTTGGCGATTCCTCGAATAACTTTCTTGCTTCGACCATTTTCCCATTTTGTGCTAGACAAGTGATCATTGTGTTCCAAGATACCTCATCCCTGATGGGCATTTGTTGGAAAATTTGCCTTGCCTCATGTAATCTCTTCTTCTTCAAGTAACCACCCATCAAACAATTCCAAGATACCACAGCCCAATGTTCTCTACTGTCAAACAATCTCCTTGCTTCTTCAATATTCCCATTCTGAACATATGTTGCAAGAATCCCATTCCAAGAAATCTCGTTCTTCTCCGGCATTATATCAAAAATTCTCCTGGCTTCATCCACAAGCCCATTCTGCGCATACCCAGACAACATAGCGTTCCAAGAAACAATATCCTTGTCAGCCATCTCATCAAACAACCTTCTAGCAGAACTAAGATCCTTATTCTTTATATATCCACTGATCATCACATTCCAAGAGACCAAATCCTTCTTCGGCATTTCATCGAACAGTTTCTGTGCTAGCTTGAATTTACCATTCGACACATACCCAGACATCATAGTGTTGTAGGAGACAGTACTCTTCCGAGGCATGGAGTCGAACAAGCGCGACGCTGCCTCGCAGTCTCCGTTTCGCATGTAGTTTGTAATTTCAACGTTACATTTCACTACATCGGAATCCCTAAATCTTTCACCCCGGGGCTTCCTCCGCGAGTTATCCCCCTTTGCTCCGAAGTGCTCGACATTGTAGTGATGTCTCAATGCCGCATTCTGCGAATGGAACCTCGCAGTACCATTCCGCCACCAGGAAAAGTACCTTAGGTGGAGACTTCTGAAACGCATCCAGTTGTAAGTACCGGATTCCCTATACAGTATTCCCTTGTAAAGAAATGGCGCACTTTGGTAGTTATGGTTTTGTCAAATTTCTTTCTCATAATTTATTTGTGTCGTTTTTAGTCATTCAACTTTGAATAATTTCTGTAACTAATGTGTTTAGCCGACTAACTTGCAGGTATGTTTTACAGCTTTCGAACTTGAAGTTGTGCTTTAGTTTGAATTTGAAGATATGGAAGCAATTTATAACTTGTATATTGAGAAAGAATTCATTTTGTTTACAGATTTATCGGTTATTTATAGCCAGAGAATTCTAGCCGTTACGAGATGATCGTTGAAGCATTGTAATGTGTGTTTAACATAGTCTCAGATCCAATTGGGTTCGGAGTGGTGTTGGCCTCCAGGGTTTGTTGGATTTACTAGTTTCATTGGACTTCTTTTTATTGAGCTAGATGAACTTGTCAATTTGTGTCTTCTTTTGATAATAAATTTGCAGTGAGTGTCTTCGTCTTCTCCCAAATAAGGTTCCAGAAGGGTTTCCTCCCACATCCCCGGTTTTGTTAAGTGAAGCAAAATAGTTTCATCATAAGTGTCAACACTCCTCCTTGATGAGAGAATTTTGCAATTTCGTCAGGTAGAGAGTCGGGGTTCTCTTGCATTCCTAGAATGTTGCGGAGATGGTAGAACTGTCTAGGATGTAAAAGTTTAGTGAGAATATCAGCAGCCTGGTCTTCGGAAGGTACATATTCCATTTCAATTACTCTGTCTTGTATATAGTCCCTCAAAATATGGTATTTGATGTTTATATGTTTGCTGCATCCAAGCATTGTTGGGTTTTTTGCCATGCAGATAGCGGACCTGTTGTCGATTTTCAGTTTCGTTGGTGTTGAGATCTGCAACTTAAGGTATGTGAATATTTTTTGTAACCATACGGCATGATTTGCAGCAGCAGCTGCTGCCATATATTCTGCCTCTGCCGAGGACTGAGCGATGATTTCTTGTTTTTTGCTGTTCCATGAGAAGGCAGTTCCCCCTAACATGAATACATATCTGATGGTGAACTTTAGATCTTCATTGTCCCCTGCGAAATCACTATCGACATAACACTCAAGAGATAAGTTAGTGCATATTTTAAATAGTAAACCAATATTTAAAGTACTTCTAACATATTTGAGGATTTTCATAGCAGCCTCATAGTGATTTTGGTGTGGTTTATTCATGAACCTGGAGAGTAGTCCAACAGCAAAGGAGATGTCAGGCCTTGTCGCTGAGAGATACATAAGTGAACCTATTATGCTTCTATACGCATTTTCTTCTGCAATGTTGTATGGATCTGTTATGCTGTGTTTACAATCTGCTGTTATTGAGATTGGTTTTGCATATGAAGATATAGGGATAGATGAGTGCTTTCCTTTCTCTAATTTGTATTTCCGAATGAGATCTTTGGAATATTTGGTTTGTCCTAAGAAGATGAAGTCTTTTTTCTGTAAAATTTACAGTCCTAGAAAATATCTCATTTCTCCCAAATCTGACATTTCAAAGGTGTTTTTCAAACTCTCTTTAATTTGATGTATAGAGTCTTCATCAGAACCTGTAATTAGAATATCATCTACATAGAGTGATATGATAACCTTTTGTCTGTCTCCATGATCCAATATGTAGAGAGTGGGATCATTTTTGCTTCGTGTGAACTTTTGTTCTTGGAAAAATGAATTTATTTTGCTATACCACTCTCTAGGGGTCTGTTTTAGACCGTATAATGCTTTGTGTAATATCAGAACTTTGTCCTCTTCTCCTTTCCTTATAAATCCCGGAGGTTGCTTGATGTTTATTTCTTCATTGAGAGTTCCATTTAAAAATGCAGACTTTACATCTAGATGAAATATTTTCCATTTGTTGCATGCTGCTAGTGCTATGATAAGTTTAATCGTGTCTAGTTTTGCCACTGGTGCAAAGTTTCTGTATAATCTACCCCTTCTCTTTGTGAGTATCATTTAGCAACTATTCTTGCTTTTAGTTTGTTTACGGAACCATCAGAGTTTAGCTTAGTTTTAAATATCTATTTTACCCCGATTGCTCTTCTTCCTTTGGGCAAATCAACTAAATTCCAAGTCTCATTTTTTTCAATCATTCTTAATTCTTCGGTCATGGCTTGATACCACCCAGGATGTTCCAATGCACTGATAAGCGTATCTGGTTCTCTAATTATCATGCATTTGTCATAGATTTCTTTCAGTGGTTTCAATTTTTGTGCCTGAGTATCTTCATCACTGCTACATTCCTTTTCTTTAATTCTAGAAATTGATGTTTCATTTTCTGTAGTGTCTGTGTTTTCATTGCTGTTTTTATTCAAATGATATTATTCCAAGTCACACATCTCCTCCTCATTTGAATTTTTGTCCGAGTGTGGTTGTTGCATTTCGGTGTCTGATAGGGCTCCCTCATAAGCGTTTCTTTCAAGAATTTCAGACATATTTATTTGTTCAGAGTTGGTTGATGTTTCATCTTCTGTAGTGTCTGTGTTTTCATTGCTACTTTTATTCAAATGATATGATTCCAAGTCACACATCTCCTCCTCATTTGAATTTTTGTCCGAGTGTGGTTGTTGCATTTCGATGTCTGATAGGGCTCCCTCATAAGCGTTTCTTTCAAGAATTTCAGACATATTTATTTGTTCAGAGTTGGTTGATGTTTCATCTTCTGTAGTGTCTGTGTTTTCATTGCTACTTTTATTCAAATGATATGATTCCAAGTCACACATCTCCTCCTCATTTGAATTTTTGTCCGAGTGTGGTTGTTGCATTTCGATGTCTGATAGGGCTCCCTCATAAGCGTTTCTTTCAAGAATTTCAGACATATTTATTTGTTCAGAGTTGGTTGATGTTTCATCTTCTGTAGTGTCTGTGTTTTCATTGCTACTTTTATTCAAATGATATGATTCCAAGTCACACATCTCCTCCTCATTTGAATTTTTGTCCGAGTGTGGTTGTTGCATTTCGATGTCTGATAGGGCTCCCTCATAAGCGTTTCTTTCAAGAATTTCAGACATATTTATTTGTTCAGAGTTGGTTGATGTAAGACTTTCTTTCTGGCTGATTTGATTTGTCTGTGGCTCACTGCTGGTGTCTTGATTTTCAGTAAGATCTGGCATAACGAATGAATCAGGTGCTTGATTTTCAACTGGTTCTGGAATGCTGCATACATCAGCTGGTAAAATGTCCTTTTGCAATATGTTTCCATTTCTGTTTTCAATAGGATCTAGCATAAAGAATAAATCAGGTACTTGAATTTCAACTGGTTTAGGGATGTTGCATAAATCAATAGGTATAACTTCCTTTTGCAGTGAGTTTTCATTTTCCTTTGCTAAAATAAAATTTTCAGCCTCGGAAGAGTATTCATTCCTTAGAGTGCATGGTTGTTCTGAAAGATTTTTGAAATTTTGTGAGTTTCTTTATCCCATATCCATTCCTTTTCCTCATCAATTGCAACATCGCTACTAATTATGATTTTTCCTTTTTCAATATCTAGAATTCTGTAATCTTTTGAAATATCGCTGTATCCCATAAATACTCCAATAGATGCTTTTTTTTCAAGTTTGGTTCTTTCATTTGGTATATGTACATAGCAAAGACTTCCAAACACTTTTAGATGTTCAACATCTGGTACCCTGTCGTTCCATAGTTCAAATGGAGTTTTCAGCTCATCCGTTCCCTTGGTTGGAAGTCTATTAAGTAGATACACAGCACAATTAGCTGTCTCACCCCAGAATCTGTATGGTATGTTTTTTTCCAGCATTAAACATCGAGCCATGTCCATAATGGTTCTATTCCTTCTATCACTCACTCCATTCTGTTGGGCAGTATATGACACAGTAAATTGATGAATAATTCATTCTTGATTATATATTTCAACTAGTTCGTAGGGAATATATTCGCCTCCATTGTCTGACCTAATATTTTTTATTTTTTTCCACATTGATTTTCAGCCAATGCCTTGAACTTTTTAAAACAGTTTGTAACTTCTGACTTGTTTGAAATGAAGAACACCCAACAATATTTAGTAAAATCATCAACAAATATTAAGAAATACCTATTTCCTCCGGGTGTTGGTGCTTTCATTGATCCACACACATCTGTGTGGATTAATTCCAGTTTTGTTTTTGAAGTCCATGTGCTTGCTCCAAATGGTAATCGACATTGCTTTCCCATTTGACAGATATTGCAGAGGTGATATTTTCTTGTATTCCGTCTGCCATATGTTTCTTTTGTAGTCATTGTAGTGAAGCATAATTGTGATGACCAAATCGTTTATGCCACAATTTTGACATGTTGTTGGCAGTCATGCATATTGAGATATGTGCATTTTTTTATTCTTGAACTTCGATTGGAAATACCCGATTCTCCATTTGAATTTTCAGAATGCATTTTCCTGTGGGGGAAAGGATTTCACAGTTCCAATAAACAAATGTGATTTTCAAATGTTTTTCCATCAATTGTCCTACACTTAACAAATTGTGAGAGGCTTGTGGCTTGTAGTATACTGTTGTAATATTGAGTAAGTTTGTCTCTATTTCCAGTTGTATTGTACCAATACCTTGAACATTTATATGATTTCCATCCGCGATTCCAATCTTCTTTCCATACATTGGTTTATATGACTGAAATAAGGAGAAATCGTTCGTTAAATGATTGCTGCAACCACTGTCTAATAACCATATTCCTTTTTTCTTTAGATCAGTTGTTGAAGCTAGAATTGTGTCGAGACAAACGGAGTAAATATCAAATACTTCCTTTTCATTAAACTCAAGAAATACAGTGCTCATGGCTTTCCCTGAAATCCCTACATGATCAGAATGTTCATTGTTTAAGTGTTTCTCTCTTTTTTCATGCAGACGCGTTCAATATGACCCTTTTCCTTGCAGTAAGAGCAGACCTTGTCTGGGTGCCAGAAGCAGTTCAGGTCAACATGATTCTTCTGCTTAAAGTAAGGGCATGGAGGGTAGGGGCCTGTCTTTTCATTTTTGTCTTGGAATTTCCGATCATTGAAATTGGCCTTGAATGCTCCATCTTCTCTTTCCTTGCTTGCACGAACCTTGTCCCTGAGTTCATGGTTATGAAGGGCATCGAATATTTGATAAGGAGTATACTGTTTTATGCAGCCAATTGTCTCTAAGGAGGTAATAGAAGGATCAAATGAGCTTGGTAAGGCTAAGATTATCTTTTCTTTTATTCTGCGGTCATCAACTTTTTCTCCCAATTTGGCCAGTTGTTTGAGGATTTTGTTTAGAGCATCAGATAGGTTGGTGATGGTTTCTTCAAGTTTCAACTCCAGATTGTCGAGAAGGCGCCATTGGTAAGTGATCTCTTGTTCAAGTTTGTGTCCTGTAATGGTGTAAGTTGTAGACAGTATTTCCCAGGCTTTGATTGGAGATCGACAATCTATGATCAGATCGTATGGGTCTCCAATCACTGCATTAGCTAGCACATTTAAAGCTTTTAATTCTTTTCGTACTCTTTTTGGATCAACCACAGAATCTTTTGTTTTTTCAGCAGAGGCAGTTTCTTGAAAAACATCCCACAGATCTTGGGTTTCCAGGTATAATTGCATTTTGTTAGCCCATACCCTATAATTTTTTCCTTCAAATGTGGGTGGTGGTAGCTAGTCTACATACATTTTCCTGCATAATCAACAAAGTGAGTTTAATTTGTGAGTATTAACTTACCGTCAATAGATTTGTTGTCGTTGTGATTTTCTTTCTTCAAATCCCACAGCTGACACCATGTAAGTAATGTGTGTAGCCGACTAACTTGCAGCTTGGTATGTTTTACAGTTTTCGAACTTGAAGCTGTGCTTTAGCTTGAATTTGAAGATATGGAAGCAATTTATAACTTGTATATTGATCGGAAAGAATTCATTTTGTTTACAGATTCATCGGTTATTTATAGCCAGAGAATTCTAGCCGTTACGAGATGACCGTTGAAGCATTGTAATGTGTGTTTAACATAGTCTCAGATCCAATTGGGTTCGGAGTGGTGTTGGGCCTTCAAGGTTTGTTGGACTTGCTAGTTTCATTGGACTTCTTCTTATTGGGCTAGATGAACTTGTCAATTTGTGTCTTCTTTTGATAATAAATTTGTAGTGAGTGTCTTCATCTTCTCCCAAATAAGGTTCCAGAAGGGTTTCCTCCCACATCCCCGGTTTTGTTAAGTGAAGCAAAATGGTTTCATCATAAGATGTCAACAATTTCCATTACTCATTTTCGTAGTTTTGTACATTTGATAAAATCGATCTCCAAAGTTTATATTTGGTCCCCAAAATTAAATCAAACAAAATCAATTCTCATAATTTACACAAAACATCAAAATTGGTCCCCTAGTTTTTATAAATAGACAAAATTGTTCCTTTTAAATTAGACGTTAATTCACGTAAATTCAAGAACCCGGTCTATTTGTTTCACTCATTTTCAATTCAAGAACCATGCCTACTCGTTTTGTCGGCTTCCTTGCTTGCTCCGGCGAACCACGAAGGTAGGTTATCTTATTCGATTTTTGGGTTGTGACTATCTTTCTGAGAACGGTTTCAATCGGATTGTGATGTCGATATGAGAATGGTTTCAATTTGTTTGTGATGTCTATCCAAGAAGTGACCAAATTTGCCAAAGTTATGAAATTACGAGAACCAAATATGTCATTATCAAAATTCAAGAATTTCAATTGCACAAATCACAAACTTCAGGGACCAAATTTACCACACATATACAAATTGGAGAACCAATTTTAGGAAAGTATGAGAATCAATTTTAAAAATTAAAATTTTAATTTGTCTTTTTATAATTTTAACAATTTTTATCTCAAAATTTTATAGTGGAAATTATATTCTAAAAAATATCAAGATAACAAAATTGATACATATAATTTGTATGCTTTGGCAAAATTAATTACTCAATTTAATCTTTATGGTATAATTTGTTTCCAAAATCAGTCATTAAATCACTAAATTGAGATACTACGGCAAAATCCAATGGAAATTGATTTTGCTATCTTGAAGATTTGATTTGCTAAATATAATAAACCTAAAAAATATCAAATTTGCTAAATCTTAAAGTTAGAGGACGAGATATACAATTACAAATTAAGAGATCAAATTTATCAAAATGATCAAAGTTTGAGAGTCATTTTTTAAATAATCCTCAATACATAGCAATATAAATATTTAATAATATCGATTTAAAAATGCTAAATTATATATTTCAATATTTTATTCCGACAAACTCAAAGTTTATTAGCTAATTCATATGTTCCAAATTCTAAGGAAAAAAGGCATTGGACCAAATAGACGAAACATGATTACTTGAATCTTGAAACGCCGGCGCGATCATATCATTCTCATCCCCTCCACCGCCGTATCCATTCCCAAACAAAAACCCAAACTGCGGCGAAGTTCTCTCACCACCGCCACCAATTACATCGGAAAACCATTCCTGCTGCGCCGTCCTGGCAAAACCTCCTTCCACTCCCACCTGCCTCGGCGACGGCGTCGCCTTACCTGTCAGCCCCTCAATCCTCTTATATATCTCCTTCAGATTCTGCTCCAAAATCCACCCCAAATCATTCAACTCAGAAAACCCTAATCCCTGTAATCCTTTACCAGTCAAGCACTGATACATCAGATGCGTAATCTCCTTCTCTCTATTCTCCTTCCTTAACTTATTCAACTGATCCGCCGCCTTACCGATCCGTTGTCGTACGAACGACTCTTGATTCACCATCTTCTTACTCTGCTCCATTTCAGGCATTCTTTTGAACTGGGTTAGTACACGACGCGCCGCCATGGCATCGGGCCACACCTCCGGCTGTGCTTCGTAAGGGCTGTATACGATTGCGCAGGCGTCGATACCGCATAGAGTACTAAGCTCACTAACTTTCTTCATTAAACCTTTCTTTCGTTTCTTAAAAGTTGCTTTACGGGCTGAGTCATTGGAGATGAAAGCAAGCTTTACTTTCTTCCTCGTCATGGAGCACTCTGGTAAATGGGATTTTCAGGTGGTGAATTATATACAGTGAATGGATTAGGGTTTTCATGGAGAGTTAATATGGGAGATTTGGTTGGTAATTTTATGTTTTAAGTAGGCTTAATTATATGATATTCTATAAATTTACTGCTTGATATTTCTTGATGATTTTACTTAATAAATTTATTTAATATAACGATAACAAAAAAAGTATATGACAATGGGATCGCTAAAAAATTATTATTATATCGAGAATAATAATATTTAGGATATAATTAATCATTTGGAAGGTTTATTAAGAAATCAAATTGTATTAAAAAGTTCATGAAACAATACTACCTTTTGAGGTACATAAATGACCAATTCAACATTATTCAATAATTTTATTCTTATTTAAAATAAACTATAATGCAAAAAACATTTCATCATCACTATGGCCAAAATGAATCAGAAAAATTTTAATAGTTTTAGAAATATTTAATTAAATCTATAAATGAAGGAATAAAATACCAAAATGAATATATATTTGTAATATTTAAAATATATAGTGATAATGAAATGGTAAAATAATATATAGGATATGTATCTGATTGAGGAGAAATAAGTAATTTAAAGGTATTAGTTAATGACATCATTATAATAGCATTTAGTATTATATTAATATGGTATTTTCTTTGTATAGAAAGCAATAACCAGTTATTGCTGAAAAGTTAAACCATAGCAAATTGACAATTCTTAGATTAATATCCAGATCCGTACATTGTCTTTCCGGCGGCCGGAGTAACCCGAAATCCAGCGCAAGTTTGATTAAGATCTGGCAATGGCCGCCGCCAATTTAACAAAGTATTCTGTCCCGATGACTTCAGGTACTTATTTCTTCTGCGATTTTTGTTCTTGAAGCGGTTTTAATTGTAGCGGGATGGATATTCGATGAAACTAGAATGGTGATCTGAGCATGTTCGATCAAATTCCTTTGAGAAAATTGATCACTTATATGTAATCTTGGACGTGCAGTGGTTTGGAGTTTTTGATGAATCCCCAATCGTTCAATTAGGGCTTAGTAAAGAGAGTTGTTTTCTAAGTCACAAAATCGTTCAATTAGGGCTTTAGTGTGATAATATATATATCAATCATCCGCAATATTTAAAAATAAAAATTTAATATGTATAATGGAATATCAATATTTATTAATTAATCATATACTATAAATATATGATATAATGTAATTGTTTAAATTAAATATGTAATAAAAATAAACAATTATGAGTAAAATAATTTTTAAATATAATATTGGACGCATATATTATAGGTTTGATATGGGAAAGAGTGTTCAGCAAAACACTAATTTCTTAAAAGTTGAGTGCCCACTGAAGAAAATGAGTTCAAAAAATATGTATTGTCAAAGATAGTCGAAAATAACTAACGATTTCACAAAATAATCTACCAAAATTACATTGAAATAACTAACGATTTCACAAAATATATTTTTAGCCCATGCATGTATTTGATCAAATTCACAATTTCAATATTTTTTTTACCAATTTCCGTAAATTTGGAGTTTTTATTGTCCAATTTTGCAAAACACATTATATGTTTTGGATAAAAGTATCAAGTCATTTATACCGTTCGGATAACTTGGATACCTTGACATTGGGTACGTTTGGAACAACGTTTGGCAAATAGCGGTGAGGTGAGATGATTATACTGTGCTGTGAGGTGAACTGATAGTGATTTTTAAAAACTGTTTTTGAAACAGTGGTGCAGTGATCGTGATGTCATAAAATGATTTTTTTGCCTTTATTTTTAAATAATTGTTTATAACTTAAAAATTATATTTCATATTATTTTATGATAAATTCGTTATTTCAAAACTACATTTTTAAATTGTTATATATATTTTTATAATTTGAACACATAATTGATAAAATATAAGAAGTTATTGATCAAAATTATTTTTTTAAAAAAATAAACTATAATTTATCAAGAGTAAAATTGACATTTGACAGGTGCGTTCTGGTGGTCGTTGGGTTAACCTAGCTGTGAACTCACCGATGTTTTCTGCAGTCACACGAACACAATTATTAATGATGTTTGGTAAAAGTAAAATAAAACTACGGTACGTTCACCGCACCGGGCTGTGGACTGGGTTTCCAAACATCACCATTATAGCACCAATTTTCTATTAATTAATTAATCGATTTTCGGTTTGTAGAATTGAAATCGAAATTCACAAATTATACAAATTGGATACATTTAGTTTGAAAAGTTATACAAATTTGTGAATCGTGTATAGAAATATAATATAGTTTGCTTTTTTTATCGGTCAAAAGTTTTATAGAATTTAAAAAATGTACAAAAAATTCATTTATTACAAAAATACAATTCTAATAGTTAAGATAAGTTCTCAAAATCATTCGTAAAAATTTAGTCTCTCAACGTTTCAAAATTGAGTGTAATCAACTCCCAATGTGGCACGGCACATACAATACATTTTGTTACATTATTTGCAATCAACATGCATTGACTTTATGTGCGCAAACGTTGAAGTTCTTTCTCTACATCAATTATTGAGGGAAATATATATATCTCATTTTCTTAATTTGCTTAGAAAAACAATAATCCATGATTCACATATCTCATCTCAAATTAATGTAAATTATGTTTTACATCGTAGTTTGTAAATATCTAAATAATACTCAGATTGTAAATTAATACGTCATAATAATACAAAACATTTTGAGTTTTTAATACATAATTTGTGAACTTTAAGACTTGGATAATTTCCGAACTTTAAATATCTAAAGGCTATAATTTGTGTACTTTGAGAGTAAATTACGCAAAGTATCATATACTTGGAAAAATAATATTATTTCAAAAGATGTGGATCAACATAATATCATTTAGAAGCTCAACAATCATAATTAAACTTCAATGGTGCTTTTATATGACCAATAATAAACGATATTAAATTTGGAACAAAATATTGTTTGAATATTATCATATTTACAATTTAATAATTTGGAGGGTATCTTGTTTAAGAGAAAATAAGTGGTCTCCAATTTTTAAATTAGTGTAAATTTGATATCCCAAAATTTCTAAATTACATGCGAAGCACCCGAAGTTTCAAAATTATTCAAGAATAACTCTCGAGTGAATAATAGTTGATTTCATTATTTTTCGTGTGAGTGATTCTGATAATTTATATGTGTTTTAAAATTTTTCAAAGTTTGGAAATATAATCATTACATATTTTCAAGGTTAACCAGTCAAATATAAACTATTGATGCATTAAAATATTAATGAGTGTTAGAATTAAATATAAACGGTTTTGAAAATTCGATGATCAACCATTTAATTCTTAAACTTTGAAGGTATATAGAACTTTTAAAGTTGATGGTTAACAATACATATTATTTCAACTTCCCACTTTACATTCAATTTTCTTTTGAACACTACTTTTAAACTATTTTAAAATTTGGAGCTATTGAACACCACTCAAGCTGTTAACCAAGTTCGTGGGCAAAACACACAGGGGAATTTGCAAAGTAGCTCACTGCAGAAAATCCGTTTGCCAAATAGACCGTGTTAGTATAACATTAGCTAAATAATTCCTATTCTTAATTTATTTGTCAAATAACCTCCATTGGTATATTTCAAATAAAAATAAATCAAATAATTAAATATTAAATATATATTTTAATAAAAAATACATATTAAATTAAAATACAATATATTAACATCGAATTTAATACATTTACGTTGTAAAATAAATTAAACTAGTTTAACGAAAATAGTAAGAATTTGGTAAATTGAATTAAATTACGATTGAAAATATTATATCGAACGAAACGTGAGCGAATCGACCGATATATCGGTCATACGCTCCGAATCAGAATATATACATTTTTCATATTGATCAATATTGATGAGACCCTCGGAACCCGGTATCCTGAACATGGTCAGGGCCAAGCATAGTCATGCCAGCCCGAGTGACATAAGTCGAACTTGGAGACCTAGATCCAGCTCATGTGAATGGACGGCCCAGCGAGAACAGTCGGGCCCGAAGGCCCATTCTTATAGATCGAGACCGATCGATAGAGTCATGCATTCTCCTCCTCGTCAGGATCGATCGATCCACATTGCACAGACTATGCTTCGGGCCATCCACATTCCTCAACATGTGACAACAACCTCTGACATTCCTATCAGAGGCAGGTCTGACGGAGTCGTACGAACCTACTTTTGGTCTGGAGATAGCCGACTAGTAGCGCCGAAAGGCCTAGCGTCGTGCAGCCGCATAAAGTCATGCCCGACGGCTGTCCCGCCCGACACTAGTCGACCTAGCCGCAGGGGACAAGCACAAAACGACACTCTACTGTTCACGCAACATAAAGGCGTATAAAAGGGACACTTGGGAAGCAAAGGAAAGAATCCGCTTTTTTCTTTTCTTATTGGCCGGCTATCGATTTGTTTTCGATAAGCTTTCTTGCTCTCGTTGTCTAAAGAACAAACATGATATTTGTAATTAACAACTTGCTTATTGAATCGACTAAAAGCATTTTTAGCTTTTAGTCAAGTGGTTTTTTCCCCAATCTTTTGGGGTTTTCCACCCTAAAATTGCATTGTCCCTTCTATATTTGATTCATAATCGTCTTCCAAATATTAAATAAATTACAACCGAGTTCGTCTTGCAATAAATCGGACGACTGTTGACACCCCCGGTTTTTGGACGACTACAAATATGTAAAATACAAGGGGGTACCGGACCTGATATTTTTGACATACCCAGAAAAACCCGAGATCCGACCCAATAACAAGATGCCGGGAGTTATCTAACAAAACAACGATCGATATGAAATTATATATTTTTATTCGGATCGTGTGACTGATATATCGTTCGATACTTGGTATTTCACGTTTTGTTCGATATAATATTTTATCAATATTTTCAATCGTAATTTAATTCAATTTACCAAATTCTTACTATTTTCGTTAAACTATATTAAAATATATTTAACATAAATATCAATATATTAACATCGAATTTACTCTTACTAACGTGAATTTAATACATTTACGTAGTAAAATAAAATAAAATAGTTTAATGAAACTCGTAAGAATTTAGTAAATTGAATTAAATTCCGATTGAAAATATTATATCGAACGAAAAGTGAAATACCGAGTATCGACCGATATCATACGCCTCAAATCNAAGGTTTATTAAGAAATCAAATTGTATTAAAAAGTTCATGAAACAATACTACCTTTTGAGGTACATAAATGACCAATTCAACATTATTCAATAATTTTATTCTTATTTAAAATAAACTATAATGCAAAAAACATTTCATCATCACTATGGCCAAAATGAATCAGAAAAATTTTAATAGTTTTAGAAATATTTAATTAAATCTATAAATGAAGGAATAAAATACCAAAATGAATATATATTTGTAATATTTAAAATATATAGTGATAATGAAATGGTAAAATAATATATAGGATATGTATCTGATTGAGGAGAAATAAGTAATTTAAAGGTATTAGTTAATGACATCATTATAATAGCATTTAGTATTATATTAATATGGTATTTTCTTTGTATAGAAAGCAATAACCAGTTATTGCTGAAAAGTTAAACCATAGCAAATTGACAATTCTTAGATTAATATCCAGATCCGTACATTGTCTTTCCGGCGGCCGGAGTAACCCGAAATCCAGCGCAAGTTTGATTAAGATCTGGGAATGGCCGCCGCCAATTTAACAAAGTATTCTGTCCCGATGACTTCAGGTACTTATTTCTTCTGCGATTTTTGTTCTTGAAGCGGTTTTAATTGTAGCGGGATATTCGATGAAACTAGAATGGTGATCTGAGCATGTTCGATCAAATTCCTTTGAGAAAATTGATCACTTATATGTAATCTTGGACGTGCAGTGGTTTGGAGTTTTTGATGAATCCCCAATCGTTCAATTAGGGCTTAGTAAAGAGAGTTGTTTTCTAAGTCACAAAATCGGTCAATTAGGGCTTTAGTGTGATAATATATATATCAATCATCCGCAATATTTAAAAATAAAAATTTAATATGTATAATAAATTTATTTTTATTTAATATTTAAATATAAAATTATAATGTAAAATAATTTTTAAATATAATATTGTACACGTTTATTATAGGTTTGATATGAGAACGAGTGTTCGACAAAACACGAATTTCTTAAAAGTTGAGTGCCCACCGAAGAAAATGAGTTCAAAAATATGTATTGTCAAAGATAGT
This sequence comes from Utricularia reniformis, assembly GCA_009725065.1. NCBI lineage: Eukaryota > Viridiplantae > Streptophyta > Magnoliopsida > Lamiales > Lentibulariaceae > Utricularia > Utricularia reniformis. The sequence goes on from RWGZ01001092.1 coordinate 984,036, forward strand.
CGAAAATAACTAACGATTTCACAAAATAATCTAGCAAAATTACATTGAAATATATTTTAGTATTTTACATTTTCAAATAAAATTAAGCAAACAAGACATAAGAAGAATCTCATTTGAAATCATTTGAGTTGAGGTGACTGTACTGTGCTATGAGGTGAACTGATCGTGATTTTAAAAAACTGTTTTTGAAACAGTAGTGCAGTGATCGTGATGTCATAAAATAACTTTTTTGCCCTTATTTTTAAATAATTTTTTATAACTTAAAAATTATATTTCATATTATTTTATGATAAATTCGTTATTTCAAAACTACATTTTAAAATTGTTATATATATTTTTATAATTTGAACACATAATTGATAAATATAAGAAGTTATTGATCAAAATTATTTTTTTAAAAAAATAAACTATAATTTATCAAGAGTAAAATTGATATTTAACAGATGCGTTCTGGTGGCCGTTGGGTTAACCTAGCTGTGAACTCACCGCTATTTTCTGCGGTCACACGAACGCAATTATTAATGATGTTTAGTAAAAGTAGAATACAATTACGGTACGTTCACCGCACCGGGCGGTGGACTGAGTTTCCAAACATCACCATTATAGCACCAATTTTCTATTAATTAATTAATCGATTTTCGGTTTGTAGAATTGAAATCGAAATTCACAAATTATACAAATTGGATACATTTAGTTTGAAAAGTTATACAGATTTGTGAATCGTGTATAGAAATATAATATAGTTTGCTTTTTTTATCGGTCAAAAGTTTTATAGAATTTAAAAAATGTACAAAAAATTCATTTATTACAAAAATACAATTCTAATAGTTAAGATAAGTTCTCAAAATCATTCGTAAAAATTTAGTCTCTCAACGTTTCAAAATTGAGTGTAATCAACTCCCAATGTGGCACGGCACGGCACATACAATACATTTTGTTACATTATTTGCAATCAACATGCATTGACTTTATGTGCGCAAACGTTGAAGTTCTTTCACTACATCAATTATTGAGGGAAATATATATATCTCATTTTCTTAATTTGCTTAGAAAAACAATAATCCATGATTCACATATCTCATCTCAAATTAATGTAAATTATGTTTTACATCGTAGTTTGTAAATATCTAAATAATACTCAGATTGTAAATTAATACGTCATAATAATACAAAACATTTTGAGTTTTTAATACATAATTTGTGAACTTTAAGACTTGGATAATTTCCGAACTTTAAATATCTAAAGGCTATAATTTGTGTACTTTGAGAGTAAATTACGCAAAGTATCATATACTTGGAAAAATAATATTATTTCAAAAGATGTGGATCAACATAATATCATTTAGAAGCTCAACAATCATAATTAAACTTCAATGGTGCTTTTATATGACCAATAATAAACGATATTAAATTTGGAACAAAATATTGTTTGAATATTATCATATTTACAATTTAATAATTTGGAGGGTATCTTGTTTAAGAGAAAATAAGTGGTCTCCAATTTTTAAATTAGTGTAAATTTGATATCCCAAAATTTCTAAATTACATGCGAAGCACCCGAAGTTTCAAAATTATTCAAGAATAACTCTCGAGTGAATAATAGTTGATTTCATTATTTTTCGTGTGAGTGATTCTGATAATTTATATGTGTTTTAAAATTTTTCAAAGTTTGGAAATATAATCATTACATATTTTCAAGGTTAACCAGTCAAATATAAACTATTGATGCATTAAAATATTAATGAGTGTTAGAATTAAATATAAACGGTTTTGAAAATTCGATGATCAACCATTTAATTCTTAAACTTTGAAGGTATATAGAACTTTTAAAGTTGATGGTTAACAATACATATTATTTCAACTTCCCACTTTACATTCAATTTTCTTTTGAACACTACTTTTAAACTATTTTAAAATTTGGAGCTATTGAACACCACTCATGCTGTTAACTTTCAAGTTCGTGGGCAAAACGCACGGGGGAATTTGCAAAATAGCTCACTGCAAAAAATCCGTTTGCCAAATAGACCGTGTTAGTATAACATTAGCTAAATAATTCGTATTCCTAATTTATTTGTCAAATAACCTCCATTGGTATATTTCAAATAAAAATAAATCAAATAATTAAATATTAAATATATATTTTAATTAAAAATACATATTAAATTAAAATACAATATATTAACATCGAATTTAATACATTTACATTGTAAAATAAATTAAACTAGTTTAACGAAAATAGTAAGAATTTGGTAAATTGAATTAAATTACGATTGAAAATATTATATCGAACGAAACGTGAGCGTATCGACCGATATATCGGTCATACGCTCCGAATCAGAATATATACATTTTTCATATTGGTCAATATTGATGAGACCCTCGGAACCCGGTATCCCGAACCTGGTCAGGGCCAAGTATAGTCATGCCAGCCCGAGTGACATAAACCGAACTTGGAGGCCCAGATCCAACTCATGTGAATGGAAGGCCCAGCGAGAACAGTTGGGCCCGAAGGCCCATTCTTATAGATCGGGACCGATCGATAGAGTCATGCATTCTCCTCCTCGTCAAGATCGATCGATCCACATCGCACAGACTATACTTCGGGCCATCCACATTCCTCAACATGTGACAACAACCTCTGACAATATATCAGAGGCAGGTCTTACGGAGTCGTACAAACCTCCTTTTGGTCTGGAGATAGCCGACTAGTAGCGCCGAAAGGCCTAGTGTCGTGCAACCGCATAAAGTCATGCCCGGCGGCTGTCCCGCCCGACACGAGCCGACCTAGCCGCAGGGGACAAGCACAAAACGACACCCTACTGTTCACGCAGTACAAAGGCGTATAAAAGGGACACTTGGGAAGCAAAAGAAAGAATCCTCTTTTTTCTCTTTTTATTGGCCGGCTATCGATTTGTTTTCGATAAACTTTCTTCCCCTCGTTGTCTAAAGAACAAACATGGTATTTGTAATTAACAACTTGCTTATTGAATCGACTAAGGGCATTTTTAGCTTTTAGTCAAGTGGTTTTTTCCCAAATCTTTTGGGGTTTTCCACCCTAAAATTGTATTGTCCCTTCTATATTTGATTCATAATCGTCTTCCACATATTAAATAAATTACAACCGAGTTCGTCTTGCAACAAACCGGACGACTGTTGACACCCCCGGTTTTTGGACCACCACAAATATGTAAAATACAAGGGGGTACCGGACCGGATATTTTTGACATACCCAGAAAAACCCGAGATCCGATCCAATAACAATATACCGGGAGTTATCTAACAAAACAACGATCGATATGAAATTATATATTTTGATTCGGGTCGTGTGACTGATATATCGTTCGATACTTGGTATTTCACGTTTTGTTCGATATAAAATTTTATCAATATTTTCAATCGTAATTTAATTCAATTTACCAAATTATTACTATTTTCGTTAAACTATATTAAAATATATTTAACATAAATATCAATATATTAACATTGAATTTACTCTTACTAACGTGAATTTAATACATTTACGTTGTAAAATAAAATAAAATAGTTTAATGAAAATCGTAAGAATTTAGTAAATTGAATTAAATTCCGATTGAAAATATTATATCGAACGAAAAGTGAAATTCCGAGTATCGACCGATATCATACGCCTCAAATCGGAATATATATTTTCATATCGATTGATATGTGAAATATTGGGGCATCGTTGTTATGTCCGATAACTCCCGATATCTTGTTATTGGGTCGGATCTCAGGTTTTTCTGGGTATGTCAAAAATACCCGGTCCGGTACCTCCTTGTATTTTACATATTGATCAATATGAAAAATATATATATTCCGATTCGTAGTGTATGACAAATATATCGGGTGATACGCTCACGTTTCGTTCAATATAATATTTTCAATCGTAATTTAATTCAATTTAAATTCGATGTTAATATATTGTATTTTAATTTAATATGTATTTTTAATTAAAATATATATTTAATGTTTAATTATTTGATTTATTTTTATTTGAAATATACAAATGTAGATTATTTGATAAATAAATTAAGAATACGAGTTATGTAGCCAGCTTTATATTGACACTAATATTTATATAAATGTAGGTTATTTTGCAAATTTCCCCAAAACGCACTAATTCAATAATATTTATTTTTCTAATAATTCCACAATATTCAGCTTTTTTTATTTACCAAACGTAAATTACGTAATATGCATAATTATGCACATCTGGGTCAAGATTTGGTTTTAAAATGGGCCAATACTATACTGGGCATATACATACCGGCGTAGTAAGCCCAGTTAGAGGCTGCTTCCTCCCAACCCATAGTACTGATACATTGGGCTTATTTTGTCAAGCATCAGTTTTGCTATACATTTTACAGGTAATAATTTTTTATAAAAAATATGATCCATATATACTTTTATTTTTTTAGTTCAAGTCCACAAATTAAAAAATTAAATATTATATTATATTATATTTTGCAATCATATTGATTGTATTATTGTTTTTGGAAGATGGTTTCATTCATTGAAATGAAGAAAACAAACTAATAAAAGTATTTTAAAATAACTAAGAGTGTGTTCTGCACAAATTATAAAAAATAATTTATATAAAAAATAGAAACGAAAATAGAAATACAAATTAAGAAGTGTTCTGTAATATTTTTAGAATGCATAAATAATGTATATAAATTATGAAATGTTCTGTTGTATAAATAGAATGATAATTTATTAATTAACCAAAGTACTTTTGTACCCTTAGACTTAATTCAATAATAATTGATTAATCGAAACTCCATCTTATTGACAAAAAATATAATATTCAACAAGATTATCATCGAGATGATGACCTAGATTCGTAACGTCGATTACGCCATATTTGCTCAGTAATGTTATCACGAATGATTTGCATTGTGCCATCACAATATTCTTCAACCAAGTCATCAATATCGATGATTTCATCACTTGTGTCCACATTATTTCTATCTTTATTTTTGTATTCATCCAACATCCTTCCATCGTCGGCGGCATCTATGTATCGAAGAAAATTATTTAAAAGTGATATTTTAGTCATTTTAGATACTAAGAAGTAGAAGTTGAAACTAGAAATAAAATTTATGTTGTTTTTTATTTGTAGTGATAAAATTAAAAAGTATGAATTTTACTTCTAGAAAAGTTAAATGAGAAATAAAATATGTTACTCCTGAATTTCTACTTTCTAGAATGAAAAAACAAAAATTTAAGTTGGGCAGAACATACCCTAATTCTTATTTCTCTATAAATTACCAATAAGTATAATCAAATTTAGAAAGTAACTTTACATTTTTGCACTAAAATTGAATTTATAAATTACAATCGTTTTGAAAATGCGACATATAGTGTTTCAATACCGTTTCGTGACTTACCAAACGTAAATTACGTAACATACAGTGTTCTGATACAAAGTAAAATTAAATAATATATGCATTCCAAATTCACAACTTGTTTTTAGAAAAACAATGATGCNCCCACGTCCTGTAACCGCCTCTGACAAGTTTGTTAGAGGTTGTTATCGCAGGATGTAAAACGAGGCTGGGACCGAGGCGTGGTCTGCGTGATTGGGCCCGAAGCATGATAAACGTGATAGGGCCCGAAGCGTGGAACGCGTGAGCCTGTAACCGTTTTGTAACCGTTCGGACCGAACCCCGGAGCCAGCTGGCAGATAACGCTTTTATTTACTAAGGTTATCTTCGGTCCTCTGTGTTGAACATCGGGCCGCTCTTCCTAAAGGTGTAGGTGGGCTATAAGAGTTCGTTTTGATTATTTAAGTCGGCCCAACTGTTATCGGGCCTCACCCATTACAGGGTACCCGGTCCTAGAGTTCTCATCATCTATTTTCTAGAATGAAAAAACAGAAATTTAAGTTGGGCAGAACATACCATAATTCTTATTTCTCTATAAATTACCAATAAGTATAATCAAATTTAGAAAGTAACTTTACATTTTTGCACTAAAATTGAATTTCTAAATTACAATCGCTTTGAAAATGCGACATATAGTGTTTCAATACCGTTTCGTGACTTACCAAACGTAAATTACGTAACATACAGTGTTCTGATACAAAGTAAAATTAAATAATATATGCATTCCAAATTCACAACTTGTTTTTAGAAAAACATTGATGCACTATTCGTAACATATTGGGTTTGTTTGGTTCAGATTTTTAAAATTGTGGGGTGTGGTGAGCTGTGGTGAAGTGTGGTGAGGTGTGGTGGTATGTGATAATCGTGAATTTGTAAGTATGTTTGGTAAAATTGCGATATTATGATCGTGATTTATGTAAAAATACTAATATATCCTTATATATCTAAAATAATAAATATAATTATATTATAATTAATAGAAGTAAGGGTAAATGAGTCTTTTCCAAAATCACGATGAGGTCACAGCTGTGATTTTAATAGCTGTGATGATATCGTGATTTTTTAACGATTATCACATCGCAATTAACCTTATGTTTTGTGCGCATTAAAAAAATCACGATTTCAACATCTCACCGCACCTCACCGTTGTTTTAATCGGGATACCAAACAAACTCATTGTGTTGAGTGGAGAAAAACGATATGAAAAAAACGATGTATTTTTACATATATACGAATGAATTTTGGGAGTCGGTCTATATAAGTATTGGTCAATGTCATTATATGAAATCAGATAGAGATACACGTGATTATGTTCCCTAACTATGTGATAATGATGTAATTAACTACACTTTGGCTATCGTTCTCACGATAATCCATTGCCCTTTTTTAATGTGTTTTGTCATTACTCGCATTATTTATAAAATATTAAACAATAAAGTATTTTGAAACCTCTAATTATTTCTAATATAATATATATACATAAAATATACACTAATTACATATTTGTATTTAGAAAAAAGGTGAGAAACTATAGGACGCGTGATAATGTTTTATTCTTTAGGTTATCATCATTAGTAATTGCCTTTATATAGTCAAAAGTGACAATGTGTGAAAAGATGGGCGAGCCCATATGGTCTAATTGTAATTGAATTATTGCTTGAATTTAGACGTGCCAACCCAAAATCCGATATTTTTTGTACGGGTTTGGGTTGATTTTAATGACCCGAAAAAGTTATTATAATGTATTGTTGTATAGATAATTGGATCACAAAATAAGGTATGGACACTAGTTACATGATTTAGATGCTAATCCTTAAATGAGTTTTACACATATCCATCGTAAAAATGAAGAAATTTACACTTTCATTGTTCTTATCATATGAAACGAGAGACTTTAGAACGACGCCGTATTATAAATATGTTATTTTAAAATTATATCTCTATTTTAAATACACATATAATTAGTTTTAAATGGAATAGCTCATTTTTTACATACATATATAGAAATTCAGGATCGATGGAGTATTTGTATATCTAAGCCAATAAAAATGATCATATTTTAGGGTTTAGGTCACAAACATTATTAAGCTATTAATATTTTTTAATTAAGTTTCCTTCAGTCGGTACTAGTAATATTCTTTAATCTGTAAAAGAATTATAATGTTTTTCGAAATATTAACAATAATAATAATGCAACTAATAGAATAATTGCGCAGTTACATCATGATTGTCATTATTGATTATTTAAAAATAGTCTTAACAAATAATATAGGGTTAGGATGCAATTAATCCGGTCCCATTTAAAAGACAAATCATGTGCAGATTTTAATGACTAGAACAAACTGTTTAGAAATTTAGATAGTGACCTTGTAGTAGGAATTTGATTAGCAAATTAATTATAATATTTACATCACTCTAATCAAGTTGGATTAGTTGTCCTAATCCATGTGGGACAAACCGAATTCAACCAAAGAAATGTCTATAATAATAATGTTAAATTCTTATTAACAATTTTTAGAAATTGAAATCAATCAATTGATTCTTTACGTTATTATAAATTCCTTTAACTCAAAACTATCATCTCCATATCAAACTTTCAATTAAATAAACATAAGTTAATATTAAATACAATAAATATCATAAAAATGATTTGATTTTCTTAATTAAATCGCAATGAATGTCGCTTGTGGTACAACAAAACGATGTTGTACTTAAGAACAATTCGACGAAATCGATGTCTTACACTATACACATAACAAATTCTCTTACTAAATATTAATGGTCATGTAGATGAACTTAGAATCAAAAGAAAAAAATTAACTCAGAATATAAATATTTTCTCTATTTCTAACTCACCTTTATCCACACTAGGGCAAGGGCACTATTATATAATACATCATATCCACTCACACAGAGAAAATAGTGAATTGAAATTAGTGGACAGAAATATTCTTATACATAAATATAATAATTATTACTATTCGTATACTAATAAAATAACTAAAACTTTAAAATATATTATACAATAATATCATGTATATATGTTTACACTTTTCTATGGATATTGTGTAAAATAGTGTGAATTTTAACCCTCTTATGTTTTTTATTGTCATTCACGTTTAGGAAACACGAGCATTGAATATTGTTTTGACTCGCGTTTGGCAAAAGCGAGCCACTTTTGCCAAAAGCGACTCAACTTTGTTAACGCGATTTGTCAAATTTAATATTTTTTATAAAAATTTTAGTTTATATTATATTATATTTTTAATAATATGGATGTTTTTAATTTCGTAATAAATATATTCATTTTACATAATACATTATTGCTTTATTGACATAACTCGTATATCTAAAAAAATAAACATATGAAAAATTGTTAAACTTTTGTAGTGTGTTTTACAAACCCAATATAAATAATTTATATCATACTAAATTTATACCACAATCAATCTACTTTGTCGTTCTTATATTTTTTTGTATTTTCGTAGTCAATAAAACATTGGTGTATTATATGTTATATTATAGAAATATGTTTATTGTGAAATTATATATATCAAGATTATTTACACTCGTATAGAATACGATAAATCATTAGTTGAAGATGAAAATATGATATAAATTAAAAATTATATAAAAAATTATTAAAAAATATTAAATTTGATCAATCGAGTTTGGCAAAAACGACTCATGTTTGCCAAAAGCGAGTCACTTTTGCCAAATGTGAATCGCCTTTGCAAAAAACGATTGCCCCACTCGCGTTTGGGAAATGCAAATCACCATAAAAAACATAAAATTCAGCATATTTTACACAATATCCCCACTTTTCTAATAGTACAACATTTTTTCAAGTCGAACCCGTTCACGAGTTGACGAGAAGAGGAACACTAAAAACCAATGAAAAAACAAGTAAAATCTAGATTCTACTATACCTGGGCTTAGAAATTCGAATTAGACAGAGTATTAGGTTTTTATTACATCGGGATCGGAAACTCGGAGATTTTAGACTCCGGCATAAGGCATTGGTTTAGGCAAGCCTTCAACGATTCCACAAAGAAGCTGTGATTCAGGAATGTTGTACTCATCTCTTAAAGATAATGCCGGTGATAGAACACTGAAGTAAAGTTGCTGTCCTAAGTAGTTCATTTCCAATGAAGTTGATCTCAAGTTCCACATTCCCGCGTTGTCGAGTGTCGTCATCACTGCAGCCCACCCATTCGGATAGACATGGATTGTGTTCCGACTAACGGCATCGATCAGATTGTAGTTCTTGCGTTTTTCCGGTGACCATTTTCCAGGCTCAATCCTGTTTTTCCAAAGTCATCAACTTAGGGTTATATCATTAATCACCGAATATGATTACTTACGCAACGGCGAAGAACGAATATCCAGATAAATGCCAGGATTGAACGGTGTTGGCATTGTTTTCGATGATGATTTCGACGAAATTACGGAAAGTTCCGTTTAAGACAATGGGAGCAATGGTGATCTTGTTACCTGCAATATCTTTAGGGTCATCAGGGATGATATCATACTTAAATACCTTCTCTGCAAGTCCAAAATATTCAGCTAACTTCAATGGCGTTTTCGGGTCAGTATGCGAGACGCCATTGACGAAATATCTAAGCTTTCCATCTACATTTCCGGCGCCATTAACCAACTTAATCGTACGTGTGATATCAATCTTTCCATAATGATATGATCCTTGTGGATTCGGGCGAGCTGCGCTAGCGGTTAGATTCCATCCGAACGATTGGAATTGGTTTAACGACCACTCCCACCCTTCCGGAGCTGACGGAAGCACAGATGATGCCGTTGTATTGCTACCGTTGTAACGAATAATCGCAGTGGTTGTTAACACAGTTTCCGTAAACCTCGTCGAAGCGACGAAGTAATAGTCCTTCGGTGGCTGATCAGCCGTGACGAGAACTGAATAGCATTGCCCTAAATGCAAGTCAAGAGAATCGTACACATTTTGAACGGTGTGCGAGCCTTCAATTTCTACCAATTTCATTGTATGTCCCTGAACCCTAAAATTGATCGAATTCTTCATCCCCAAATTACAAACCCTAAATCTATGCGTTTTTCCAGATTCCATTGTGAACATCGCTTCCTTCAATCCATTCTTCCCGTTGATAATCAACCCGTCCGGAAGACCTAAGGTTAGGCCATCATCCAGTTGCTTTTTCAACGACGCTGCTCCTTTCTTATACCAGTCTCCGACGAGGACATTATATTCAGCGTGCGGCCAATCAAACGGTACCGGAATAAGCTCACGGCTGTGAATTGAAATCGGACCATACCCACCGGCGGCGCGATGCAGACTAGTCGTCGGGTAATAGTAATAAGTTCCAATTTGATCTTTAACCTGGAATTTAAAGGTATAATTCGTTCCCGGCTGAATTGGGCAGGTAGTACCCAAAACCCCCTCCTGCCATGAATTCTTCCTCTGCTGAATCCCGTTCCAGGTAAACAACAATGGCTCATCAAGTTTATTGAAAACATTAACTACAATGTTGTTGTTTGATGTACAATTGATCCAAGGACCTGGAAACTGGCCATTAATGGTGATTACTTGCTGTGGAACACCTAATGGAGAAAGGGTTTCGTATTTTACATCCCAATTGTAGAAAAAATAGGGATCTTCTGAAATGACCAACCCTAATCCTAAGAACACCAGAACCAAAAAAAAAGTATGTTTCTCCATTTTTTGATTGTTTTGAGAGATGGGTAAAGATTTTCGTTGCTTATATTTGAAATTTTGACCGGTTTAGACCTCAAGAATATCAGGAGATGTCCGTATTCTCCGTTGCAGAGTTTTTCTCTGCAACAAACCTTCTTCATCTACCCCTTGACAATTAATTTAAACCTATTCTGGTTTCAAATTGAAAATATTGTCTTTTTATAGAAAATGAATATAATTATTTACAATCTTTCAAATTCAAATATGGATCATGATTATTTAACACATTCCTAGTCTTAATCAAATAGTCAATGTTTATTTTTGGCAAAAAATCACAATGTGACAATTATCGGACCTAGGTGTTGAAATAATAAAATTATCACACATAGGAAATTGAATTTGGTATTTATTGGTTTAAAATAGTGAATATTGAATATAGTAAATAACTTGTTCAAGTCTTTTATGGTACGATCATCACTCTCTTATACATTATATCTGAGATTACACTTCTCACGTAAATTGATCCGATTTTATAAATTTAACATTAGGTACGGCAAAATTTCCGATTCAACTAGAAACCATAGACTCGGCCCCTTTGTTAGCTTTATTGATCACATGGAATATGCTAAATCTCATTTTTATTCATTCAATTGTTTAGATTTACACCATACATCATTTATCTAAAAACATGATAAATCACATATTAAAAATATTATTTGATTACATTTCTTTTATAATGACTGCAATTGTCAATATTAATTGGGTGTACTTGATTATAATGTTTTGAGATAAAATACTTAAATTGAAAAATAAAAAATCTTGAAGGACAAAATATTAATTTTACCATAAGAAGAGTAACTATAACTAGTGATATTGACTATATCACATTTCTATGTAAACCATGGGGGATATTTTGTTATATAGTAACCAAATTTGAAATTAATATATCTAATTTGTATTTTTTTAGTTAATTATGAATTTATAAATAATTTAAAATGGAATTTATCTACGGTCCACATTTTTTGTATCATTGACTTATACAATCAATCAATAAATTCACTCCACAGCTTATCTCTAGCTAACATCAAATCTATTGCACTGTGACTCGACTTATCAAACATCGAATTCAATACGAAAGCAATATATTGTATTGAATTGATAGTTAAACGCTCCGTTCCTTCAAAGATGTTATACGCTGCATAAAAATATGAGATTTAAGAAATTGTTGATGCCAAACATTTTTAAATTTCTAGAATAAGATGAATTTAGATAGAAGTGTGCGCGGATATAATGTATATATGAGACGACAGCGCACCATAAAAGACTTAAACAATACAATTATATAGTTCTCGACATCTCTTATAAGCTAATCCAAGTCATATATCATTTGTGATATGAGATAATTATTTCATATTTAAACATTCCCTAGCAATTTCAACCACCATAAAAGTTGGATTTAACAATTCAAATCGGTGAATTACTAGCCGATCAATCTCATTAAGCCGGAGTCCCCCGTCAAAGTCACTCAGGATTTCGAAACTCGTTCCGATAACATGCTAAATTGATAGAGTTTGGCAAATTTCATATGGGAAGCGTACTCTAGTTTAATGTATAATAATAAAGAGATCGTATTGAAAATATTTAAAGTAATTATTTAATCTGGTCTACGATTATTATTATAAATCAATCCAAATTTCTTCCTACTTCTAATATGTGAAATGATTCATATTTCAACCTTCAACAATATTATTCACATTTCAAAAAAGATTAACATCTCACAAATGTGTTGTTAAATAAACATAATAAATATGTGTTTCGTGTTTTATGGGTTCCAAATCTAATAATGAGGTTTGATCGACATATTTATGAAGTTAGTCCTTATCCAATCATAGGAGAGTGGGTGATTTCTTATTGTGGATAGCAAATACAGCGAAGCGAAGCAATAAAAAATATATTATTTTATTTCTTAATTAAATCCAACATAGTGAATGTTCTTCTTCATGTTCCATTCTTTGACCATGTCATCTAATGAGCGAGCTGTCACGAAATGTTCATTATATTTTATGTAAATACAATTATTTATTAGTCATACGTGTACACATATATTGTCCAGATTATCATAATGTTGATAATTATAAATGTTTAATAGTTGCAATATCCAAAGTTTATTGAAATTCTATTATTGTGTAAAAATTTGGGCAATGCGCAAATTTGGTCATCGTAATTTCATATTTTTGCAATTTTCGTCCTCATACTTTGACAATTGTGTCAAATTAAGTCCATAAACTTTATGTGTGACAAAATTAGTCTTCATATTTTCCCACATTTGGCAAAATTGATCCTCAATATTGTATTTGTGTTGCAAATTTGGTCCCCAAAGTTTGTAATTTGTGCAAATGCTGTCTTTCGACTTTGATAATGACATATTTAGTTATCGTATTTTTATAACTTTTGCAAATTTGGTTTCTGACGCCATTAGTAGTCCCCAAACTTTGTAATTTATGGCGATTTTGGCCCTTCAAGTTATGTATGACTAATTTAGTTCCCAAATTTGGAATATGTGGCAATTTTGGTCTCTAGAGTAAGATTTTGCTAAGTTAGACCTTAAATAATCAGTAATTTGAAACTTTGGTCTTTTTTAACAATGTTTTCATATTGTTGTAGAAATATATGTCGCTTTGGAATATTATGACTTATACGAGACAAATATTGGTAGGTGCCTAATTTAAAATTGGTGTATTAAAAACATCACAAAATTTAATTTTTTGTTTATGCTCTGACTTCATTAACACCACATGCAGAATTTTGTGATGTTTTAAATACAACAATTATAAATTAGACATCCACCAATATTTTGCTCGTACAAGTCATATCGTTCAAAAGCGACATATATTTCTACAACAATATGAAAACATTGTTAAAAATTACTAAAGTTTCAAATTACTGATTACTTAAGGGCTAAATTAGCAAAACCTTACTCTATAGACCAAAATTGCCACATATTCCAAATTTGGGGACTAAATTAGTCATACATAACTTGAAGGACCAAAATCGCCATAAATTACAAAGTTTGGGGACTACTAACGGTGTTAGAGACCAAATATGCCAAAGTTATAAAATTATGATAACCAAATATGTCATTACCAAAGTCGAAAGACTGCATTTGTACAAATTACAAACTTCAGGGAACCAAAATTGCCACACACATACAATATTGAGGACCAATTTTGTCAAATATGTAAAAGTATGAGGACTAATTTTGTCACACATAAAGTTTAGGGAGTTAATTTGCCACAATTGCCAAAGTAAGAGGACCAAAATTGTCAAAATAAAAAACTATGAGTAACAAATGCACCATTTTCTCGTAACAATTTATTGTACTAAATCATTTAACGAGTCAAGAATAATATAACTTTAGATTTCGCTTTTGTATAAAAGTAAGTAAATAGTTAAATTATTAGGGAATCCATTAAAATTCATTGGTATTTATATAGAAGATCAAAATGATGGGTTACTTTGGAACTACAATTGAAAATGCTGTGATGCACGATAACAAAATCGTTATTTTAACGTACATATAAAAAACAAAATAGGGATGTATTCATCTTTAAAAAATCACGAATTCATCAGAATTACTAAAACAACTATGATATGATTGTGATTATGTGAAAGAAATGATATACCTTTAGTTGTAATAATCAAAATATAAATATACTGATTCTTTTATATATGTAATATATTAATAATTTTATATAAATCACTATTACAATTTAACAAATTCACATTTATCTAATCTCAAATTTAACTATCATCATTCACCACTTATTCCAGTAGATCACAATACCACACCTCACCACATATATTTTAAAAGCCGATCATACAAACCTGATATGTAAGTTATCTCGTTTATATAAGTTTTTGAGTTCATTTTTTCATAATTAGATAAATGTTAATCATGTATTTCGTTTTAAAAATTTTGAATACTTTTACATTTTTTGTCTTTTTTGTAACACAAAATATGAAATTCAAAATATTGGTTATACTCTTGATTTTTAGGAAACCCATTTTTGACGTTGCTTTTTCTAAATATTGGGTTTGTTTGGTACCCCGATTAAAACAGCGGTGAGGTGCGGTGAGATGCTGATTTTTTTAATGCGCACAAAACATAAGGTTAATTGCGATTTGATAATCGTTAAAAAATCACGAAATCATCACAGCTGTTAAAACCAGCTGTGGCCTCATCGTGATTTTGGAAAAGACTCATTTACCCTTACTTCTATTAATTATAATATAATTATATTTATTATTATATATATATAAGGGTATATTAGTATTTTTACATAAATCACGATCATAATATCGCAATTTTACCAAACATACTTAAAAATTCACGATCATCATATCTCACCACACCNGCGTTCGTCGGGATCACTTTCATATCCTCTGTCTCTAGGAACAGGGCTTGAGATAGCCGGTGGTTCTGTTCCACTTTTCTCCGCCGTAATTTCCAGTACCACCTTCCTTACGACAGCTTCCAAATCCTGTAATGTGAATGTTGGTGCTGGAAGACTATCGGGAAGCACGTCACTATCATTTGTCGGAGTTACAGTTGCCATGCCTTTGATTATCCTATCCCATGTAGAAAACTCAAATGGGATTAGAAAAAATCGTCCCCACGGACGGCGCCAAACTGTTATGGTCCCTTTTTAGGGGGTACCAACAGTCGTCCGGTTCATTCGATAAACGAACTCGGTTTTGATTTCTTTAAAATGGGGAAGACGATTAAAAGCTAAAAAACCAAAATGAAGACACGGCAATATATAGTGGAAACCCCGTGAATTGGGGTGAAAACCACTCGACTAAGAGCTGATTATGCTCTTAGCCCGCTCACTAATAAAATAAATCAGAGTTCATACAAAACAGGTTAATGAAAATGACGAGGTAAAGAAAGCAGGAAGAATTCGGCAGGGTAACAACCTGTTCTTCTGCGTCCAAAGGGTCATGTCTTTTCCTTCGTCTTGCCATGTATTTATAGAGTTGCTGGCGAGTGTAATCCACGTTCTGTAATCGCCTCTGACAAGTTTGTTAGAGGTTATTATCGCAGGATGTAAAACGAGGCTGGGACCGATGCGTGGTCTACGTGATTGGGCCCGAAGCATGATAAATGTGACAGGGCCCGAAGCGTGGAACGCGTGAGCCTGTAACCGTTTTGTAACTGTTCGGACCGAACCCCGGAGCCAGCTGGCAGATAACGCTTTTATTTACTAAGGTTATCTTCGGTCCTATGTGTTGAACATCGGGCTGCTCTTCGTGAAGGTGTAAGTGGGCTGTAAGTGTTCGTTCTGATTATTTAAGTCGGCCCAACTGCTATCGGGCTTCGCCCACTACAGGGTACCCGGTCCTACAGTTCTCATCACAAATTATAATTATTTATATTTTAAATTAAATATAAAGATTAAAATAATGATAAATGATGTAATCAATTTCTTAAATCAATACAAACCGCATTGTGATTTTAAAAATATGAAACAAATATTTGTTTAAAGAGTATTGTCCGAAAAGTATGACGTGTTAGTTTTACATGTATATCATGTGAGGTGTAATTAATCAATATTCCCTAAAATTAAAAATAACGCGAAATTTAATCAGTCAGACTCAGAAGTNATAATATAATTATATTTATTATTATATATATATAAGGTTATATTAGTATTTTTACATAAATCACGATCATAATATCGCAATTTTACCAAACATACTTAAAAATTCACGATCATCATATCTCACCACACCGTAATTTTAAAAAAGCTGAATCAAACAAACCCATTATGTTCATAAACTTATGTTTGATTTTTCAAATTATAATTATTTCTATTTTAAATTAAATATAAAGATTAAAATAATGATAAATGATGTAATCAATTTCTTAAATCAATACAAACCGCATTGTGATTTTAAAAATATGAAACAAATATTTGTTTAAAGAGTATTGTCCGAAAAGTATGACGTGTTAGTTTTACATGTATATCATGTGAGGTGTAATTAATCAATATTCCCTAAATTTAAAAATAACGCGAAATTTAATCAGTCAGACTCAGAAGTTCAGCTACTGTTGAAACTGTCGGTGTCGGTTATCAATTTTTTTAAGTTTTAAATTTAATTTTAAATAATCTAATATTATTTAATTGTAATCAATTTCTCTCTAATCATTCATTTTCTACGCAATTATATGGACGAAAGAGATTACATCTGGTCTAGTGATTATTGAGCAATCAAGGGCCAAGAATGTTTCTATATCCTCCCGATAATGTCCCTATATGTACTAGAGTTTTAGCTTAAAATAAATAAGGGTAAGAATGTCCAATTAGAGGATTGCGTGATTAGTATCGTTAATTAATTGCAAGTTTACTATAATCACATATGGTACTAATTAAATAAGAGACCAATGTTGGTTAACTTCTTCTCATTAACACAATTATTTTTAACAAATAATTAAAAAATCAATAATTATAATTAGTTAGGAAATCAACTAGCACTTAATATATTAAATAATTATAATTTTCTTTTTTTTGTCTAATTGCTTACTTTGATGTAGACGTAGTTATGAATATGATGATGCTAAGTTAAGATACCTTTTGATGGATAAAGAGTGAAGTCACCTCTTATGAACGCATAAAGAGTGTTTTTTTGAATTTCTAGTTAGTCTAAAAATGAGATATGTTCGATTGGAGTTCAAAAATAAGGAATTGATGATTCGACGGGTTAGTGTGAGCTTATGCACTCTTCGAATATGAATTCATTTTTGAAATATCCTAGATTTCATACTTTAGTGGGTCTCTGAGATATTGATGTTCGATTCGTTTAGAGTTTACCTCGAGTTGAATTTTGGGGTTCTAATCCCTAAAAAATAATATATATTTTACTATAGAATATTATTAACTCAACAAAACATTTAACAAGTTATTAAAAGTTTGATATTTGGTTTTTTATGAATTTAGAGTGAATAGGCTCGATTATTTGTAGACTTAATTATAATTTTTTGAATACTGAGATATATATTAAGAAAACTAAAATTATATCATTTATAAGGGAAGTGAAATTTATTTATTATATTTACTGTTTACTTATTTTATTAATTGAGATTGAAGTTTGAGTACAATTCGAAGTAATGCAAACTGTTAATCAGTGTTAAGATTAAATTAATTACAATTAATATGAATAAGACCATCGACTTTATAAAGCCAGCTCTTCTGTACTGTCTTTCTTGCGCCATCTCTGTGAAGCTTCTCTGTTTTTGTGGTTTTCTCTTCCTTTTAACGTACGGTGTAAACAGAGTCCCTTCTTTTGTACTGGGTTTTTTATATGCTTCGACATTAATGGGCAGGCATTCTTGCTGCTTAAAACAGAAGCTCAGAAAAGGGCTTTGGTCGCCGGAGGAAGATGAGAAACTTGTTAATCATATAACGAAGTACGGCCATGGATGCTGGAGTTCTGTTCCGAAGCTTGCTGGTAATTGTTGGTTTTTGTTCTTTTTGGGGGGAGGGGATGATGGGAATTTAGGGTTCTTGTTTTGAATTTTAATGCATTGAAGGGCTTGGGAGATGTGGAAAAAGCTGCAGATTGAGATGGATAAATTATCTTAGACCGGATTTGAAAAGGGGACCGTTTGCCCAGGAAGAAGAGGATCTGATTGTCGAATTGCATGCTGTTCTTGGTAACAGGTGGTGTTTTTTGATTTCTTGATTCAAAACTTTTCGAATGTTGGTTGATTTTTGGGATTCCGGCGAATTTTCAGGTGGTCGCAAATTGCGGCTCAGTTGCCGGGAAGAACCGATAATGAAATCAAGAACTTGTGGAATTCTTCTTTGAAGAAGAAATTGAGACAGAGAGGCATTGATCCGAATACCCACAAACTCCTGTCGGAGTTAGAAATAAACGACGAAAATGCGGCAGCAACGGCCACAGCCTCTTCCTCCGCCACCAAAGCGTCGGAGGCTTCTACCGAAAGCACAATCCCACGTAATAACCCAGTGACCGTCGACGATTACCCTCCTCTGGAAACTACCGTTTCCAGCGAATTCTTCCTAAATGGGTACATCAACCCCACCGCCACGGCGGCGCTGGCTTCCTCTGATCTTCTCCCGCTGACGAACTTCACCCCAAGTCCATTTTTCACATCATCAAGCTACATCCAAAGCTCAATCACCTCCACACCGCCGCGAATGAAACCCAGAGTGATCACCTTCACCACTGACCCACCATTACTCCCATTCAACGTCAACAACTGGTACGGCGGCGCGTTGAGAAACAACTTCTTCCCTTCCAACAACACTTTTTCACTTTCACCATGGACGGAACCAGATAATCAATCCATTTTCCCCTGTTCTGAAGACATAACATGGAACGCGAATCTTCAAGCTCCAGTTTTAACATCAAACATGAATCAAAACCAGACAAATTTACAGTATTTATACACAGAACCGAAATTAGAAACAAATTTCGAAGAACAAGATTCATGGAACTGGAACCCAGATCAACAGCAGGGAGAATCTGAATCAGAACAATATAGGAAACATTTTTCCAGGATTAGTTCAGCAGCTTCTGCCACCTTTGGACTTTTCTCTTGAGTCCCCGCCGCACACCTGCTCCAACGACAAAGATTTATTGCCTTAGTATCACGGAGTTCAGTTCTTCAGCTTCAAGATTAATTTATACCCACGATTTTTCACTTATTTTTCCTTTCAAATATGTATATATTTATATAATAAATTGCATGGATTGGAAAGTCAATTTTATCCCTATTTGTGTAATTTTAATTAGTTTTTGCTCCAAATTTATAATGTATTGCATTTTTATTAGGATTTAGATTAGATGGTAAAATTTTAAGAATATTAAAATTGTGCACATGGTGGAGTTATGGTAATGCAAACGAAAATAACAGTTTATTAATTATAACATATAATTTATTACCATATTACTTAAGTAATACTATTTATATTATAAAAAATTGATTATTTCAACTTGAAGTCATTGGACGATGCGATACATATAATTGAAGTGGTTTATTTATATAATTATGATAAATTATGCAAAAAATTGAAATATCAATTTTTATATAATTACATAAATATTGTAACGATTTATAAATAAAACTGCATGTAGTCACTATTGATAACCATGTATTTCACATATCCATCTCGATAAAAATATTTTTTTTATTTGGGTCATATAATTCATATATAGTTCGATATCAAATTATTATTTTTACTCGATATCCAACCCATAATCCGATACCTAAAATTATGGAACAAAACACCGATAATATAAGATATTTCAAGTATGGAATTGCATTTTATATGTAAACATTAATAAAATATTATATATAGTATTTTTCTCAACCATCTTATTAAATACTTTACAAACATATGATATTTTGTAAATTCGTTTCCAAAGTAGTTTATTTAATAAAATAGTATTTAGCTCCTCAACCTACGCGATATTAACATCGGTTTCTAGGAAAAAATGGATAATTAGAAACTTGGAATGTGAAAAAAAATTGTGATGACCTAATTAATTTCAAATCCTTAAAATAATAAATCATAAAAAATATTTTGATCTTAAAATAAATTTTTGGAATTCACCAAAATCTAAAATATTGGTAAATATTTGTGTTTGTCTAAAAAAAAGAAATGAAAATTGGATTAAATGGAAGTGTCATTGTCTCCCGGCAATGATTGTAGACAAATGCTTTTATATCTGTTTTCACACTGACTTTTGGACAATTCTTCCCTCCTTTAACTTCACATCACTCCGACCAAATTATTTATGCATCTTTCACTTCCTAATATCTATGTTTTTAAACTCTTAGTTGAACCAGAAGTTCGAATTGTTTTTAATGCATCAGAAATTTTTTGATTTGTTTTAAATAAAAATATATTTTAAAATACTTACGATTTGAGCGACGATTTGTGCCGATATACTTGAATTGGACCTTTCGGATTCAATATATCGAAACATTTAAAAACATAGAGTAAAAGACACACTTTCAAATACAAATAAAAGTTTTTAAAATTTCGAATAATGAAAATAAACTGGATGTACCCTTAGAAGATTTGTATGTGTGGGGGACCGGAGGCTATCAGTAGACTATTACTAGCTGTAGTTTTCTTCTTATTCTCGTGCGTGTCAGAACGCACGTGTGCACTAATCACAAACCAGTTAAAAAACAATATTTTTAATATTTAATTCAAATATCGCTTGATTGGTCCAATGCCATCATTAAAATATGTTCACTAATTCCGACGTGTAAACAATGACAGGTAATAATTTTAACCAATCAAAAATTCAATCTAAATATAATATTTAAATTACATTATCAACTTTGTAAGTTAAAATTATAATGCGTTGATCCCACAAGGGAAATTGAGTCATATATAAATTTTACCGGTTTTACAATAAATATTATAAAATTGAAATTTAATAGCTGAAAACTTAAATAGGATATTGTCGGAAGCGTGTCTGAAAAATATCTTATTGTTAAAATGTGAATAAGGTTGGTCATCGGTAAATATTTGATTCGGGGATTTATGTACTTGGACCCGTTACATTTACTATGGGCTATAAGCCCAATAGTATGATACATTGGGCCCATTACATTATTTCTATTATTCATTCTATATTTCTATCACGCGTGAATTAGCAATTCTCGTCGTCATATTCCTTTCCATAAGCTTCGATCTCCGGTCCGCCGTCACTCGCCAGGTAATTCTCGTGTGATTTTTTCACTGATTGCTCTTTGTAGGTTGTATAGGATTTCGCAGATATTTTTTGAATTTTTTAAAAGGGATGTAGATATATGGATTGGGGTCGTTTCTTTTGTATTTTTTAGCGTTAATGATGATTATTTAGTATATATATTGGGTTTATTTTGTTGACAGATTTGAAGGTTTGTTGGACTCGTTGCAATAATTTACGATGTAAGTATTTCTTTACACTTTATGGATCAGACATGTTGAGGGTTTTATTTCCTTCCGTCTCCAATTTGGAGCGATTTTTTGTTCTAGGGTTATGGGTTATCTTTGTTATTACTAGTAATCGTTATGGTATTTTCCGAATATGTGCATAAACGTAGTTTCTGTTCGTGTGCCAATTTGTGTTCTTTGTTTCTTTTATTGTTGGTTATGTAAACTTTTGGACTTCGATAATACGCTCTTTGGGTATTTTCGTTGTTAATTTTATTTTAGTTACTGTTTGAATATCTAGCTATGAACTTCCAAATAATGAAGTTCTTCTTGAGATCTACGAGGAACAAGAATGATGTTTTTCATTTGGAAATAAGCAATGCTTTCTTACCATATCAGCAAACTTTATTTTTGGTGTTCTGAAATTTCTTACGCTATAACAAGAGATCCTCTAATCAAATTTTGTTTTTTTAAAATGGTGTTTTACATTCGAGCTTTTTTTCTAATGCATTTTAGATCCTGACATTTTTTTCTAATGTAGGTCTGATGATGAACCTATAGATCCGAAGAGCCAACTAGAAGAGCGTTGCAAGGCACCATGCACGCGTCCACTTAGAGAGTATCAGGTAATTTTTATGCCAGAATATAGTTTATATCATTTAGCACCATCGAATTTACAATATAGCTCATTTACATTATGGATCCCTGTGTTCTTTCTGAGTAATTCATTATTTACTCCTACTCCATTATCCGCATATTTCCATATATATGTAACCTGCATTGATAGTTGAACTTCTTGTCCAGAGTACTTTCTGTGTCATGTAATGCATTCTTAATTCCTTGTAAATGCCACTTTTGATGATCAGTTCAAATGACATTTCATACGCTATGAGCAGTCTTTATTTTAGAAGTTATTGCTCTATCGTTACACTCTGAGATGCTTAAACAGGCATGTGTTAAGAGAATCGAAGGAGATGAATCTGGACACAAGCACTGCACAGGGCAATACTTCGATTACTGGCGCTGTGTCGACAAATGCGTAAGCCCACATTTTACCTCATCTTTCTCTATTATTCAGACTGATCACTGAATTTTCCCTGTACAGGTTGCTACAAAGCTGTTTTCTTATCTCAAATGATCAAACTGAACTCTTCTATCCTTCATTTTTCACCTTCTTAACACCAATTTGCTGGTTTCATGAAGGTATCAGTACTTGATTGATTATATCAATAAAGGGATTTCAGACTTGGAGTTTGATTCTGAATATTAACAAGTTGATACTTCCCATTCAGTATCGATATTTTGATTACATGCTTTAATTCTTCAGTGTGATAAACTAGGCTTGTCATAATGTTACAACATCAACTTTCAGGTTAAGCATGTATCGATCCGTTTCTCATTTGCACAATATTGTTTGTTTTTTACTAGATTAATCTTAGTAACTCTCACATAATCCTCATCGATTTACTTTTTTCTAGGAGGAATACGTTTAATTTTTCAGTTCCACTATGATTTTTGTCACTTTGCTATACAAAATGTATTATGATGCTTGAGCCATTATAATTCACGTCTGATCATTCCCGTCCATAATTTGATGAGATTTTGTTAAGGTTTCTCGGCATCCCGATGAGTTTTACACAAGCATCCCTTACTTGAACCACCCCGGAAATGCCTATATCAAACACATGCGGGAATGGGTACGGGATGACCTAACCCGTACAAATGAGCAAACTCGTCAAAAATAAGTCTACTAGTTGTGTCGAAAAAATCAATGGCTATGTTTGAAATCATGGTTACTGGTGCAATATGATCACTGCATCGTGGTTCTGTTTAGTACAAACCAAATATCAATATAAACTACATTTATTTGAATGCAAAAAATAGTAGTAGGTTTTCTTTAAGTGTCTCTTGTGAAATTATTGTTAATCCAAAATTAATTAAAAGTAAAGACAAAAAAGTCAGTTCATAAAATCAAGATTATGAAATGTTGTTCTAAACATGCCTATCCAATGGTGAGGTGCGGTGCGACATCTAGATCGTGATTTTTTAATGGTACACAAAACACAAGCTTAATTATGATGTGATAATTATTAAAAAATCATGATTTCATCACAGCTGTTAAAACTAGTTATGCATCATCGTGATTTTAGAAAATATTCATTTATACTTACTTCTATTAATTATAATAGAATTATATTTAATATTTTTTATATATAAGAGTATATTTGTATTTTTACATAAATCACGATCATAATACTACAATTTTACCAAATATATTTAAAAATATGCAATCATCATATCTCACCAAACCTCATAATACTTCAATTTTAAAAATATGAAGCAATCAAATTCTATATGTATACAAAGGTTGATATGATCAATATTTTTAAGGACTTTTTCGTTTATATTTGATGTTGTGATTCTTAAAAGTTGTGAACTTTTGCTAATAAGTTTGACTAACTCGGTCAAAAACCAATTGTGGGGTAGTAGTTACAAGGGAGGACCACGACAGAGTGATTTAATGATAGACGATACATAAATACAAATAATTTAATTATTCTTTGTTTTGGTAGATATATATTAATGATAAATAAGGCATTGAAAAAGACACATATATCTCGCTTTAGTTAAGCATTAAAAGCAAAGGCAGGTCGTGCTTTAATAAGTACATCCATGCATTTAATCCTAGAGAATAATTAATTAATGTTTCCACGTAAATGATGTAGGATTAACGAAGCATAAATAATATAAATCATGAAGCAACAAAAATAATCAATCTTGGAGTTGGTTCTGATCTGGATTAGCCTCAGTGTTCTTCTTTGAAAGATTGTGCTTATTGTTATGCATCCATACTTTAAGAACTCTTCTCTTAACACCAACTTCTTGACAAAACTGCTGAACAACGCCTTCTTCTTGCTTCTGTATCTTCCATCCAACTTTCTCAGCAAAGTTTAGCATTTTTTCTTTCTGCTCTTGTGTGAACTTTGTTCTGAATCTCTTTTTCCCTAGTTGTCTTGTCATACCACCGTTTCCGTTACCGTTACCGTTGTTGTCGTCTTGATCATCAGATTCGGACGGGAGAGAAGCAGTAACGCTGTAAGGCATGATCATTTGATGAGGAGCAACAGCTCTAGCTGAAATAAGAGCACCTCCATGATGATAACCTATTGCTTGTGGATGTCCCATGAATAGTTTTCTTCCTCCAACTCCAATTCTTGGGTTCACAGTGTGGAAACACGTCTCGCAGGAGCTGTTGTTATTGTTGTTGTTAAGCTCACCTTCAACTTCTTTTCTATGGAAGTTTCTATGACAGTTACAAGCTGAACAAATTAGGGCTTCTAAAGAACCTTCTTCTCCACCAGGCATGAATTCACCACACCCATCTGTAGCATTACCTCCCATACCAGCAGCATGGTTTTTCAAGCATTCTTTGTACTTTATAATCTTCTTTAAATGGTGGTGCTCTAGATCATCGACGACGACGACGGAGGAAGCTCCGTTTGAAGGTACTTGAGGACCACCAATTACTGAAGAAGCGATGATGTGGTTGTGAGAGTGTTGTTGTTGTTGTTGTTGATGATGATGATGTATCATGTGGGGATGTCCATGTTGGCCCGCACCATAAGAAATGTTAAGAGGAATTGGGATATCTTCTTCTTCAACACCACTACCTGTAACTTCCATTGTTTCTTCTTTGGAGACCAAAAAACAATAACCAGAACAGAGATTAGGGTTTCTAATTTGACCTAATTTAAACCACAAAAACAACACAAGTTAAATCTCACCTTGATTCCTCCCTCCTGCAATTACTTAAATACGAACGTCATACAATCAAAGCTCGTTTTCAGTACATTAAAAGTGCTGCACCAAAATGGTTGAAGGAAGAAGAAGAGCAGAAGAAAGAGAATGAGAGACAGAGAGAAGCGCTAAGTGAGGTTTATGGATCAAGGTGAGAGGCAAATAAAAGAAGACAAGGCAGCAGAAGAAAAATAAAAATACAATATTTAAAATATGTGACAAATAAAGTTAATTATTCTAGTGAACATTTATCCCAAAAACTCCTCCGAATATATTGCAATTCACCTCATATGATATCGGATTAAACATATGAGATCAATTAAAATGTATATAATATATTTATGATTTGTTAAATTCTTAAATTTTCTGAATAATTCTGACAAACATCCTAATTTTTTGGACAAAATTGTTAAATTTTAATATTTTTTTGAATAATTTTGTGAGTAGCACTCTATTAAAGTTGGAATTGTTTGCTTTGCTTGCACTATTTGCATTGCCATTACAAGGAGAGCATCAATTTTACGCCACATAACATTAAATCTAAAATCATATATTGCCTATTTTATAAAAAATATAATAAATATTAAATATTATTCCATACCCAAAGTTTATATCATTTGACAAATTTGATACTGAAGGTTTTTAAATTTTAATTAATCTAGTCCTCAAATTTTTTAAAATACAAACTAGTCCCCAAATTTTTTTTTGCAATACTAGTCATCATACTCCGTATATTTTGGTAAATCTAATCCTCAAAGTTATGTGAGAGCCATACATGTTCTGAATTTGCTAAATTTGGGAAATATTCATATGACAAATTAAATTTTTTATAAAATTATGAAACTTTTGAGATGAAACACGATATTTTATCTTTCATTTTACTTACCTATATTTTTGTATTTTATTTCCAGTAATTAACATGAATAATACAATGTAGGCAGTAGAAAATCTGTTTAATTAGATAAATTCAATTATTAGCTTAAAGTAAACATAATTTTATAATTATGATGTGGTCCGATGAATATTTATTTTATATATCGGACAAAATCTATATACTTTCTACTAAAAATACACTATGAATAACTCTGTATTTCCCTCTTAGCAAGCCATATGGAGAGGAGAGGATGGAAAGACTCACGTAGTTTAAAGCTTCTTTTTATAATATATAAAATCAGAGTACTTAAATTTTGATTTATAAATAAATATATATTCGTACATAATATGGAGTAGGAGACCACGAACGTATAAAATAAAGTTATTTATAATAATCGATGTATATGATATGATATGATATTAATTTAGTATGTTATTATATTTTATGAATGATATTAATAATTAAACCTCTAATACGGTACCACTTACCAATAAAATTAATTTACTCTTCTTCTATTCGTTATGCATTAATTTCACTTAATTAATGAACCACCCCTTATGGTTAATTCTCACCAGACCTATTAATAATCAAAATCATTATTAAATAAAATATACATTAATTCTAATATTTAAACCGGCAACATGTCCGGTCCACCAAAGCCGGTTTCTTTTCCCAAAGGCGAATACCAAATGTCGAGACATGTTTCCCAATTTTATATTAATTAAAATTTTAAATATCATATTAATATTTATATTTCACTTTCATAATTATCACCTGGTAAAAAAGGGGACTGAATTTCAGCGAGAGAAAAAAAAGAAAAGAAAGAAAGTGACTTGTGCTTCACCTGTTTCAACAATAAACCATTTTTTACTATTTTTATTTAGAATAATAATTTTATACTACATAACAAATTACGAATAATAATTTCATTCATTATTAAATGAATATAAGTTCATTTAATAAATATCGATTTTGAGCGAATTCATACAAATTTCAATCTTTGATTTTTTAGCAATAAACTAATTTACTATAATATATTATAACAATCATTTAATAAAAAAGACAAATATTTAATATATTGTTAGTGTAATATATTTTCTATAGCATTTAATAAACGGGGGAGCGGAGCGGAGATAACTCAACTCTTCTCAGGCCAACTACTTTTCACATATTCCTACACCAATTAATTGAATAAACATATAATTTAATTGAAAAATATAATATATGATTAATTATTAATTTATATTTGAATCATAGATTTTGAAACCAGTCTGGATCGATCCGACCGTGAACCGGTAACACATCCGATCTAATCCAATCCGGCTTAATATTTAATTTCAGAACCGTGTCACGTCATATATGAACCGGTTTAATCCGGTCGAACCGGTTAAAATATGGTGGGCCATAATTTTTTGGTCCATATAATAAAAAAAGTTTAGGCTTCTTATTACTTTTTATATTTTTTCCTATATTCAAAGATTTATTACGCGATTCTTATTTTACTTTCTTTTTTAGTATTTATTCAATAATCTTTAATATACAAAACAATGAGAATTTGGAATCATTTCATTGATAATTAATATCATTTGTAAATTTATGTATTTCTTATAGTATATAAAACATGTTTAAATTTCTTACTTAGAGGTTTTTGGCTTGTTGTTTGTTTTAATTGTCTTTTTAATTTAAAGTTTTCATTTTTTATATAAAATATGTTTTATTTGTCTTTTGAGTTTAAAATTTAAATTCGCATTTGAATAATGATTTAGAAACTTAGATATATTTCATTTATTTACATCTTAATTTATATTTAAAGAATATTTTTTGTATTTCCTATTTTCAATTATTTGCATTTATCTTAATATTTTAAATAAATAATTCTGAAAACCGGTTTGAACCGATAGAAGACATTTCCGGTTTACCGATTTCAAAAACTATGATTTTAATAATACGATTATATGTTTAAAAATAGATTATTTATTTTACCGACAGTGGGAAATTTTAAAAAAAGTATGGAGTGCAGTATGCATGTGAGGATGATGGCATGATGTAATGCAGATTTGATCGTATTCCATGACATGTCATTATCGATTTGTATTGTGAGATGAACATAAATTATACTTAAATATATAAATATAATGTATAGAAAATATACACAAGTATAATATATGTTTGTTGATTACCCCTAAATCAAAATGGTACATCACATGGCTATGATCCGATCTATAGAATATTTAACCATATGTATTCGAGTAATTAGAGCAAAGATTAGTGGAATTAACACATTGAATTCAAATGGTTATTTTAAACATGAATTCAAACATGTTTAGGATATACTAGTCATACTAGCCGATATACCAACAATATGTATGAGCCATTGGATCACGTTTTTTTATTAAACTCGATATTACATCTTGATTATTAATAAAATTAACTAATATATAAATTTAATGACATCATTTGAAGAGTAATCAATGAATGTTATATTAATTAGAACCTTAATAACAAACTTACATTGATCAATTATTATTTTTAAAATAAATATATATGTACCGGTATGCGAACGCTATACCGATAAAATCGTCGATACAATATCAACCAATATGACATCATTGGTTTAAGACTTAAATTGCTAGACTCGGAACTGAATATATGTTATGTCATAAATTCGTATCGGTACACATTCGATTACATGCTTAATATATGAATCCATATGATTAGACATATTCAAGGTTGAATTCGTACGCTAACTACATTAAATTAAATTGATCTTCGATAACAAATAAACACATAAAATGTAAAAATTTTCAATAAATTAAAACGTAAAATGTGAAATATATATAGTATTTATGTATGTCATAGATGGACCATGAATTTGAAAGAGTTTATGGTTCATCATGTGATTCCCGTGGTTAGTTTTTGTCTGAATTCACAGCGTCACGTGAGCTACAGAATATATTATTTTATAGTTATAGGAAATTAGGAGAAAATTCGTGCATATCCATTGCTGAAAGTATATTCAATTTAAAGTATAAAGTAATTAAGAGAATATTTGTGTACTAAGTAATTCTTCAACTTTATATATTCTTCATGCTTTATTCCAAAACAAAGCTTAATATTTCACCACTTTATCATTCTTTTTTTTTCTCAAAATAATGTTGAGTGTAGAGATTGACGATTATCAATTAATTATATCGATATACAATTGAACATGAATATCAAAATTTAATGAGGTTTTTTTTTACCTAAATTGAGGTTTTTCATGTTTATTAATTATTTTTCTAGGTTCCTATAAATATTAAAAAAGATATAACATTCGAAATGTTCTTAGTCTTTATGAAATGACAATAATAGCCCCATATTTTATCAAACATAGGATCATATTATAGATTTGTTCATCAAACCGAATCATTACCCGACCCGATAAATTAATTCTGAAAGTAAAAAAATGGACAACTGCAGCAGCAGCAGTAGACGAAGAAGAGATAAAAAGAAAACTGTAAAGTAATTGTTGACCTCTTGAAAATTTTTTAAAAAAAAGGGTAAAATTCCTCGATTCTTACATTCTAATTCTCTTTAATGCTTTGAATATACTTTTTTGTTCATCACTTTAATTTCGATAAACTTTAAATCGTTGAATTGACGAAATACGAACATACGTAGATTGTAACATCTAAAATACGATTAAAAATTTCACTTGAATTATGGAAAAAAGAAATATGTGTTTGTTTGTCGTGGTGAAAATTTCTGATTTTTCGTATTTGTACACACGTATCTCATTTCATCCATCAGATCTACCCACCATTCTTCTTAGTAAAATAAAAATAACAATAATAGTGAAAATGGTGAAACTTTTTAACCCCAGTTTGTATTTTAACCCACATGTCTTAAGATAATATTAACTTTAAAATAACTATGTAATATATAGATTTTAAATTTATCGATATATTGATTTTATTGAAAATATTGTGATTTATCTGTATACTATTCGATATACCGATCATATTGATATTATCAATTACAATCGTATGAATGTTCATTTTTAAACATTGATAGAATATTACTTTCTTAAAATATTGTAAATATACAAGAAAACATAAAAAGTTCAAAATTATAAATATCGGATATTGTTGTAAGGATAAAGAAAAATTATTTATACAGTATTGATAATAATATTTTAAAAATATGAAATAGCAAGAGAAAATGAAGGTTCGAAACAAAATTAATCAATATTATCTAATAGATAAAGAATATAACTTACAAATCCAAACAAAGTCCACACTTTTTCCACCAATCATTTTTTTTTATTTAAAAGCAATTAGATAATTAATAATTAGTAATTGCTTTTCTAAGGTTAATTAGTATTCTAACTCTAGTGTAACATTATACATTCGAAGTGAGGACGTTTTTATTTAGAATTAAGTAAAAGAGTAAATTATTAGGTGAATATTAATGGGTTCATAAATATATATCACGATATTTGTATGTATTTTTCATAATCATAATTTTAATTGCATAACATTTCTCTCGTGACCTTCCATTCCATCAATTACTCCTATTTAATACTATATGAATTATCCATATAATTCATGAGAAATAATCCATAAAGTATGTAGATTGAAAGAGTGTCATTGGATTTATTTGAAAACGTCGATTGAAACTGTGGTATGATGAAATTTGATCACGATATCATTATTTCATCACTAAAAAATCAAAATTTAATGGGTTTATTTGATTATACGATTAGAATATTAGTGAAGTGTAATTGGATCTTCAAATCATGATTTTTTAATATACACAAAACATAAACAAAATTGTAGTGCATTCATAGTTAAAAATCACGATTTCATCATTGATGCTAAAATCAGTTGTGAAATCATCTTAATTAAAAAATGACATATTCATTCTTATTTTAATAATTTTAATATGGTTACATTTATTATATTTTATATATAAATATATATTAACATTTTTGCATAAATTAAGATCAAAATAAGATATTTTTAAATATATTTATAAATTTATTATTATTATATTTCATCACATCTCAATTTTTAAAAGTTAACCAAACAAACACAGTCAACAAAACTATTCACACTCTTAAACATATGAATCTATATGAAAAATACTAATTAAACTTATATGTACATGAAATCATGTTTTAATAACAATAATTCAGGTTATACAACACAAATTAACTTTAAAATCATAACCACATGAACTCATATTCAAATCATATGAACTCATTGAGTAATAATGTGAATCCAACGGCTAATCATAAATCAATATAATAATCATATGAAACCATATATTTACCATTGGAATTCAAGTTCAAAGTCTTTAGGACATGATTTGAAGAAGTAAAAACACATGTTACTAAAATAATTGTAATACAATCGTTATTTGCAAAATAACTAATTTACCATTACTTCAATTACTTAAATATAAATCCTCTTATTTTTTTTATAAACAATGGTATATTGATGTTTTTACATAAATCACGATTATAAAATTTACCAAATATTTTGATAAAATCTTGATAATTTCATCTCTAATTTAATCATACTTTGAGAGGAACACCACATTTTTAATTTTTATATAATGGATCCAAACAAATCCATTATTATATTATGATAAAATTGCATAATTAGCTCTCAAACTTATGAGTTGTGTAAATAACATCCTCTCCAAGTTACGAAATTGCAAGAATGACATTTAAAATTATCAATACCGTTTGTTTTTCACCCTTGAAATTCTAGCACCCGATTTTCCGTAAGTTAAAAATCGTTTCTAAATCCCTCACAAAGTACGCAAATAAGATCCGTTTAAAAAATTATACAAAATTTACCCTTAATGTTCAAGAATTATACATAAAATATTCAAAATTTACGAGTTCATTAAAATATAAATGATAAAGGGTAATAAAAACTTGAAGTGTTTTATATATATTTAATTAAAATTGTAGGACTACAAATACATATTTTTGCTAAAAAAATATATCATATTTACAATTTCATAACTTGAAAGATATATTCTTTACATACCTCTTAAATTGAGGGGTCATGGAAGCGCATCACTCATTATATTATACTTTATCATCAATGTTCACAAGTATACGGAATTAAAACCATTTTTTGCCATAACTATAAAAATACAAAATAAACATATCCGAATAAGAAACGATATACATAAAAAGAATATATTTGCTTTTAATTATACAATTCACTTTAACGTTGTCTCTTCAAGACCAGGGAAAAGTCAAGTTTGCTTTGAATCATCATCCCTTATGAATATCCTTCTACTTTTTCCAATATTTATATGTTTTCATTTCCCTCTAATAATCAGAATTAGAGTGATAATAACGATACTTAATGCAAAATCAGTGTCTAAGTAAAGTAATACAAACAAACCTTGAGACTCATTTCTTCGGGAGCATATTTCTGAATTCTTCATTAGATTTTGGGTTCTGATCATCTGTTTGCAAATTCGAAGCTTTCGTCGTCTTTACGTTGCTCCAGCCGAGAGTTTGAACATTTCTAGGTACAGCAAATGTGTTTTTGCCCTTAAGCTCGATGTCTGAATTTGAACTTTCTGCTACTCTTCCTTTCTCATCCATTTTTCCTGCATTTTATGTGAATGAATCAGCGCACCGAAAAGATATAACAATGAATTGATCTTACTCTCACTTTCACGATTCCCAGCTTTCTTCTTGCTGCCTTGTTTAGGGTCTGACTTCAGTATACTTAGTTTTTTGCCTAGCAAATTTAGCTTGTTCTTCTCCAACGCACCGACAAGGTGTTGGTTGTCTGAGAAGTCGACGTAAGCTAATCCCTTCAACATAACGATGACATTAAAAACTCAAATTTTCATGCATACAATCTCAACAATAATGCAACAAAGCAGTCAACAGGGTAATCGTTAAACAGCACAGAACAAGGATGATGAGATCATGTTGCGGGATGTATTATATAGAAACTAACCCTTGATTTTCTGGTGAACTTGTCCTTTAATATTCTGACAGCGACGACACCACCGACATCAGCGAAGAAACTACGGATATCATTATCTGTCGTCTGGATGAAATGCACTTCATATATAATATAAGCTAAGAGAGATTATGCAAGAGTTGAAGAAGAGAAGGAAGAAGAGAATGTACCTTGAGATTAAGATTGGATATAAAGGCTGTGCATTGATCATTAAATGGTGCCGATCTTTTTGAAGAATTCTCCTTTATTTCATTGCTGCTCATGTTCTCTATATTCTTGTCATTTGATTCACAAGGCTTGATTTGTTCAGTTGAATGCATTTCTTCGGCTACTTCATTTTCATTTATTTTCTTCAGCTTTTCGGGTGTAGTTTTCCTCTTTTTACTCACGGGCTCAACACCGGCTGAATGTGGATCTGATGCCGACTTTCTCTTTTCATGAACACTAGTCTTCGAAGAGTTACTTCCCTTATTTGTCGTAGCGGAAACGTTCTTACTCTCCTGCTGCAACCTATATTGTTGCAGCTCTTGCAATCGAGGGGTCACCTGCAAGATGGGAAAAAATGAATACCCGACACGAGAAAACCGGAAATCCAATCTCTCATTGAATTGAAATTTATGCTATTCAACAGAAGAATGAGTTCAAGGAATGATCAGGCTCCGAAAATCACCTTTTGAACAGCAACATCAAAATCGTCAAGAGAACCGTATTCCCTCTCGAAACGCAACCACGAGTGGCAGATATCCTGAATGATTTATAACATATTACAAAAATGTCTACTTTATTTAAACATGATAATAAAACTGTTTTGAGTGGTCGAGATCGTTACAAAATACAACATGATAGTACCTCGGAGCCTGTTCCAGCGAATTTCTTAGTGTAGCATCTCTTGTAAAGAGATCTTGCATCATTTATGTGACCTGTTTCAATCTCCATTGAAATATAGCCTTGCCAAGCTTCCAGAATCGGTCCACTAAAAATATATATTGCGATTAATCATTCTTGTGTGGCAAAAGTACGAGGAAAAAGATGAGGTAGCAACCTAATCTTGAGAAACCTCTCCCAAACACCCCGAGCTGCAATCAAATCTTTCCCTAATTTTATCTCTATACGTGCCCAGTAACTATGCAAGCGAAGAACACTTTCTCCATCATTGACATATTGTGCCAAGTAATCGGATGCTCGCTGAAACGCACCAAATATGCTTGTCTCAAAGATTATCATATCGTGTGCAGATAACGAAGAAACAGGAAATAACAAAATCTAGCTAACAAGAACTCAGATTACCCAAAACAAAGCTGTAGTTAGCAAGAACAGGAACAAGTAAAAAAAGAAATAAAACATAGAATATATAAGAAATAAAGACGTGGTTAGCTCGAAAATACCATTCCAAAAAATCAGAATACATGATATGCTGATGAGTAAAACATAAATGTACGACACAAAATGAATGCAACACCATACAGAATAAAAATGAAAAAAGTTAAGGGCACTACCTGAAACACATCCCTGATGGCAGAAAACTGTATGCCCTCCTCTATTTTCTCTGATAAAGATATTCTCCGTCTCAGTCCATCCACTCTTGTGAGAAATATGTTTAGATGCTGAAACAGAAAATGTGATTCATTTCAAATTTCTTTAAAAACAGTTAAAAGATAAAATCGACCTGTTAGTACACAATTTAAAGATCACACAATTTGCAAGGCCATGATACTTATAATATGCATTTCAGATTATTATTATGAAATAAACATTCCTTGTTCTTCTCATGTATTTACCTACATAATTGGTATCGAGAAATATTAATTTTTAACATAACACTAATGCTTGATGTTTCCTTAAAAATATCATCACCACCAATGACCAGTTTCATTAAGCATATTTATGAATCTTAACCTCTTGAAAAGCACTGAAACCAAAACTTTGTTAAGCACCGAAGTAAAAATTTATGTTAGAATTATTACATGGCATGTAAAAACAGAGTTATACCTCATCATAGCTTGAAAAACTGCATTGCAGCGCTCTCTCAAATACCTGGACTAACAAAGAAAATATAAGCATCGAGAAAGGAATCACGAGAGGGAAGAAACCCAAAAG
Source organism: Utricularia reniformis (assembly GCA_009725065.1). NCBI lineage: Eukaryota > Viridiplantae > Streptophyta > Magnoliopsida > Lamiales > Lentibulariaceae > Utricularia > Utricularia reniformis. Next base: position 1,019,834 of record RWGZ01001092.1, read on the forward strand.
ATTTAAGAGCAAACTATTAAAGAAGCACACAGTTGACAATTCTTTCTCAGAAGATCGGCTGCGCTCCAGTGCAAGCAGGTAGCGAACCCACAAATCTCCCACCCAGGAACAGTTCCTTGTCGCTCTATAATATGTTTCCCTCACAATCCTAGCAATCTAGAGTAGGCAATAAAAAATGGTTAATTTCATCTGAATGTTTAGTAAGTAGTCTGACTACATATACAAAAGAAAAGGAAACCTTGAATGTTTTATCCAAGTACTGTGTATAGTCCACCCATAGTTCACTCGATACAGGAAACTTGGCTATTGCACGTTCATACAAAATCTGTATCCGTGCAGGATCCCCAAATGAATGCTCGAATTTCAAGTAGGCCTGCAAGTTCATAAATATAAATAAATTTTCCAGGCTACAAGAAAAAACTCCTCGATGTTCACAATAACACAAGATCGTTAGGTCCTTTCCTCTTTCTAGGAAAAATTAAAATTAAAATACATCATGCGTGATAATTCCAGGCTCAAAACAATCTCTAACTTGCATACTTCTTAAAATTATTATCCACGAAGTATAATAACCTATTTACCTTCCTAAATTTTCATGAGCCGAAAATTCCTATAAACTATATAGATAAAGAATTTTTGCCTACTAGTAATGCTTTTAAAAGACTGGAGCCAAAAAATGTTGAAGATACGTATTACCATGAAATTTTGAAATCTTTCAGAGTCAGCATCCTCTTTTGAGATTTTTTCTTCAAAATGTACGCGGGCATTAAACATTTGTAGTGCTTTCTGATATCCAGATACAACATGAGAGGAAAGCCCATTCACATCTCTACCATTGAAAGGAGCAGAACCTTCAGTGTTGGCTTCCCATGTTTGGTAGGCAATTAGAGTAGATTCTAATTCAGCAATGGGGACAGATAACTGGCGGTGGAATAAATTACGTATGCGCTGGATTTGCTTTTCTTTTGCCTGTTAAAAAATAAACTGGTCTTCAGCTTTGTTGAATTGCAAATGCAGCACAAAATATGGAATTTTCAACCCACCCAAATATCTTGTTTAATTCACAAAACATCTGTTCCACATTCCTATTTAACTGAAGGAGGATTGTTTTTTAAAAAAATGGCACTTCTCACCTGGTGGTCTGTTTCTGGAATGGTCAGAAAAAATGCTTGTTCGAAATCCCTGTACATTTCCCATATCCTGTGACCTTCACTAACGTCAAGCCCAGCAGCAGTAAGCGTACGCTCAAAGAGATTCCTTGCCTTTGAGACACCAGCAGCAGAACACTCACAGACCGACGGATCATATTCTTGAATGAAATTTAAGTAGTCACACCATAGGGAAATAGACTGCAGAAAATAATATACACCCCAAAGTCATTCATCCCTAGTGTTAAAAATGTAAAGTTACAGCACAACGGAATTAGGCATCAGTGTATAGATTGGAGAACTAACTAGATAATCAGCAACCCCTCTTTCATATAAGCTTTCCACTGCTGAGAGTGCTTCACTGCTGCAAAGCAAATAAGCAGTAAAAAAAGTTACATAGTCTCCACCATGGTACTGGAAACCTATAAACATCCATCAAGAACAAGAAATATATTAAGGGATGGAGCCAAATAAATGGTAAGGACCACGACAGCACGCTTCACCGTAAGAAACATAAGCATCGGCCTGAGACCTATTTGATCTTAATCAAGGGATTACTGCTCATCATAAAACCAAGCCGAAAATCATAATTTGTAAAAACTAGTTTCAATTAAAATTCATAAAGGCAATGACATAATTTCAAAAACTTTGGCATTGATTACACTTCTAATAAGTTTAAAAATAATAAAATTCACAGGAGAGCAACTATCATGTGTAGGACACCGGTTTCCAACAAATTAAATGCATTCTGCATTAACAAAAAAAGGATGCAGACATGAAAGTAAAAAAAGCTAAAACCTCAGAGAGAAACACACCCGGTTCTAATGGTAACTTCGTCTTTAGCCCATTCCTGCCACATTTCCGGACTTAATGGAAACAGAGAACTCATTGCCTCCCTTGCAAGTCTCAGTTTCTCTATGTCACCATGCTTTCGAAGAGCTTTGATATACTTCATGTTCAAAAGAAGCACAAGTCGAAGCCAGTCAAAAAATAGCACTGACCATGCTTAAAGGAGTTAATACAGACGATTCAGAAATAAAACTACAACAACCCATCAAACACAACAATCGTACATCATAAATCATATTCAATTCACAGATAACTCAAAATGTTACCATAAGCTTGCCAAGAAGCCCATGTTTGAAGGGAACAAAATTGGAGCAACAACATTTTATTTTCAACTGAGTATCAAACAACGAAAATAACCCTAGAAAATACTTTGGCTTCAGCAAGAAGGGAGAACGTGATCGGCCCTAGTTTAACATAAAAACAACAGACCCACAACTAAAGAACATATTTTATCATTTAATTTTTAGAAAAAAAGAGCAAAAGGAAAAAAAGTTCATCCAGGCTCCGTATTAGAACAAAAACAAAACTAGGAGTCACTAACTTGAACATGTGACTCGTAGTTGAATGAATTATCATGAAGCTCCGCTTCCAGCGATTCAATCTGTGCCCTTACTTCACTTTCACCATCACTCTCCGAGTCAGAGTCGTCAGAGTCGGAGTCCGTATCGGAATGAACCCTCCGAACCTCCGCCATTTCTTCGTCAACATTTGTATGTTGCCCACTTTCTTCCGCCGCGTCAAGATCTTCGGACTCTCCCATTTCCACAAAACCCCCCAAGCCTTCGCTTGTTGCGGAATAAACACGCTATACTGCTCAATTAAATTACCGTTAGTGTTAAAGCGCACCCAGCTTCTCTACATATACTTCTCTACTTTCCTTAAATAAAAAACCTTTTTTTAATGAAAAACGGTATTAATTCTTCCACAATTTACAGAATTGTAATCAATGAAATCAAACCCAATAATACCATCTTTATCGATCTTGATTTTACCAGTACACCAATCTTGAATATATTTACCAGTAGAAAGAGAGAAGAATTAAATGGAAGAAAAGGAGGAAAATGAAGATAGACATGATACACACAGTTTTATATCATACAAATAAGCCTAATAAAGCTCAACACATAATGGATTCAAGTCTTGGAAAGTCCGAGTCCATATTCTTCGTAATCTTTCAGTTTATGCGATTTAGGGGCATCACATTCTTCATCACCTTCGTATGTGAATTGGGAATGAGCCATAGCTGACATTGAGGCTGTCAGCAGCCTGAGAATGAAAAGGACTGCTATATTCACTTGTTTCTCCATGGCTCGGAGATGTAAGCATTTGATCCATGGAATCATCAGCACCGCTCATTTCCATAATGCTCTCAATTTCTCTAACGACATTCCTCATCGTTGGCCTCTGAGACGCCGAATCCCTACTGCAGCTCATTGCCATCTTGATGAATGCATTCATGCCCAAAAGCTTAGATTCTGACCCCAGTTTTGGATCAATGAACATTTGAGAATCACTTGCTTCTTGAACTAGTTTCATGATGTGTTTTCCATCTTGAATTGGTGCTTTTGCAGTGATCAGCTCCAGTACAACGACTCCGAAGCTATAGACATCGCTTTTCTCAGTTAACTGCTGTGTCATGAAGTATTCAGGATCCAAGTATCCCTACAATGGCAAGAAAATCTAATGATGAATATATGGCTTCTATTAAAGCACCAGCAATCATTATTCATTACTTACCCAAGTCCCTTTCACTTGTGTAGAAATGTAGCCTTTTTCAGTATCACCCACAAGCTTTGATAAGCCAAAGTCAGCAACTTTGGCATTCAAGTTGTTGTCGAGCAAGATATTCGTCGACTTTACGTCTCTGTGAATGATTGGAGGATCAGCAAGCTCATGTAAATATGACAAACCTCTAGCTGCATCGAGGGCTATTTTCATTCTTCGATTCCAATCAATATAAACACCTGATTTCCCTGTAAGTAACATTGAAGATGAATCATTACTTTTGGAGTGTAATTTGACATTCATTAGAATAGAGTAATTTAGTTTAGTTACCTGAAAGAGAGTCTCTAAGTGTACCATTAGATATATACTCATAAACCAGCATTTGCTCTCCTTGCTCATAACAGAAGCCCACTAGGGATACCACATTCTTGTGATGAATTCTCGATAGAAGTTCGATTTCTGTTTTGAACTCAAGGGCCCCTTGCATTGAACCCTTTTGTGCTCTCTTTATCGCAACAACTTCTCCAGAAGGAATAATCCCTTTGTATACCTGTGAAAGAATGGAGTAACAAAAATTTAAAGCTCAGGCCTTGGAAAAACTAGAGTTTTGTGCTGCTTCACAAAATTCTACCTCTTCTTTTGTGCCGAATAACAAATCGGTATTCCAAAAAGATACACAAGAAGCGTTTACGAAATCAAGTACAAGTACAAGCATAAGCTAGTGATAATTATCATGCACAGATTTACCTTTCCGTATCCACCGATACCAATGCAATTTGACTCCGAAAAATTGTTCGTGTACTTGGTTAGATCTTCAAAGGAAAAACATTTTGATCCCTGAAGCTGAGGAATTGAACCACTTTCCTTGTTGACTTCCCAAGCAGCTACATATTAAAAAAAGACCATGATAAAAAAGAGACGATAATATAAACAAACATGACACACAACTGGAAGTAACCATATCGAAAAACGAAGTTCGAACCACTAAATTATTCAACACTTACCAAATGGATTGCTCTTCTTGAAAGCTCTTTGTGCTCTTTTCCTCTGACGAACAGCGTATATTACAGCAACAATAGTTAAGAGGAGAAGGATGAAACTGGCAACTGTAACTCCAATGATAACACCAACGCTTAATGCCCTCCTTGATCCTAAAATGCATACATGAAAATAACAAAATATATAGATCATGTTTCTCTTTGTTTTTTCCTTTTTGAGTCAATCATTTTGAAAGTTACCTGGGAAGCAGCAATATTGTTCATCAATAAAGAAGAATGGTCCAAAATATTCAACTGGAAATGGTTGTCGATTCAAAAGGAAACCTATTGAAGAAACTGATGTTCTATTGAAAGAAGCTTGTCCAGAAGGAAAGATTTGCAGCGAGATTTGAAGGAAAGAATTGTTGCCTATCATGGGATTACTGAGAATGACTGAATCCACCGGAATTCCACGGGAAAGAGATTCCCGCATTATAGTTGCATTGAGTATGTTGTAATAAGTCGAGTTTCCTAAATCCATGAACGAAACCGATAAGAAGAAAAGAGTTCCCGTGTAAGGATTTAAACATCTGCAGTTTGGACTCAATACTTCATTCCTCCTGCAGGACATTGTTCCACAATTTATTGAAGGAATAAGACCATTGCTTGGCTGCTGAGCATCACAATAACTTGCCGCTGCTGCTCCATTTGCATTGCAGATAGGATTGTCGTCGAGTCTGTCAAATTATACAGAAAACATAAGTTTTTTCAGCTGAAGATGTGGTAATGTAACAAAAAGAAGTGTTTTTTAAAAGGATGACAAGCCTAAGATGTAAGTTGTGATTTGCTCCTTGAAGAAAGCCGGTTATGGAATTGTTGTGTAGATCAACATTCAAGCTGCTCGAGTAGCTATTTCCGATGTCGAGTGTTCCATTCAAATTGTTGCTGCTCAACAAGCTGATCCAGTAAACTTATCTCATCAATATTCTTACTCGAAACTCGAAACTGAAGTGAGAAAATGAGTTAAAACAAGTCAGCTTACAGTGCTTCCAGTAGGGGAAGGCTGAAGATCCCAACAGGGATATGTCCTTCAAGCTCAGTGTTCTCCATTATTCTGAAAAAATAGAATTACAAAATAACGAAAAAATTACACGAATCCACGGATCTAGAGTGAACATACAGTGTTATCAAAGACTGCAGGCTTGAGCACCATTGTGGGACTTCTGATGCTTGAAAACTATTGTTGCTCATGTCTCTGAAATCAGTGTTTTTTGCTTATAAATGGAACTAATCGGCTATGAAAAGAAATGCCGACTTACACATAATGTAGGGAGTTCATGCCAGCAAGGTTGGGGATGCTCCCACTGAAATTGTTGTTAGACAGATACCTGTAGAGGATAATACGAAATCGAACAACTTAAACAACTCATAAGCATCTAGTTATTTCGGGCACAGTTTATGTTACGCGTACAGCTCAGTAAGGCTTGTAAGATTGCTGAGATTTGAAGGAATAGCACCATATAAATTGTTCGAATCAAAACGTCTGCATCGAAAACATAGGATTTCACTAAATCAAGCTCGGGCGAAGAAAGAAACAAGAACAGGAAGAAGAAGAAGAAGAAGAAGAAGATAGTCACATGGTTTCAAGTGTCTGTACATATCCCAGAGAATCAGGCAACTGCCCTGTCAGGTTGTTGTTGTCAAATATCCTAAAAATGAAGTAACATTCAAAAGATCAAACTCTTAAGAGGTTTTACCGAATGTTAAACTTACAAATGTATCAGATTCATATTAGAGCTTAACAACGAAGCAGGGACTGGCCCGGAGAGCTGATTTCTAGAGAAGTGACTGCAAAATAGAAAGCAAGTAACACAAATGTTCCAAGAGATCAAGCATATAAAAAAATGGCATGTAATGTTAGGAGAAAGAGATATTTTACAAGTGTCTGGCGTTAAGTAGCTGATTCAGACCAGGCTCTGCTCCATTTGAGACAGGAATGGTGCCACTGAGATTATTCATACCCAAGTCTAGCCACGAAAGATTCGATAAATTCCCAATGGAAGCAGGAATGGAGCCTATAAAGTTATTCGAATTCAAGGACCTGCACAAAGTCAAGAAGATTAATCTAATTTCTAAATGCTAAAGACTTTTACATGAAGCCAACAAAGTTAAATTTTCCTTACAAGTACACAAGCTGGGAAAGGGAGCCTATCGAGTCCGGAATCGAACCCGAAAACCTGCAACCAACTAGAATTCTGGAGGAAAATGTAAAGTAAATTCGTATGACATTCGAACAAATCGATAAACAGTAATATTTGTTCTTACAAAATTGAAAGGTTTCTCAGGTTTCCAATTGAAGGTGGAAGAGGTCCAGTAAGGCCAATGTTATTTGAAAGGTCCCTATACATAAAAAATTAAATGGGGAAAAAGAAGCCATTGACAAATTTAAAGAACATACAAATATTGCAATCCAGTTAAAGATGTAACGTCACTGATTCCGCTACTTATTACACCAGTTCCTGCCAATATTCTGCACTGCATATAAGGCTACAAATACAAAGAGAATAAGTACTCAAATGCTGACTCACAAGGAGGTCACACGTGTGTTTGTGCAATTTACACCATCCCAATTGGTGCCGCAGGGATCTGTACCCGACCAATTTGGTGGCAAGTTACTCCAGCTCCCTCTAATGGAAAGTAAAGCAGAAACTGCAAAAAAAGACGAAAGAGAAAAACCCCACTGCTGTGATTCTTTGTGGAAGGAAGATACAGACAACCCACAAGTCAGACCAGACAAAAACATGTTTCAAACAAAGTAGCCCGCGAGAGAATCTCATATAACTGATCAGCCAACAAAGATAATCATATGGGAAAAAGGGTATGAAATGGACGAGGAGACTCACAATCACCACTGTTTGTTACTGCAAGTGTAACCAGAGTTCGATCACAAACAAATAGCAACAAAAGCATCGTTCTGAAATCCATTTTCATAAGACCTGAAGAAGTTTTCTGTGGCGAAGTATTAAAACTTCTTCCCTCACCGAAATAGTTGTAGTTGACCATTATTTTCAATTGCTCTGAAATACAAAATGTCTGAAATGACCGTCTCTTTTGAATAGACTCGTTCTCCTCAGTCATTTTTTGTAATAGATCGAGGTGGCACCTGGCAGTACCATCTAATTATTGGTATATCAAAACATATTTCATAATGATAGCAATACAAATACATACAAATGAACAAGTTGAGACATCTTAGTTCTTACAAGAGTTGTGAATCTCCCATTTCTAATCGTGTCCTTAATCCTCCCAAAATTAGTTAAAGCACAAGAATCTGATGAAGGCAGAACATGTACACTTTCGTCTAAGGCTTCCACGGTGCAGGCGGCGGAGGCGGTGTCGGAAACAATGGTGGAACGGAGGAGAACATGGTGTTTTTGTCAACTCCGACTATGTTATCATCTGTCAAAGCCACAAGAGCTGCAACTAGGCCGGCATTCCCAACTATGGTTGGTTCGGTATAGTTGTAGTTTTTACGAACATCATGGAATCCATCATGCCTGTCCGGGCCAGCCACCATTGCTCCAACTATAATGTTGGGATTTGGTTTAGATGTGTCCCTCCATTTCCATCCTCCCTGACAGGTGCTCCTGCTGTTCTTCGGAATGGAGGCACCTCGGTGATGAACGTGTCTCGGAAAATGATTACCGAAACCAACAACATAGCTCATCCTTCTCGGATTCTGACCAAGGATGTAGTTTATCTAAAATGTACAAAAAAAGATCAATAATCACATGCCAAGGAAAACTGCAAGATTCAACTTGAGAGCTTCGGGTACCTGCGTCCGAGAGAATTCATTAAGAACATCGGTTGAGTAAAAATGGGGACCGCAGTACCACCCTGGGATATCGGCTGAACGCATATAGTCACTGAAAAGCTTCGCTAGGAATGCGGCGTTCACTGCATACTGAAGGGGTTGAGGCGCTCCATGATTCAACTGAATCAAACCTCCTGCTCGATATCCGATGATCAGTTATACGAAAAACACATCGAAGAGATAATCTAAATCTACATATGACTGGAAAGTAAAGGATTACCATTTGTCCTGTTGAATGAAGTGAAATATGGTAAAAAGGAGCACATATATATGTTAGTCTGGTTGTGAAACGTTCTCAAGATCTCTTCGTAAGGATATCCAGGGCTTAGGAATAATCGCAAACGCGTAAGAAGCAACTGAAACGAAAAAAATAAGCATGTTCAGACAACAAGGTGCACTTGTGAGAACTGGTAATGAGACTTACTTGAGCTCCAGGGAGCTTATTATCCCAGCTTAATACACCATAATAAGGTCCTCCATAGAAAGCACCAGCATTCTTGGCGAGACGAGGGTTCGTACCGAGCTGCAGGTAGGAGGAGTTTCCGGTAGCGTAGTATAACCACGTTGCACCCCAAACATACTCGTCCCAATAACTTGTAGAATTGTAGAAATTAGCTGCCTCATTACCAGCACTGTATCGCCCTCTTTGTTTTCTCGCAAATTTGAAGAGAGTTCTAGCACCATGTACAAGCTTCTGAGAGTAAGCTTTGTTGTCCTTGAAGACAATAGAAGCTGAAGCCAAAGCTGCTGCCATTTCCGCAGCAAGATCCGAGCAACCATTGCATTCAGTAACAGTCCTTTCGTAATCGATATCCTCGGGACGCATCCAACAGTAGTGATCATTCGGATCAGACCCTCCTGATGTATCTCCTTTTCCGACCTGTCAATGTGAAACTAGATGAATACTAACGCAAATTCAGTGTTGAGTTTTGGGGTTACCTGAGCAATTAATCTGTCGATTGAATCGGAAGTCGAATTAAAGGTTTTGAGAAAGTAATCAGTTCCCCATTTGATAACATCTTTGACATGATTAAGCTCTCCAGCAGCTTCATACTTAGCACTGTATTCTATTACACTCCAACTCAGCATTGTCATACTAAAAGCTTGAGGAAAATGGAACTTGATTGCATCTCCAGCATCATAATATCCACCGCTCAGATCTTTAAACAAAGTCGAAGAACCCGATTCTCCGTCATGTACACATGAGTTTCCTCGCCATGATACATTGTTGTGCTTTGGTAGCTTTCCTGCTGTTACCATCAAAAAGCCAATTTAGCGTAAAAAATAATAACTTCATTATGACTCTAAATGCAGAGACCAGATCAAAGAAGCAAAAGAAAGTCACTTACAGCGCTGAGCATTGAAGAACATGAGGGCTTTATGTAGCGCGACTGTGTAGTTATCAGGTGGGGGTGGCCGGTGATGGTGACGCGGCACCAGTTTCACGATCATAGTGATAAACCCGGCGAGGAGCCCGGCGGCCAAAATAGTCCCCACAGTCCACACAAAAATCTTCCTGCTCACAATAATGCAACCCAGATCCACGTACTTTTTCTTCTTCAATTCCCCAGTCGGTCCCAACAACCAGCTCTGCTGGGTCTCGTCAAGCGGCCTCGACAGCGCCGCCCTATCGTAGTCCTGCAAATTCCGACTCCGTTCATCGTCAGTCGCAGAGTCCCCAGCGATCTCCAACGGCCCTCCCCATGGATCCCTCCCGTACATACTCATCTCCCCACAAAAAATAACCCAATCAAAACGAAAAATACTCCCTTCAGACCACAAAACTCGTAATCCAGACGAAAATACAGCGCATTTAGGAAATGGGTTTGCGCGAATTTGGTGTGAAAAGGGGACGGCTGTTGGACACTTCACTACCAGCTGTTGTAGTTGAAGCAATAATCAATAATGGAGATTGTAGGGTGTAAAATAGGCTACATAGCTGTAACCTAGTCACCTTCGTGGGTATTCTATTCTGAGTTTTTTTTTTATTAAACATGAGATTCAAAATTTAAAATTATAAAAAATATCATTACTTTTTATAAAAGTTTATTAGTGTCACTTAATCAATTTTGGTTCTGAATATAGCACTGATTTGCAGTTTTTTTGGTAGCTTTTAAGTAGTTCAGTTTTTATAAAATCTAGAAATCGAGCTACAATTATATTTTATGAACGAAAAAATTTTGATAAAAGCTTTTATTGTCTTTTTTATATCAAAGAAAAAATATTGGTCGGTTTCTATAATTATTGAAACCGAGCTACTAAAAAAGCTGACAGTTGCAGACTGTACATCAGTGCTATGTTTACTAAACAAATTTAATTCGTGACTAAAATAAATCAAATAAAAAATTAATGTTACTTTTTTTATTTATAGCACCTAACCCTGCTATGCAAAAAACTCACTCATTCTATTCTATTGCGTCATCTCATTGTATCGATATACTCAAATGTATGGGATCTACCATATATGTATTCGATCTATACCACAATTAGGGATCGCAATTTGGATTCTCCCCCGCTATCTGGCGGATATCCACATCGTTTAAATGGTTATTGAATAATTAAACGGAGCGGGGAAGAAAATCACATATACGCCTTAAACGGGACGAGTAATGATTTGATACATAATCACTCCACTACCCATTCGGTTATCAATTTAAATAATTGTATCCACAAACTTATATTTATTAAATATATTTAATATTTTTAAAATTTTTACTTTAATTATAAAACCGCTATTATCAATTTAACTCACTATTTCATTTTTCAAATTATCTAGGTTGTTTTTGGTTTTTTCATTTACTTCTCATTGATTTCAATACGATTATTGACTATTATTTCGTTAATCTTCTTCAAGTTTCGAATTCTTGATACATAGATCTTATTTTTAGGTTGTCTTTTTTCTATTGCTTTTTTTTGATTATTTTGGTATTTACATCAAAATTAATTCAAATTTATTTTACCATAATGTTTTCGGTTGATGTATTTTGGGCAAGCAATATAATCGGATGATAGATAAGCAATACAAGTTCATGAGTTTTAGGACAAACAATCTGTATGAGTTTTGAAGGTTTTGTTTAAACTCTAATTATATTGAATTCTATGGAACACTTATAATGTTAATTTGTTATTTATCTTATTTTTCGTACGGCTAGTTATACTAATGTTCTTGACGACAATATCATGTTATATACATTAACATGATAATTATTTATTTAAATTTTCTATTAGGTACTTGTAAAATCCTCAAGTGTTGTCCGACTATATAGGAATAAGAAAATGATATTATTGGTCTTGATGATAAAACCACCAAAGTTTAAAACGGTAGACATTGAAATAGTTGTTTCAATTTTATATCGTTGTTTTAAGATTCTTTTGATATATTTAAATATAAATATTTTACTATTTTTTAAAAAAATCAAAATTGTAAACAGTTGGTTAACCGCTAACATGACAGTTAATCCATAACGAATGCAAGGCGAGGAGTAGACGGATAACAAAAGAATGAGACATGGGCAGAGAACGATACACATTATGTTAGGTGAGCAGATAATGGTTACTGGTATAACCATGTCATATCTATCCCTAACCAGAATATTAAAATAAATTAAATTATAATTTTTTTTAAATGACCCGACACAGAAAAAATACCGATAGAAACTGATACAAACCAAAAATTGCACAATCAAAACTACTTGGACAAGAACGCTCCTGCCCAGACAAGCAACAAATATTGCGCATGCTGTAAAACTTTCTCCGCCTCTTGTCTAAGATCAAGTCTACTGTCAAAAACTGACATTAAACTCCGTCAAACCAACATTTTCAAAATTCTTATATCATAACTTCCACAGGTCTACTAAAATAAAGACAAAGCATTGCAAGATTTCTCTACATAAATATGATCACAAAAAGGAAGCGCAGATTGGCTTGAAGATCACAGAAATATCACTTTGCTGTTACCATCAGTTTTGGATCATTCTCCCTAACGAAAGATGACATCTCTGGAAGCATTCAAGTTCGGTTCGGCAGAGGAAATGAGAAGGGATCATCATGTCTAGAAGTAGTCCTTACTTTCAGGGCATTCGGATGCCCGGTGACCATTTTGACCGCACTTGAAACATGCGCCTCCAAAGCCTCCTCTTGAGCCGCTTCAATGGTTACGAAAATATGAGCATGAGGCAGTGTCAGTTTGAATAGATGTGGTTTCGTAGAGAGGGATTCCATTACCTGTCTCTACCTCCGCTATATGGTGATCTGCTTGAAAACCCACCACGGCTTCTAGAGTTGCCACTGCTGGACCAATTGCTTTCGCCTCTGCTGCTCCGGCCACCGCTGGACCAACTACTTTCACCTCTGCTGCTCCGGCCACTGCTTTTCCTGAACATACCTTCGTTATCTTCGTCACTGTCATTCAACCAGTCCCGTGAGGACCGAAAACCCCTCCTGTCGTTTGATCCTCTTGGAGAGCGCTTCTCAGTGTTTGAAAACCTTCCATAGTAATCACTTGCAGGTGCGTCATCTTGAAGAGAAGGTAACTACAAATATATCAAGCTTTTAAGTTGAGAATATGAACGGAACAAATGGCTCGTAAATGAAACATAATATAATATGATCCTCACTTTTGCGATCTTAGTAATAGCGTTTCCAGGGGGGAGCTCTTTGCTTAGCAACTGGTTCGCAATCTCTTCAGGGAGATCAAAAACAGCACCTTGAACCTGAAAAGACATAGCCATATCTAATGTATATAGAAAGTAGATTTGAAGGCAACTTATGAAAAAATTCTTCGATTAACCAACCTTGTGATCAGCAATCAATTGTATTTTTCCAATTTCATCAGCTGCAGCAGGAAGAACATCAGATAAAAAACCAGTCACTGATCTTGCAGAAAGATATCCTCGAGTATACGCAGAATCACGAATCAACTGCAAAGTAACATACCCCTGCAGTAAAGAAATAAATTTGAAGATATAAGAATCTGACAGAATGAATCACTCAGGATAATGGCATCGTAAAAAAAGCAAAATCGTAATGCATTTTTAGTAGCCATAGCACAAAGGTACCATCATATGATACCTCTTTGGTACTTTCAACAACTTAAATTTACATACCAACATTTACCTGTTCATGAGTTAGAAGTGAGCGGGAAGACGGGGGCTGCGAAAAGCCACTAAGGGTTGCTAAAGCGGCAGCAAGAGCATCGGTCCCTCTCTCTTCAATAAGTTTATTTGCAGTTGGAGTGAAAAATTGAATAGATTCAGGGTGAACTCCACCAAGTGTAGCAACTACTTGTTCAGCAGATGACTCTAAAACTTCTTGAACAGAAGGCGGAGTAATATACTCAAACCTGCACCCAACATCACGCTCAAGAGTTCCTACTGTTCTCCTCTGGTTACTAGTGAACATCAGAATTGCTGCTCCTTCCTTTCCTGCTCGTCCTGTACGTCCAGAACGGTGTACAAACGTCTCTGGATCATTTGGAAGTTCATAGTGGATAATCTATAAATAACGAAACACCAATTTGTTAAACATAGGAGTAATGAATATGAATAATGACAAGTTTTACAGAACATTGCACTTCACTGACTGAAATTACAATCAAACTACTACAATGCTCCTTAAAAGTAGTAGGCAGCGTAAAATTGGGGGGTGGGTGGTGCATATAACATATTATGAACTACTATGCTAGCTAGGCTTATGAGTATCTCCAGAAATCAGTATAGCTTTTCTCTCGTGCAGGGCAAGAAAGAGATTTGTTAATTCAATAATGGTTGAAAACTAACTATTCAAAGATTCTTGAGGATATTGTACATATTCTATGAACTTACAAGATCAACGTTTGGAATATCAAGCCCACGAGCTGCAACATCAGTTGCAACAAGCACTGTAAATTTCCCTTGCCTAAAACCATTTAATGTCCTTTCTCTCTGGTGTTGAGAAATATCACCATGAAGAGCCTCTGAAGCAATGCTAGTTGTTAAAGCCGTGGAAACCTCATCAGCATCCCGTTTAGTCCGTGTAAAAATAATAGCTTTTCCACCCTTACCATAAACCTAGAAAAAAATAATTATGCCAACAATGAGAAAACCATTTGTGCCATGAAATTGAGAGAGTAGAATTCAAGTACTTAAAACAAGCAAATGATTCATACCGTAACAAGATCACTAAGAATGGTTCTCTTGGATGTTGCTGCAGTTGGAAGAGCATATAACTTTATCCCTTCCGCCAATTTTTCTTCCTGATTACCAACCTATCATGAAAAATTAGGAGATGGTGAATCAAATATTCAGATACGGAGATCGGAATCATAGATGTCTAGAGCTTTAATACTATACACATAATGAAATGAAACTAAAACTTCTGCTCAACAGGAATGCATAATACTATAACATCATGGAAATTGATGAAGAATAAGATTTACCAAATCAATGGTGAGAGGATTATTCAAATACTTTCTAGCTAATTTCTTGACCCAGACAGGCATTGTTGCAGAGAAAAGCATGCTCTGCCTCTGAGAAGGAAGCTTTTCCAAAATAACCTCCACATCTTCCTCAAATCCAACAGCAAGCATCTGATCAGCTTCATCGAGGACCAAATATTGAACTTCCCCCAGTTTCAGGGTGTTGTTATTAATCAGGTCAATTATTCTACCAGGAGTGCCGACCACAACATCAACCCCACGAGAAAGCGAATTCTCCTGAGTGAGATACGAAACACCTCCATATATGCACACAGTGCTCAAAGAAGGGGCAGACTCCTTAAATTCCTTCTCCACTTGCTTAGCTAATTCTCTTGTAGGTGCAAGGACCAATACTTTCGGAAGCCGTCCACGACTGCAAAAAAATATAGGATCAATATAATAAGAAAATGGTACTTTTTTCCGAAACATGACAATTATTTTCAGATATGGTACACAAGGGAAAGAGACAATTCTTTTATATGACAAGAAAAGTGAATAAACAATCATCTTGCAGAGTTTAGTTTACCGCAAAGAACTTCTATCTTGTTGTGCATCATCGACCCCCTTGATAATTGGAATTCCAAAAGCTAATGTCTTCCCTGTCCCAGTCTTGGCACGAGCAATTATATCACGACCTTCCAATGCTGGAACTAATACAGCTCTCTGCATAAGAATAGGGTGAAAAGACACATAATAATTCTTACAGTCTCAGCCAAAAACAAAGTAACAAATAATAATCCCAGAAACAGAAAAGCACAAAGCAAGGTCTGAAAGCACACACCTGGATTGGAAAAAGATGGGTTATGCCACGCCCCTTGAGCGTCTCCACTAGGCGTTGAGGCAAACCCAATTTAGAAAGATCAAGTTCATCCGGATTTGCAGCCTCAATCTTCCCTTTTATCCCTAAAAGCTCTCCAAAATCCGCCTCATCCACATCCAAACCCCCCTTCCCGAACCCACCCAATCCCTTGAACGCTTCGTCACTAAGAACATTAGAGTTCGGCGTGTACACAGCAGAAGTAACGAAGGAGTTGGAAGCCCGAGAAACCAAACCGGACCGAGCCCCTGCAGCAAATGCTCTGAAGGGATTAAGCGCAACAGAGAAATGGAGACGAGGGTGGTTAGAATGGTTGTCGAGAGAAGGAGTTACGGAGGAAACCCCGACGAATGAAGAAGAACAAGCCATCGGCGGCGGTAGGGAGACGAGGAGAAGAGGATAAGGGTAAGAGGCTTGTGTTGTTTATGGCAACGGTAACCTCCACCTCGCTTGTTGAGAGAAGACGCTATGGACTAGGGATATTAGAGATATTTCTCATTTCTCTTCATATTTTTTCAATTAAAACAAATTTACAATTTAATTTATCTTTCTATATTTAATTGATGTGTATTCGACAATATTATATACAACAACTAATATTCGTTGGTTAAATACTATTAACCATTAAATAAATAGAAAATAGTTTTCCTTGAAAATAATTATAAAAATAGTACCTTCAATCCCTAAATTTCTACTATTTTCATAAAATTAATTATTATACTTTGGATATTATACTTAGTTTTCAAACATTAAAATTTTAATAAATTTGATCCTTTAAATTTATAATATTTAATAGATTCCCAAAGTGATAAAATTGATTTCCGAAATTTAATTTAATACATCATTTTCCAAAATTGAAAACTTTTAGAATTTTTTTGTGGTACAAACTAAACTTTAAAAACTTATTTTACCAAAATATAGAAAATATTAGAACCAATTTTATTATCTTTTTACTTTAAGAATAAAAATTAACAAAATCATTAAAGTAAGAGGATCAAATTTGCGATAATTTGATTCATTCTATACCAATATAAGCAGACAATATATTAATCATTACTATCTTAAATATTAACTATTATTTTATCATCCGATAAAACCTCGACAGTGTGTGTTTATCTAGGCTTTTGCTGTTGGGCATCAGAGATGTGAAGCATAAGCTGAAATTAAAGATTTAATACAATAAGTTACATTATTATGTATAAAAACATTAGTATTGTACCTTAGTCCCAACGTAGAATGATATCAAAAGACCTCCAAGCGTAGACAGACCTGCAACATGTGTTTCACTCAACACTTGTTCTAGTGACAACAGATGAAAATGTTAACTCAAACCTCCTTCCCGAAAAAACCCGGAGAACAACCAGTTAATGCCGGATGGTCCGATTACAAAACCGACGAGATTAGCCACCTGCAAAACAAAGATCAGCTCACTATTCTGCTCCTTAATATAACCAGCCATGTGTTGTATGATATGAACCATGAGACATGTTATTGTTATAGCGCCGGAAATGGCTGTGAGTTCACGGAAAATGAACTCCCCGAAGGCGCTCTTCACCTGAAACACACGGAGTTGTTATTATCTAGAAAAATGGTAGTACTAGTAGGGAGTAAAGATTGATACATGATAAGATTTGGCGATGGATTTTACTATCGTTTCTGGGATGAAGAATATACATGTTAACCATGCCCATGAAAGAAGTTTCCTAGAATCGAGGCTATATTAGTAATCGAAAAAAAGATTTGAAAAATTTGAGAAGCAAATGATACCATTCTAGATCATGCCACACTGCAACAAATGTAAAGATGAGCCAAATGTTTAGAAGCTTTTTTTGTGAACCTCCAAGAGGGATGTATACATATCTATCAACGTTACGGAGGCTAGATTTAGGAACCCGTAAAAGAAACACGGAAGATAAACGAGAAGAGAACAGATTTAACCTAACAAGCCATTTGTTGAATGAAGCATGCCAGCATTTCCAAAAGGTTTCTAAGTTGTGACAATTGTTTATACATCTTGGCATATTCTCAGGAACCACGATGCCATTAATCTACAGCTATAAAGTTCCCACTGAGTCCTTGGAACAGTTCATATGCCTCAAAACCAGAGATTCTAATGTGAGTGGAAATTGAAACTTACCATTGACCAGAAACGGAAATAGCGCCAGATTAGGAAAAACTTGAGCCACATGAAGTTTAGAACCTGTGCATTTTGAGCTTTAAAATAATTAAAAGGGCTTAGGAACAAAATATTTTTTAAAAGGGAGAACTGGTTAAGAGATATTACGCCGTATCCAATGATGAAAATGTCCATTGGAGACAACTGCTTCCACAATCCACTGCAAACCAAAAATATAATTCTAAGATATCGGTTACAACATATAATCATGTACAAGAATCATGAAGCACTGACCTAATGACAAAGGCATTATAATGAAATAGGTGTGTCATCAACTCCATGAGAAGGAAACTCAAAGCCCAGCGGAGTCCATACAAAAACACATCCAAAGTTGAGTACATGTTCTGGGGGGAATCTAACTGCAAACATTAACAAAGACAATGCATTCTAACATGATTTTGAGAGATGGAAGGGAAATATATGTAAACTGAGAATATGCATATGCTATAAGTAGAAGCAAGAAGAAAAGAACTTTAAATAAAATAAAAAGAAATATGAACAAAAAACAAGCATTACTAACTTGCGAAGCAAATGCATTGAATCCAATGATAGGTCCAGCAATATAAAGAGGAAAGTATAACAGATAACACAAGTATATAGGATATGAGAACTTGTCATCGGCAACCCTCCTCTCCTGGCAAACACAGTGACAAAGTGGGACACAAAAATATATGAGCACAGCATTTGAAATGTTATAGTTAACCAGCTGTTGCAAAGAATTGTAGCTGAAAATGTAGTGCTATAATAGAAGCTCGCCTGTGAGAGGACGTAACAAGTCCTTCCAGATGAACAATAGTCACAATGCTGTACATGAATCTATCATAATAAGATGGCAGATGTAAGATAGTTTGGAAAATTATGATATGCTTGTCTTCAAAATAAAAAAAATCAAGTCATACCTTTTGATCAAATGATTTATATCTGTCAGCCCAGTGGTAGTCATATCCAAAGCTTATCATACGTAAAACAACTGCAGCAAAAAATTACAAGAATGCACTTGTAATTCAGTATATGCATTTAAAAACTAACAAAGTATACTAATTCAAAGTCTCAGGTTATTACCCCTAATTCAAATATGTAAATGTTGATGAAAACTAAGGGAAGGATGAATTCATGTTTAGATTATGAACGTATAGCACATAAAGGTAAATGGGAGAAACATGTTTTTTCACAAATGTCATGGAAAACAGTTACTTTCGAGTCCTGATCATCGTGTCTATGTTTTCATGTTATCAAAACAAGACGCGTGCATGCTAAAAAATACATATATGCTATAAATATTTATACCAAAATTAAAGCAGATGTGCCATCTGAAAGTGCCCCGAAAGGTATCCAAATGAGCCCAGTAACTCCTATGTAGGAAAAAAGACAATGATTGTTTAGAAAACTTGACAAATGAGGTATCAAAAATACTAGTGAAGGGGAAATATTACCCAAAACTAGAGAATTGATATCCGTCGTACACACGATTACAAAGAAGAAATGATAGGTTAAAAATCCAGAGCATCATTAAGAAATTTTTTGTCCTTCCAAATATCTGTGAAAATAAGTATAAGGTGAACTACTGTACATATTTAAGATTAGGAGACAGCAAATAAGCGAACGCATACATCCTGTCATGCTGTAAAAATTCAGAATGAAGAATTAAAAATTCAATCAATACCAAAATGTTCCTAGCACCGTTCTGAAATAGCTATGAGAAACATAATAACAGAAACAGAAGAAAGTTCTGAAACAAAACAAACCTTTACTAGTAAAAAATTAGCTGAAGCAATGGCCAGAATAAAGCTGACACTGCGACAGAAAAAGTATGCAATGGTTATAACAGAAGCTACAGGTGGAAAATTGTAACATGTGTTCATCCTATAAGAACACACTCATGCATACCATGTTCCATGTAAATACACTAAATAAGCTAAAGAAAGCATTGTCCAGACAACCGACATTCCCTTTGCTTTCAATGAAAATGATTTTCTGATTATGCTTGCAGCACATGAAAAGAATCCAAAAACCACACTAAGAATAAATATATTCCCTCTGAAATTTCTCCATTGGGCATCAGAGACATCCTGTACACATAAGATATAATTGTAAATGTAAAATCACACATAATATGAAGGAAATGAAAGAAATCGTTGATTTCCATTAAAACCACGGTGGTCATACTAATGATATATCGGTCATACAGACCAATATGGGTACCCGACACTCATTGTTTTAAATAAAACAAGTTGGAAAATATGTTTTCCAAAAAAGGAACTGCCAGTGTACTCCAATTACTAATACGCTGCTACCATCAACGAACCGTTGTCCCAAATTAAAGTAATTTTTCCAATGAACACACATCCGATCGAGGCAATGTTTTGCAGATGAAATGAAACCAAAACCGATTCCAAAAGTGGCTGAACGGTGAAAACTAGAAGGGGGCATACGTTAAGTCGACCGGAAATCCAGCCAGGACGCAACCCGTGAAGCTTGAAGTAGTGATCTGCCATTCCAATACCCAGAAACAGGTCAAATCAATTTCCAAATCGAACATTACCAAATCAGCGATTCACCCATACCATGTGATAGCTGGAGAGATCGCCGAATTACAATCCAGTAGAAGACGGTGGCATATAACACAAGAAAAACAAGCTCTTTCTGCTTCCAAGTACTGATTTTCATCACTAGATCCGTAGACGTTTTTACAAAACGAGGAAGGATGAAAACGATAGATACACAGAAATGAGAGTCGGAAATGGCCGTTAGAGGATTTATACATTACAATAAATCATACAAAATTGCGAATTTGGAAAAATATTACAATATACTTGATATTTCAAATTATATTAATGAATGCTTTCTTATCCCAAAAAATGTTAGGGTGAAAAGTAATTTCCCATAAATTGAGGATTATATTGCAATCATTTTTTAGGTGTTTAACCTCGTTGTGGGGCGTTGGCTACCGGGCTGTGCCCTTTTGCCAATTTGGGCGTCGTCACTCCTAGGAAACGTAATTCCAGCCCAGACTCCAATGATGCTCACAGCGTACATTCAACTCCCATTGGAATCCAAAATGGATTGTCACTATACGTGATTATTGATACTGAAATATTGTTCATCTTCTGGAACTGTGATAGAAATTGGCATGAAGATACACCGATTTGTTGATTCATTTTCGAGGGGTTTGCGCTTCAGTACAAATCTCTGAATTTGATTGGGAAAATGCGAGTTTGGGCTCGGAGGGCACCGATTCCAGAGCTTTTTTCCGCAGCCCTGTTTCATGGTAACGCCAGCGAAATATCAAGTTACAGTTCTCCTGCGTCTACTCGTTGGTTCATAAAGGTTGTCTGTACCCTCTGTATTCGGAACTCCCGTAACCTTGACGTTTTTGGCACTGGTTATTTTAAAGAGCATTTGACCCCCAATGTAGCTTGCGAGGTAGTTGGTTACATAAATAATAAGTTAAATAAACCGGATTTAGCACTCAGATTTTTTCAGTGCGCAAGGCTCAGCCTGAAGCTCATTCACCTGGAATTCACATTTCATTTGCTTTTGAAGTCTCTTTGCAAAAGGGGTCTTCATGGTTCCGCCAAGGTAGTTTTTGAGTGTATGAAGGACGAGGGAATTTCTCCCAGCTCTTCTGATTTGGATTTTTTAGTCTCATCCTTCGCTGCTGCTGGGGAATTTAGGATAGCCCAAGAAATTTTGATTGCCAGGGCTGAATTTTGTTGTGGGAAAGAGAAAGTTGTTAGTTCATATGTATATAACAATTTGTTGAACTTTCTAGTAAGTAGAAATCTAGTTGACGAGGCAGTATTTTTTTTCAGAGATCACATACTAAGGCTACATAGTTTTTGCCCCGATACGTGTAGCTTCAATATTGTTATCCGAGGATTGTGCCGTAAGGGCATGGTTGAGGAAGCTTTTGAGTTTTTTGCTGTTATAAGGAATTTTAACTGTTGTCCTGACCTAGTCACCTTCAATACTCTAATCAATGGTTTATGTAGAGTTGGCAATGTCGATAGAGCAAAGGAGTTACTGAGCCAGTTAAAATTGCAAGATGGTCTGTTGCCTGATGTAGTAACATACACATCGTTAATTTCTGGAATTTGCAAAGCAGGTAGTATGGATATGGCTGAAGCTCTGTTAGATGAGATGATTAATGATGGGATTAGACCAAATTCATTTACTTATAATGCTCTTATTGATGGATTTGGTAAAAAAGGCGAAGTGGCTTCTGCACAGAAGATTTATGAAAAGATGGTTAGTGATGGTGTTCATCCTGATGTTGTCACCTTCTCCTCTCTTATTGACGGTCACTGTCGGAATGGAGAATTGGAGCAAGGAATGATTCTCTTGCATGAAATGAACAAGAGAAAGATTGTTCCCAATTTATATACCTTTTCTATTCTTATTATTGCCCTCTGTAAAGGGAATAGATTAAATGAAGCTTGTGATTTGTTGAATGAGATAAACTGGAGAGGAGACATTGTACCCCGTCCATTTGTTTACAATCCTATTATTGATGGATTTTGTAAAGCCGGAAATGTGGATGAGGCAAACATGATTGCTGCACAAATGGAGGCTAAAGGATCTATCCACGATAAGATGACATTCACCATTCTCATCTTTGGACATTGTATGAAAGGAAGAATGTATGAAGCTATTGCACTATATGATAAGATGTTGTTGGTTGGTTGTATACCTGACAATATTACTGTATCGTCTTTGGTATCTTGCCTTAGAAAGGCCGGTATGGCCAATGAAGCTAATGCAATTTATGACAAACTGTCAAATAGTGTTCATTCGGATTTATCACCATCAGCGAGACTATAGCTACTGACTTGAAATGGTTCTCTTGGTACTTTTTTTCAGAAGGTAGTTTTCAAACGCCCTTCAACAGTAACCCTCGCTGGGTAAACCGACGAGCCAATGGTAATTGCTTATTTTCTAGCCTTCCCCATCTCAGTTTTCAATGTATATCGTTATGGCTTCTTCGTTGTTCATAATCGTGTGAATAGATTCACTAATTTGTTATCCTATTTCTGAATCATCAGTCAATTTACGTGTTCAGTCGAATATTTAGAAGCTCCTTTTGATAGAACCAAATACACACTTGTATTTAACTTTGCTGCTCTTCTTTGCAGTGGCTTAACTCTTCAACACAGGGAGATGTTATTCTTAGGTCTTCGCTTTGATTCACACTCTAGATTTTACTTTTCTATGTCAACTCCAATTCCCTCTTTGCTTATGATATATACATCTGATTTAACTCCTCTACAGCTTCAGCAGCAGCCAGGCTTCAATGGTTATAAACAGTGAAAGAGAAGCACAAGAGCCACGAATAGTTCACCGATGGTTCAACGCGAGGACTCAATGTTATTGGTTGTTGACCGATGAGACAACGGGTATGTTTGGAGCAGTTTGGCTCCTTGTCCACATGAAGCAGCATTTCTTATGGAACAGTTACAGTCCAAAATTTTGTGTGATGAAAAGCGGCAGGTTGTGGCGGAGTGAGAACTTAGAAGCCATTGTGAGGTTCAAATTTCACAACAAATTTTCCTAAATATCTTTATATTTACATTTTAAAATATTTTTTATACTTAAATTATATCCGAATTTCATTCATAATTTGCAAAGGTGCCTAAAAATGTGAATATGATTATGATTACGATTGCAATTTAATATCCCAATATTTTTATAAAGTTAAAGGAATTTCGGGTTTATTAAAAAATAAAAGCAAAAGCTTTGGATTCTTATAATTAACATAATTTTTGTAATAAAGGAAGAAGAGTGGGGTCCATCTTCTTCCCCTAATTTCTAATAGAAGAAATGCTACTTTTTAAATTACGTGAGGCGGTGAGTTTGAGGGTATAATCGCCATATTATTATAGATTGATTAAGATCCAAGTATATGTAAATAAATAATCAGCCCTCTCCTAATATCTTTGCCCGTTGGACTGAAATTCCCTGTGTTTTTTTATCGGAAATTCAGATTGATCCATTCTCATGGAATTCAGTCTCACGAAGAGGGAGATTAACGCTGTATTGCAGTTAATCCATCTCGGAGGCGGTAACGCAGCTGATTTCCCCGTTATTTGGTTGAATTACAAAGACGAAGACGATGAAGATCGAAGCGTTTCGGAGGCAGCGACATATTCGAGTTCGGTTGTACAGTCAGAAACATCATCGGACGACGACGTTTTGCCACGGATGAAACCAAAATTCAGATCGGTTGTAGATATTTACAGAAAGACGCGTTCATTGGTTGTTGATGAGTATCGCCCGAAGAAGAAGAAGACCAGGTTCTGATTAGATTTCAGTTCGATTAGCCTCAAGAAACGAGTGTTTCTAGAAAATTCCGTTCAGTACATTACAGTATAGTATAAAGTTCTGTCATCAAATTCAAATGATTGTGATCTCTTAATCTAAGCGCGTCATTAGAAAGAAACAGCGTGTTACAGAATGAAATATCGTCTTTGATAAAATAATATTTTCCTAATTTAAGTGCATTAAATAAAAAATCTTGAAATAAATTGTAGAAGCCTTTAACTTAGCTTGCCAGATGGGTGCACGGATGTACAGTACAATAATAAAATATTTTTTGGCCACATGTTTAGCACGTGTGTTTAAATAATCCTATATAAAACCAACAATCATAATTTAAGTGCATCTTCTAATCTTCTAATTGTATTCTCACGATACGTTGTTAATTTTAAAATGCATTTTGAATTCTTTTACAGAACACTCTAACGTTTTCATTCTCATTCTGACAATTCATTTTCAAAACGCGTTATTAATTTCCTTTTTCAATGCAAAATGACTTTAATCCCTCATTTTGAATTTCTGGAATGCATTTTAAAAAATTTATGACCAAACTACCATTCTGACAGAATCTCTTATTTCTAGGGTGTTCACTATTCGGTAAAAACCTAATACCGAACCGTTTACCGATTTTTTTTACCAAACCGAACCGACAAAATTCGGTTCGATATTCGGAAGATAATTTTTTGACTTATTCGGTATTTGGTAATTGAAATTCGGTTCGGTATTTACCAAATGAACACTCCTACTTATTTCTAATTAAATAAATATTGTTTTCTATAAATATAAGGACAAAATAGTACTTTAGTATTTAGAATACATTCTCATAACCATTTTTTACATAACATCATTCTTATTTAATTATTCATTATTTATCATGTAGAACACTTAAACAGATTTACATTCTATAAATACATTCTGACAATTCATTCTGAAAACACATTTACATTCTCATAATACACAAAAAAACACACCATAAATATTTACGTTATATAAAAAACTATATATATATATAGTTTTTGTAAATATATATAATTATAATAAAAAAAAAATTATTCTATATAAAAATTTATTATATAGATCAATGTGTATGTAATATGATTGATATTTATACAAATATATATAAGTATAATTATGTTGAGATTAAATTAATTTTATTTTATATAATCATAATTTTATTATGGGTTATACAAATTGAAGAAGTTGGGCTTTTCCGTGAGGTTGGGCCCGTTATTGTTTATAAAGGAGGTAGGGTTTTTTATCTTCCTCTAAGCTTGGGCGCGTTGAGGTGACTGGTGAGTAGGAGGCGATTTTCTGACTTTTTGACCTGCTGAAATCACTCACTGTTTTTTATTTTTTGTGATTTTTATTTTGAATTATAGTGGGTAATTTGTTTCTGGATCAGATTGGAGCTGCAGGAAAATGTCTCACAGGAAATTTGAGCACCCGAGACATGGTTCTCTTGGATTTCTCCCGAGGAAGAGAGCTGCTCGCCATAGGGGAAAGGGTAATCAATAATTATATATATATAGTTTTGTGTTATTTGTTGATTTTATTGATACAAGTGTCATTGCAGTCAAGGCTTTCCCCAAGGATGATCCCACCAAGCCATGTAAGTTGACCGCTTTCTTGGGTTACAAAGCTGGGATGACTCACATTGTGAGGGAAGTCGAAAAGCCAGGATCAAGTACACAATTTATTGCCTTATTTCTGCCCACTGCTGCTTGTGTTATTATTATGTTTTTTTAACGTAGTAGCATTTAGATATTGCACTGCATTAGTTTTGTTTTTTATCATGTAGAGATAATGTCTAGACATGTTTCTATGGAGTGTGTTTGATACATGATTTCTAGTGTAATTAATTAGGATGGTAACCCAATCCGGATTCATTTCAGAACTTCACAAGAAGGAAACATGTGAAGCTGTTACAATTGTTGAAACTCCACCGATGGTAATTGTTGGTGTAGTTGGGTATGTGAAGACACCCCGGGGACTTAGGTGCCTGAACACTGTCTGGGCTCAGCATCTGAGTGAGGAAGTGAGAAGGAGGTTTTACAAGAACTGGTGCAAGTCTAAGAAGAAAGCTTTCAAAAAGCATTCTGCGAGGCTTGAAACTGAGGAAGGGAAGAAGGATTGTCAAGTGCAGCTTGAGAAGCTTAAGAAGTATTCATCGGTCATCCGCGTCTTGGCTCATACTCAGGTACCGATATGTTTTTATTGTCTTCCAAATTAACTGTCTTTTTAGCCCGGACTATACATATGTAAAAAGCTTATTTGATTGGTGGCTAATTTTTTTACATGGCTGTAAATGGAATACATAATTCCGTTCAAAAAAGAATTAGTTATCTTAACATTTATATGTTGTTTTTATATTTAACCTTGTGCTACCTTTTGTTTACTACAGATTAGGAAGATGAAAGGGTTGAAGCAGAAGAAGGCTCACTTGATGGAGATACAAGTGAATGGTGGAACAATTTCTCAGAAAGTAGATTTTGCATATGGATTTTTTGAGAAGCAAGTTCCTATCGATGCTGTGTTCCAGAAGGATGAGATGATAGACATTATTGGTGTTACAAAGGGTAAGGGTTACGAAGGTGTGGTGACTCGTTGGGGTGTTACTCGTCTTCCTCGCAAAACCCATAGAGGTCTTCGTAAGGTAGCTTGTATCGGGGCATGGCACCCTGCCAGGGTTTCGTATACAGTTGCTAGGGCAGGTCAGAATGGATACCATCATCGCACTGAGTTGAACAAGAAGATCTACAAACTCGGCAAGGCAGGAAATGAAGAGCATACAGCCAGCACTGACTTTGACAGGTTTGGCCATTGAATTATTTCATACATTGTGATGTAGTTAAATGTATCCTGAATAACAGGACGGAAAAGGATATTACACCGATGGGGGGGTTCCCTCACTACGGTGTTGTGAAGGAGGATTATCTGATGATAAAGGGTTGCTGTGTTGGTCCAAAGAAAAGGGTTGTAACTCTACGTGAATCACTCCTTAAGCAAACTTCTCGTGTTGCGCTTGAAGAGATAAAACTCAAGTTCATTGACACTTCATCCAAGTTCGGTCATGGTCGTTTCCAGACAACCGAAGAGAAGCACAAATTTTATGGTCGCCTCAAAGTTTAATCCAATTTTCTACACTGCTTATTCTGATTGCTCCACTCGTTCCATTTTGTTCAAGGTGTAAGTCACTTTGTTTCCTTTTGAGTATTATTTCTCATGTCATTTAGTACCAAAGTTTTAGTTATTCATAACTGATGGTATCATTTTTCAACTCACTATAAGATCGATTAAATGTTGGATAAGAATCGTATGTAATGTGTTTTTTCTTGAACTTGTGTGTTACACAAATTGGGTTAATTTGTGTAGTTGATCTGATAAAGTTTTCTCTATTAATAAATTGTCCCATTTATGGGCGATTTTAAAATTGTTAAAATAGTTTTAAATGGAACATGTATTAGGTTTATTTTTATTAGACTAAAATTGTCCATGTAATCTCTATGAGAGAGTGTGTCAGACTTTCACTCCTCAATAGTGTAATTAATATTATAAAAAAATAATTTGATAAAAGTAAAAATTAGTGGAACTTTTAAAAACAAACGTAGAATGGATACTTTTAAAATGGGCAAATTTGTCAAATAGCACACTGCCAAAAAATGCTTCGTAAAATAATTTGGTTTGGTAAAACATTTGTTAAATAACATGGATTCCTATTTTATATGTTAAGTAGTCTATATTTCTAAATTTTTAATAAAAATAAATAAAATAACTTATATATTTTAATTTAAAATATATAGTAAATTTAAATATAATATAAAAAAATTATAAAATATTATATCAGACGATAGTGAAATAAAAGTATTCTTTTTTTAATATAAAATTAATTTTGTAATCAATCGATATACCAGTTATACTAGTTATACGACTTGTATCGGTACAAATCATTATTTCACATATTTTAATGACATACCCGAAAAAACCTAGAATGCGATCCAAAAACACAATACCGAGAGTTATCGAACAAACACTGACACAACCTCGGTATTTTATGTATCGATCGTATCGGGCACTGTAACCCGGCTACTCCTTGTATTTCACATATAGATCGATATTAAAACATATGTTTCGATTCGGGGTGTATGACTGATATATCGATCGATACATTTATATTGTAAAATAAATCGTAAGTATTTGATAAAATAAATTAAATTACGATTCGGTCAATACCCGATATTTCCCGTGTCATCCGATATAATATTTTATCAATATTTTCATATTATATTTTAATTTATTATATATTTCTCATTAATATATTACTTTTAAAGGTTATTTAATGTGTAAAATAGTAATACGAGTTATTTGCCAAATGCTTTACTAAAGTAAGTTATACATCAAACATTTTTTTGGCAGTGTGCTAATTAGCTAATTTACCCCTTTTAAAATAGAGTGATACATTGATATTCTCGGTAATATTATTTTTAACCGATGTATCAATATTGAACTATTATTGGTAATATTGGAGATTGGTATACCGATACTTGGTATGATACGAAAATTCCAATTTCAAAACATTAATAGTATTGTTTTGAAAATATTGTAAATATATAAAAATTATAAGTGTTTTTAGGATAAAAGTAAACTTGTTTATAACATCGTTACTCATGAGGTTATTCATTTGATTATCCACTTGAGTACTCGTATGGTTATTCGTAATGACCCATTTGGTTATCCATACGAAAAAATATTAACCTTAAAATATTTAAAAATTTATTCAAATTCTTAATATTATTTAAATTTTATTAAGCTATCTCCAGCGGTGGCGTCCGGAAATTTGTTTCCCTCTATACACCTCAGTTTTCTTTCTGTACACATTATCTTTATCTTTCCTTAATACTAATATAATAATTTAAAAATAATAACTTCCTTTTCATTCCTATAACAATATCCGGACACTTACAATTTTAATTTTAATTTTTTAATTGTAATTATTTACATTATTTTCTAAATGCCATTTATTTTTTAATTCCAGTTCATTTACATTGTTGGGTAACTTTAATTTAATTATAAGTAAAATAAATATGTTCTAGATAAACATTGATGTCAAAATACTTAAATAAATAAATAAAGTAGTTTAAATAACAATAAAAATATGAACTACAATTAAGGAGAGAAAGAGTTGTACAAATTCTAAAAAAATAAAAATTGACTTAATCTTTAAGTAGATAAAGTTGGAAACTATCCATCCTAAAAAAAGTTACATCCGCATATAGAAACTATGATATGTATTTTTTTAAAAAAATTAATTAATTTTTTTTAGGAAGTGGGTGCCTCGTTAGATCGGACGTCCATCGTTGGAGATAACATTATGATGGTTTTTGGAAAATGGTGCATCCTTTTTTGTTTACATATACAAATTTTATTGTACATATTTAAATTTAAAAAAACATCAACCAATAGTAGATATAAGATGGATAGGAGTGGGAAATGAAAGGGATAAGACGATATATTTGATAGGATGCATAACGAAATAGGTGAACAGTCTCGTCCCTTTGATTATGTAGAAATGATAGAAAATCATGATTTAATTGATAGGGATGTTGATGGGCTAGGAACCAATAGCCCAATTATGTTATGATATGGGCCTTTCATAACCAGGCATATGGCCCATATGTTTTGGACTGGTGGTGATGAAGCCATTCTAATTCTACAACTGCGGGTTTATTTAGGGTTTCAGGATCACCAATACGTCCGGCGTCTTCTCTGTTTGTGTCGAAACTTAGTGAAAGATGCCCAAGTCAAAGCGTGATAGGCCAGGTGTGAATCTGGATGCTGTTATTTTCGTCTGTATATCTATATGTGTTGAGATTGATTTGAATCATACTTATTGTATTTCTGTTGTTATCAGTCACTTTATCGAAGACAAAGAAAAAGGGGAAGGTGCAGAAAGAAAATGTGGTTAATTCGATACGAGATGCCGTGGAAAAGTACGAGTCTGTCTACGTTTTTGTTTTCGAGAATATGAGGAATCTCAAGTTCAAGGAATTCAGGGAGCGCCACAAGTCTTCAAACAGGTGTTGAGAAATAATATCTAATATTTTTTCGATTACAATTCCGTAAAGTTTTTTAGGTGTCTTTTGTATTCATTTGCATAAAATTAAACCCGCAAATTTTACTCTTTTAGGTTCTTCTTAGGATCAAACAAAGTCATGCAAGTGGCATTGGGTAGGTCTGTCAGTGATGAGCTCAAGCCTGGTCTTAACAAAATTTCAAAGGTGGGAAAGTTTCGAATGCTGACATTTCATTGTCCTGTTTAAATTGATATAATTACAGTTTGTCTTACTCTTAATGTTATTTCAATGCATATTTATAGTTTCTTCGTGGAAATTCTGGACTTTGTTTTACTTCTTTGCCAAAGGAAGAAATTGAAAGGTAAGCTGTTTTGAGTTTCACTCCGTAATTTTTCTACATGTTGTGTTTCTTCTTTTTAGTCCACTTAGTGTGTTGTTTGTGTGTCTATGAGATTGAGAGTTTATGGCTGCTTTTGTCAATGTTTCAGACTATTTAATGAGTATGAAGATTATGACTATGCTCGAACCGGAAGCATTGTAACTGAAAGGGTACTGAAATATCTCATTAACCATGCAGCTTAATTTGTGTACATATTGGAATATTATGATGGAAAAATTGATACCAAAACCATTATTAAGGTTTCAAACTCCCGTGACTTTTCATCAGTGTTTTGTTTATACTTCAGGTAGAGCTCAAAGAGGGTCCTCTCGATCAGTTCACACATGAAATGGAGCCGTTCTTACGCAAACAAGGAATGCCTGTTAGGCTAAACAAAGGTTTTTCCTGTTGTTTACTTATGTTTAACTTGTTTACCCCTACTATAAGGTTTAGCTTAAGTTAAGCATGTGAACAGGAGTCATCGAGCTAGTATCAGACTATGTTATTTGCGAAGAAGGAAAACCTTTGTCACCCGAGTCTTCCCGCATACTTGTTAGTGCAAGTTTTTTTAAGATATAATGTTTTTTCTCTTTTAGTTCTAATAGAATTGCTTCATGATATATTCAGCGCCTGTTGGGTATCAGAATGGCTACATTCAAGCTTCACTTGGTATGCCGGTGGAGTTCAGAAGACTTTGAAGTTTACAGAGACACCCTTGAAGAATCAGACGTTGAAACCATGTAAGCTATCGAGCAATTACTGAAGCACAACCTTCTTTATCTAGTGTTGAGTGATATAAAGCTAGAGATGCATTGTGAAATCGTTTTGATTAGGTTATATTGTTATATTAACAATTATTGTCGATGCTTGGAATATTGCTTATTTTTCATTAATTCAGAAATCTTATCACTATTTTGCCTTGAGGGATGTGTTTGAGCTTGGGCTCTTATTTGATTGAACTAGCAGGGGTATATTTGTTCGTGTTCGTTCATATTATAATTCGAACGGGAAAACTTGTTTGGACATTGTTAATATTTCTAAAAAAAATTCATGTTTGTTTTGTGTTTGGATTTGTTTGTTTTTTGTTCAAGTCTGTAGTTGGATTTGTTTGTTCGTGTTGAAATAATATAAAAATGATCATTGAACATCGATGAACTTGCTCGTGTTTGTTCAAGTTGTTATTCTAGTTCGTTTTGTTGGTTGAACAATATTTATATTTTAATTTGAACGAATAAATATGAACATAAGCGAGTCAAATAATGTAAATTAACAAGTGTTTTGCATTTAAGTCATGTTGCATGAAACATGACTAGTGAAGAAAAACAAACATGGGTGAGTTTTGTCCACTAAGGCTGCAAAATTTAAACATTCTCAAAAACAGGGAAGATTTAGTCTAGTTTGAAGCTGCTACCTTCCTTCTTACTACTCTTTTTCTCGGTGTCTTCGGAGATGGAGGTACATCGGCCGAGTTCTGGTCGGCCTTGTCTTGTTTGATGCCAAGAAGCCCGAGCCCTGAGATGAATGAGTTCTTGGATATGAACCATTTTGAAGAATTTTGGTTTGCTTCTTCTGAAGGTCTTGTGTAAGCAGCTGCTTTAAGAACATCCTCAGAATGTGCAAGTGGATCAACTTCCACACCGAGCCAAGCTAATCTGGCTGTCTCACCTACTGGTATGTTTACTACCCTGTACGTACATGAGTCCAAACAATAAAACCGACATAATGATTGATAACCATTTCGAATGTAATCGTTGGAATGCATACCTCAGAGCTGTACTTAATATGAGAGAAACACCAATAACATCGAAATAGTTGGTCACTGCCTTGTCGAACCCACACAATAGTTGATATCGGAGATTCGCATAAATACCAAGAAATGCACCGTATCCAAGCGCATTCGTGCTCACAGATGGTATGCTAACCGATAACCTAGTAAACAGATCACATACCATAATGAAGAACAGCAGATATTAACGAAAAAATATACTAATGTACCTTCCCTCGGTTTTAGTAGCAGTGAAATTTGAGATTGCACTTTGCACAGTTCCTGCGGTAAACCCTACCATACACAACTCTGCAGCTTTATATAGGAATGACTGAAACCTCTTCTGGTAGTCAAACTCTCTAAGTGGATAGCTCTTTTCAAAAATATTATTTGGGAGCTTTTGCAGTGTATTTTGCAAATCAAATCGGAATGTATTTCCATACGAATGGCAAGGAGCAAGTAACCAGACAACAGTGCCATTACAAGCTGCTGCGGTCAATACATTGACAAGAGCAAGATGCCATTCTTGCTTAATCCTGCATTAACATCTCAAATTTTACTTTAACTCTTTATCATGGTGTATTTTTATATTATTACCTCTCTTTGCGATTCTTGATCTCCCACCAAGCAGAGCATCCAACTGTAGTTGCCTGTTCAAGAATCAGTCTGTACAAAAAAGCTGGATCTGCAATCATCCTGTATCGAATATACGCTCTCGTTAAAAAAAGTCATGAGATTTTTTTACATGATATCTTAGCATGTTTCAAAAGATACTAAAACATCATGCAGTCTAAAATTTGGATAAAGAGGGTTTGAGTTCACCTTCCAATAAACGCTCTCGACATTCCTTGGGGCAGAGACCGAGCTACGAACCTCTCGGTTGTAGGTCTCGCATTCATGGCTAGAAATTTCACCATCTGAGAAGAACTAACCAAACCCTACAGCTAATTCAACATCAGAGATTGTCCCTAGTTTCAAAATGTTCATAAAGACGCTGTAAACATCTAAGCCTACCATTTCAAAGGCTTGGCGAAATCCAGTAGGCAAATCCATCATAGTCTTTTGCCATTCATTCAATACCGCCTCAAGAAATTTTCTATCAAACAACTAGAGATAGGAATGTTGTCAGACTTAAGTGTTTCCGAAACAACTAATAACATATTTGACAAATCCGTCATGTTTTCTTTGTGAGCATACACAAACATATCAATTTCTCACCTCGGGTAGAATCATCCTTCTTCTAAAGAATCCACCATCCTCTCCATCATCACCCTCATCAAAGTTGTCATAGTAATCGTCATCATCACCTCCATCATCGCCACCATCACCACCTCCATGACTAAGACCTTTTCCCATATTTCCTCCTCTCCCTCCCGTGTCAAGCTTCTATAATTCAGATACAAGAATTTAAACTAGTTCAGCTATAAAATAACCAAACATTCAACCTCAATGCACAAATTATAAATCGTCTAATCAATTCAAAGAGAGGGGCAGTCTATTGTTCAAATGGAGAAAAGAAGAAGATACTATTTGATCCAGAGAGACTACCCTCCAGCGGAAGCACTAACAAATCAAAACAATCAGAATAACAAGAGATAACGAAAGCTAGAGGGGCCTCACCCAGTTACCTAAAATCAGATCACAATTTTCCATACTGCAGAAAAAAACTTCACAATTAATCGATCAATTCATCATACCTCAGGACTTGACTTAGTCTGCTTCTGCTGCACCTGAAGCTTCGATTTTTCCAAAGTAACTGCCCCAAACGCCCCATATTTTGCCATCATAATCGGGCCACAATCCCAAGAGGCCGAAGACGACGGAGAATCCCCTTCCACCGGCGATTCCCTAAAACAACGCTCCAGGTGGGCTACAGCCTCGCCATCAACCACCGCGGAAGACGACGCCTTAATCTGAAAAGCACATTTCCGAAGCTTCCCAGATTTCAATGGCAAAACCAGAGGCCTAGAACCCACCAACGTTGGTAGCAACGTCCTGGACGACAATTTATTGGGGGAAGGCGATAGAGGCATAGTAATAAACACAGCGTTCGCCATATCCTCGGTCCCTTCTCAGCACACCTCCTTCACCGGTTCCACAACTCTCGGAATAGATTTTCGGAACCCAGATTAGGGTTTATGCAAGTCTGGTAATCTAGCCGTCGATCCAGGAAGGAAGGGTGGTGGTGGAGTTAAATTCCATCCGAAACGAGTTCGTTCGTTCATCAAGCGACAAATTTATAAATAAAAAGATAACATTTATAATATAATTAAAATAAAATATTTTATATTGATCAATCCTATTCCTTTAGCCTGTGCTTTCATAACTTCATCCCTGAGAAATTCTCAGGCAAGAATCCAGACCCGTTACACAACTTTGATCCTTCTGAAACTTGCAAGAAGCCACGTAACACAATCATCCTGCATATTCAAGCACACCCAAAGGTTTTATCACTGTTAATGATGAGTCCTATTAAAAAAAGTATGGGAAATGTATGTATGCTATTAAACAGTACAGCCAAAGGTTTTATAGCATAATCGACTAGAAAAAACAAGTTTAGCAGCATCGATATCACGATATTAATCTCAAAAGTAATGAATAAAAGGCGGCTTACATGAATGAGCAGATGCAGGAGTTTTGGATTAGTAGGACGGAAATGAAGAACAGTGATGATGCTCCTCTGCAGGCCATGGTGGAAAAACAGGAGCCGGAGATGGAGATGAATGGCTAAGAATCGACGATAAGCTGACCCCTTTAACTTCTCCGAAAATAGAACCATCAAGACCAAGATTTTTTTTGGTTGATCCAGTAATAACTTGAGCTATTTGTATCAATCTCTCAGGAAGTATAGTTCCTAATTCAGATGCAGCTAAAAGTTCAACACTTATTTGTGATTCCTCTGTAGATCCATGTATATTTGTTGTTTGTACGTATACCGCCTGTGTCAACAAACATAACAAGAACTGAAGTTTCAGAGGCAAAAAAGGCAATGTTTTATCAGGCAATAAATACTAAATAACATTACCTCACTGGGATTCAAATGCAAACCAAAATGGAGTTGTTCTTTGAACTCCGAAAGATGTTTCGTTAGATCAGAAATGGATTGACCGAGGCTGAAGCTAAAGAGAGGCATAGACATAATAGCTGCTGGCTCTGGTATTATTGTGATTCCACCAGGGAATTTTAATATCTCAAAAGAGGAAGGCTCCCCAAAAACAGATGCTGACAATGTCAAATTGCACTTCTGAAGGAAAATATCTATAAACGATGATTTCAACAAACTCAATGCCAGTCGACTCATGCTATTGCTTGTATTTTCAACAAGTAAACCAAATACGACAGTAGTCATGTTAGACGAGTGCATCTTGTGGATAGATAGCACCACAACCTGCGCAAATTAATGGGCGGTTGTGAAAATTAGAGAAAGTTCCATAACCATGAACTATATAAACTTACTTGCAGGGAGGGAACACCTATTTCTTCATTTATATCATACTCTAGTAGTGAAACGTAAGGTAAAATCCCAGAAACTGGTTTGGGAAGATTGAAACTTGATTGAGCTACAGCTGAAATAAACCAGACCAACAAAATCATCAAAATGCCATCTAGAAAAAGCTACAAAGTCTTAATGTAGATCACCATGTAGATACATAAATCTAACAAAATAAGACTTCAAAGGAGAAAGCAACAATGGATCTAGAAAAAAGAAGCAAAGCTACAAGCTTAAGAGCCATTGTTTTATTATCCTGCATATTTTTCAACAGACGGGTGTCATGTAGATCATGTTTATTCAAGAAATACACAAACTCAGATGAAACTGGCATGAAAAATCCAATAAAAAATACATACATGCAACGCAGACAACACAATCCACATCACCTATGAGATTCAGACAATAGTAGAACCAAACTAGAACTCAAACATACGGGCTACGGCTACGAGTAATAATCACACACTGCAAACTACAGAGTACAACAGTATAACCAACCAAAATATCGCAAATAAGTCAAAGAACAAAGAAAACCTCTTAGTTTGATGGAAGTTGCAGCCTCAAACCCATGCTCCTTAAGCCCAACGGGAAGAAGCCAGAAAATTGCAGAAATAAAAGCGGCGACGCCGAACAGAGAAACTACCGAACACTTAAAGCCGAAGATCCCAGAAAACCCTCTCGAACACTCGCGGCTGATGTTCCCAGTATCAGTTCCCCCGCGAAACGGCTGTTGTGACGATCGCAGTTGCTGATCAATCTCCTTCCCCATTTCCACCACAGCATCGGTTCCCACCACTTTTCCTCACTGGAACTTTTGAGTCAAATCCTCTCTGTACAAAAAAAAATGGGTTCTTTTCACTGTGATCGACACCCCTGATACTTAGAGTGGGTTTTACGAACTGAACAACTGTCGCATCTTCCCAAAATTCTTCACGTCTTCAATTCTAAGTGTAACTGTAATTTCATTTTTATTACCCAATAAGTTTTAGATAAACAGCATCGGCATCTGCTACTTCCAAGTTTCCAAAGACTTCAACTTCAATCTTAATTCATTGGAAATCTAATGAAGTTGATCCATTTGTAAATTACACAAAGGAATTCGAGGTTTACCAAAATAAATAGCAACATTCTGCATAGAAAATAAGCTTTTTTCTCTGCTCCTTCTCATATTAGCTTTTTCTTTTGGAAATATTGCTTCAAGTGCATTATCTGGAGCACAGAAACCAGAATGCAAATACCCAGAGATACGATGCTGAACCAAGCTACTCGAGAATTCGTCGATTCACTCACCATTCGCATATCCGATTCCCTGCAAAGATGAAAGTTCACGTTGACAACCAAAACTAGTAGTAAACTGGTTTTATGAGAAAAAGACATCTTGCCTTCTCTTCAGGTACAAAATATTTTCATGGATAGCTTCGATGACTCCTTCAAGCTTTGCTAACTCAAGATCAATGCCCTGAAAGAGATTAAAACAATGTATGCTAAAGCAATAATCTTTGAGCCATTTACGTACAATGACAAAATAACATTGAAGACAAGTTGGAATACTACAACAAGATTGAAATCATCATCAAATATTGATCCAATTTTTTATTTTGAGATAAGTTCAAAATCTATAGGTATCATAATAAACCCCAAGATTCATATTCTATTCTATGTCTCAAATTTTCCTTCAAAATTCCAAGAAATAACTTTTGTAAGCCCAAAATCTAAAAAAGAAACACAAAACCAATGGAAATGGAAAAAATTACAGAACGAACAGTCCCTTACCATGTGTAAATCAGTATAGTAAAAAAACATTAACTTGTTCGTCAAGAACTCAAAAACTGAAAGAAATGATAGCGTTTTCATATTGGATTAAGAACTCACCTCAATATTTTCCTTTCTAGCAACAGATTCCCAATCTTTGGCTGCAATACCTGTCCTCCAGTCAAGGTTAACATTTACATCCCCAGCTCCCTGGTTGTGACCATCAGTGTGAAAGCAAGCTATATAACTTCCCCCTTCCGTAGTTGTAAACGCAAATTGACCATATGTTGCATTTTGCTGGTTATGGAGGTTTTTCCCATAGGGTGAAGTAACCTACAACATAAAA
Organism: Utricularia reniformis; assembly: GCA_009725065.1. Lineage (NCBI taxonomy): Eukaryota > Viridiplantae > Streptophyta > Magnoliopsida > Lamiales > Lentibulariaceae > Utricularia > Utricularia reniformis. Next base: position 1,057,969 of record RWGZ01001092.1, read on the forward strand.
ATGGATAGCCTCTGGTTAAATGGTAAATATAAACATGAAAATCCATCTGCTTTAGAAAGCACAAGGTTTTCCTTTCCATAAGTTGAATTATGGCCACAGTTTATTCGATGCACTCAAAACGACAGATAATCAAATGCTGAATGATACTAGTCCTAGAAACTGATGCATTTTCTTTTCCATTTCAAAAAAAACCGCAAAAATACAGAAGCATGAATACACAAACAAACAAAAAAAAGCTAGTTCTAACTGGAGAACAAGAAACAAGTAACAATCCAAACCAAATACATAAATAAAAGAAAAAAAAGAACCAACCTTGGCGGTAATAGTAGGAACAGAGTGGACGTGGTCATCGGAAATAACGTAGTAATCGGCCAAAACGACGACGTTGCTCTGGATCTCTTCGGAAACACACTTACTCCGATCGGACGGCAAGTTCAACCATATACCATCGCTCCCACGGAAAATACACAGTAAAGCGAAGAGCGCGTAGACAGCCGGTGCCATCACCCTAATTCTCCAAACAGAAACTCTCTTGTCGTCTATAAACTTCGATAAATCAGATTTAGGAAGGGAAACCCTGCGGCGAATCCTGTTTCGGGTACGGAATTCACTATTTTCGGATCCGGGTCTACGTAAACTTCCAATGCAGGTGATCTTAATTGCCAACATTCCGTCCAAATCACGTACATAATTGCCAACATTATTATTTGGATTCTTAATTGGCAATCATTATTAAACTAAAATATTCTCAAATAATAAAATTGTCTGATTAATTTTATATATTATTATAACTAAATTGAAAATTGCATGCTAATATTATTGGGCTGCTCATGATATCATCACAGGCCCACATTTTCATACTCATCGTCCATTGCTTTATACAAAGGGTGTATTTGTCATTTCAAAGTGAGTACAACAATTTCTAAAACCTGAAAATAGCGATCTTCGTCTCAAATTTTGTTAATTTTGACAAATTTGATACTCAAATTATTTTTTAGCGTATATAGTCCCCAAACTTCAATTAATTGATAATATTCATCCCTATAGTTCGTAAAATTTGGCAAATTCAATCCCCAAATTATATAATTAGTCCCCAAAGTTTAAAAAATGCAAAACAATCCTCATTATTTACGTTTGGTGGCAAAACTAGTCCCCAAATTTTAGGAATTTGGCGAAATTGGTCCTTAAATTATTTAACAGCCGTTAGGGTTTACGTTTTTCAAAACGTTGAGGACCACCGTTGCAAAATTATTTAACGACGGTAATTGTCATATTTCAAAACGTTGAGAATCTCTAACACCGTTAGGGACCTTTTTTGCCAAAACTCTGGAATTACGAGGATCAAATGCGCCATTGTTTTTGTTTAGGGACTAACATTGCCGAAATTGAAGAGTTTGGGGACTAATATTGCCAATTTTGATAAACAATAGGGATTAGTTTTGTCAAACCATACAAAAATCGGTGACCTGTTTTGCCATTTTAAAATTTTGGGGTTCAAAATTGTCAAATTTTCAAAACTATGGGTACTCAATTTACCATAATCCCTAAACTATGGGGATCACATCTAAGAATCGCCCTTCTAAAACACACCCACAAGTGTTGGAATATTATATTTATTATTGATGATGCAAAGTATGGGCTGGGCCTCTAACTAAATTGAAAATTGCATTACTAATATGATTGGGCTGATGAGGTCATTACAGGCCCACATTTTGGCCCAAGTTGATATAAATAAATGATTTTAATAAGTAACACTACAAAACAGTAATAAATCTGATTGTTTTCCATGAAGCAGACAAAAACACTTTGCACTGCGCTTGCTTTATCTTTATTGTAGTAAAAGACTATAAGCCCAGGAATCTATTTGTCTTCCTTTCTCCATATCTGTCTTCTTCTACAATCCCCAATAACCTCTCATGCCTCCCTTTTTTAGCTTCTGCTTTGATTTGAGCATAAGAAATCAGTGATTTACCTGATATAGACAAGCATGATTCTCAAGAATCATTTATTATGCTTGTCTTAAAGGGAAATAAAGATAAAGAAGAAAAAAGTTGTCTTGCTCCTTCTGGTTCTATCTCTGAGAGCACAAATCCATTAGCTTCTTTCTACCTTCAACTATTTCATCAAAGAAATCATCAATCTCAGCAAATACATCAACTACACCATTTTGTAGATTATCTAAACATATCTTCAAGCTGTCACCTTTCTTCGAAGCTGTTTCGTAATCTCTTCTGCAATCTAAAGCTTTCTTAAGTTCATCCATGGCGGTATTTGCCTTGTGGAGTTCATGTACGAGCACCCCATCACAGTGTTGTCTGATTTCTGAAGATAAACTGTAATGTAATGAAGCAGCAACTATTATTGAAGAAGATGAATCATCTAAAGATTTCCATTGCTGTAAGCTTGTTTCAGAGGATGAATAGAGAAATCCACAAAGAAGAATCTCTAAAAGCAATATATGAATTGTTCTAAGAGTGTATAAAGCGTTTCTGAATTCAACACATTTGTAGAAATTAATTCCAGCTACAAAACCATGATCAAATGGAAGAAACAAACACTGAATCCTTGCTTCTGCTCTAATTCTATTATCTCCTATTAAAGATAAACCTCTTTGACAACGATCAATTTGTCGAACAATCTGCAGGCATTATGAAAACGCTATTGTGAACACTGAAACAAAACCTATTTCAACTAATCTAAACACACAAACCTGGCGGGAACTCTGAGGGTTAATCGAAGAAGCTACATTTGCAGCAGTAAAACAAAAGTTTTCCAACCAAGAAATCCCTGTTTTGATATCTAAACAAGCATCCCAGAGGCGTGAGGTTTCATCCATATAAGCATCGAGCCATTTTTCTCCAGCAGGTAAACGGAGATTATGTGCTAAAACTACTAACTGGGAATGTAAAGATCGAAGAGTTATTATGATTGTGTGAAGAAATTTGATGGAGATTTTACCTTCTGAGAGGTAAACATAATGAAGATTTTCAAGTTGGTGAGTAAGAAAATTGTAGAAAGCATTGAGAGATGAATGACTCTGACTCTGACTCATCATGAAGAAAATAAACTTTCAAGGTTGATGGGATCCCATTTATAGCACTTACATATAAAAAGTAATAATTATATTTTTGAAAATATGATATATTAGATAAGAAATTATAAATATGATATATTATTTAAATAAAAAAACAATGTGCATCTTTTAACTTTAATTAATGTATGAAATAAACTTCAACTTATCAATATTTTTTATTATTGGTCATCTAACGATACCGTTAATATTTTATATTCTTATGAATAATTCACGAACTTTAATTGTCAATTTGTATAATTTTTCAAATTATAATGGTTTTATTTATATAGTTTGTGAATTTTGATACTCAATGAACTTAACGGAAATCATATGCTAACTAGGTAGCATTCTTATAATTTTATAAACTAAGGGACATGACATTTATCATGTTGAAATAGTGGATATTGTCCTACGTCGAAAAATGAAAGTATGGTAGATTGGTTTATAAGAGGGGAGTGTGGACCATAGTTGTTGTGGTTCCTTTTTAGGGGTATATATAGTCACCGAATTATGAAAATCGGTTTTATTTGTTGTTTGTAGAGACAACTTGAAATATAGAAAATTGAAAGAACACATGCGATTTTATCGTGGAAAAACACCTTAAAAAATAGGGAAAAAACCACGTTGCCGAGAGGAGAACCTCCACGGCAGATTCATTAATAAATGAAGGGAAAATGTACAAGAGGAATAAGAGCATCAAAATAAATTTACACCAGATTAGGGTTCACCGAAATTGGCCTCCTAGAGCTTTCTTTTAACTCTGCATTTATAGAGGGGGAAACACGTGTGTGGCACATGCTCTATAACCACATCTGACAAAGTTGTTTCCCCATGCTAGAAAGCGTGATTGAGCCTGAAGCGTGGAATGCATGATGATGAGATCACATCCAGCCTGTCAGGACCTACGCAAAAAGTCGGGACCGATCTGTCTGATGGACCTAAACAGTCTATCGGGACCGATCGGTCTGCTGGACCTAAGCAGTCTACTGGGACCGATCGGTCTACTGAGACATAAGCAGTCTACCGGATTGATCGGTCTACTGGACTTAAGCAGTCTATTGGGACCGGTTGGTCTGCTTGGCCCTAAGGCTATCTGTAATCTTGTCCGCGTCCAAAATCATTTCCACCGTATAAATATCTCTACACATCATCATTTTCTCATATCCACATCATAATCTCTTTCCACTTCTAAAACTTCTCACTCATCCACATCATTATTTATTTCTCTTTCGTCCACATCATCTTCTCTCTCCAAATTTCATTTATCTTTCTATCTCATCAAATTTATTTATTTACTATTCAATTTATCAATAAATATTAAGTTTTAATTTTAATAGTTTTAATTTCGATAATATCGACGTTTAATATTATTTATTAATTTGATCATTGTATATATTATATTTCATTGTTTTGATTTTATTTCTTTTTATTGATTCGTACACGTTTTTAATATCATCATTTCGAAACAATCGAATTTCACATAAAGTTATGTATTTATTGTATCAAAATAAAAGTAATAATTTTTTAAATATTTATTTACTAAATTACTTATTTAAATTATAAAAATAAATTAATAATTAATAAAACTAATATTTTATTATATATATATTAAAATAAAATATTTTAAATTAATAAAAAGTTCTTCTCCGCGGATAGGGGGCGGACAAGCCCTTGTCTGCGGAACATATTTCTCCACGGAGGAATCAGCGCCCATGTAACCATGGGCGCCGATGTGGCGGACATGGGGGCGGACAATAGTGTATGGAAATACGCTCTTGTCCACAGTTACATGTAGTCTAAGCAATCTACCGGAACCGATTGGTCTGTTGGCCCTAAGCTGTCTGTCGGGACTGATCGGTCTGCTTGGCCCTAAGCAGTCTGCCGGACCAATCGGTCTGTTGAGACCGATCGGTCTAAGCTGTTTGCCGAGACCGATCCAATATTTGAAAATTTCAGCTGTCGAATCCTCGCTTGAGTCTGACCCCCTTCATCCTGGTTTAAGACTCCTCATTGGTATCGGGTTTAATAGTTCTCAACAAGAACGCATCTTTTGTACCCGGTTTAAGGATTGTCAACAATAGTAATTGATTTGTGCAAATCTTTTACAATTTAGTCTACTCTCTATTATATATTATATCCGGACACATTATACACGTAAATTGACTCGACTCTATAAATTTAACATATACATCGATAAGTTTGAGCTACTTATTCAATTTTCTATTTTTGAAAAATACAAGTTTGAAGTATAGGACAATTATTAAATAAGGTTGTCAAGTATCATTTTGATTTATATAGACAACCACACGTGGTTGGTCTCCTGGCCCACTCCATCGTTTATTACATATACACAAAATAACCGACATAATACATTATATTTACAAGATAATGTTATATTGGAACATATTGTCTTAAATAAACGATGATGTAACATAACTAACAGTAGATATTGTGAGGTAATGAAAATTTTGATTTGGTCCCAGATGTTAAACATATAAATTAATATTGATTGGAATATATGAAATCTAAGTTATTCGGACCGTCCAAGGCGGGGGACATCTCTGGTCTGGTCCAATTTGTAATTCAATAAATAGTTTCATTTGATGATAATCACCATTTGGACCACTACCTTTATTTATTCATCATACTCTCAATTTTCCATCTAATTTTTATATCGATTTTGAACGAGACACCATGATTGGATACAAGTAAAAAACTCAACCCAAGATTTTGTAACACAACTTAACCTAATACATACAGATTTCACTAAAGATAGATGAACCTGACTCACAATGAAACAATATAAGAATATTTTGAATCGATATAAAAATATTAATTTTAGCATAATACATATGTTTCAAGAATATAGATAAGCTGTGACCATGAAATAATCATTGTTTTAACACATCAAAATAAAAATTATGGGTATGGTAAGCTGTGACCATGAAATAATCATTGTTTTAACACATCAAAATAATAATGCATTTATTGCTAAAATTAAAATATAAATATTTTAATTTTTTATATACAATAATTTTACATTAATCACAATAATAATTTTACCAACAACATTAAGAAGCTCACTGATACCCAATATTTTGACCTTTTTTATACAGTAACATGCCCTATTTTTTGTTCTACTTGAAAACTCGATATTTTACACGAATTATTCCAACATTAACCAGTCTCCTCAACTAAAATGCAACTCCAGTTGATGTGTCGCTAATATTCATGGCTGTTCACTGTCCTCACTCTTCAAAATGTGTCGCTAACTAATTTTACAGTTTAGAAAATTGGAATGAAGAACTCATCTTCAAATAGGAACAAAAAAAGCTCGAAACATCACATTTCGGGGTCTGTAGGGAATGTGGAAAACGGAAGAAGCAAATTTAAGATTCAAACTGTTTACCTTCGAAACTCTGCCCCAATTCCCAATTCTTGGGTCCAACATTGTACGACGTCAGGGTAACGCCGTCGCCGACGGTGACTTCAAACGATAGCGGCTGATTCTTCAGATCAGCGTTCACGTGCCAATTTTGCCCCCAATTTCTTCCCATCGGTAGCCACCCCGTCCGTGAACCCTTGATTTTCACAGCGGTCACGTCACCGGAGCCGCCTACGTTGCTAATCAGTACAGATAGGAATATACCGGCACCGGAGACGGTGAATCGAATGCCGCCTTCCTTTCTACAGCTAATCCGTCGGTACTGAACAGGCATGTTTGACGCCTTCCAGATAGCTATCTTCTCGAATACCTCGATCGGGAGGACGAAATGAGCATTAGGGGGATTACACATGCCGCCGCGGTCGGCTTCCAATCCGTAATTCGGCGCGCAGAAGTTGGTAACAGTGACGATGATAGATGTACCAGGAATACACCATCGTAGGTCATTGACGCACCGGATTTCAAAGCATCCCCCGCAGATCTGGCCCTTCTGATATAGAACTGTGCTGAGTCCGGCAGTAGCTTTGCCGTATCCAGTCTTCTCTAAATCACCGTATCCACACGCGCCGCCAACTGCGTCGATTGGGTTAGCAGCTGCATAGAAGGTGGCGCGTGCGTCCTTCCACTCGAAGTGCCGATCTTTTATAGTGGGGTATTGGGTATAGTTGCACCGGACAAGCTGCAGAGAGAGGAGCAGGAGGAGACTCCGGGCTTGCATTTTCAGCCGCCGCCGAAGCTTCGAGGTTGAGTGACTTGAACTATAAGACAAAAGCCTCCGCCATTATTCGCTTTTCATCTTTCCATCTGTTTTACTCCATGGCTTCCTCAACAAAACTTCAACTTGTAATGATAACATAATACATTAATAAATAATAATTCAATAACATAAATACCGAACATTTAACGGGTATATCATAAACTAATCATACAATATCATCTAAAAATTAAACATAATTTATAAGATTATAGTCCCGGGTCATCATAAACTCTCATTTACTATAATCTAAGCAATTAATTTACGAGATTGTTGTTCCACATGACCACATCATCATAAATTTTCATACACTAAAATAAGCAAGTAAAAGACAAGCCATAATCTACAAGATTGATCATCATAAACTATAATCCAAGCAACTAAAACACTAGGCATAATTCGATTCCCGAGTTATCATACTCTCATACACTGCAATCTAAGCAAATAAAACACCAGGCATAATCTATGGGATTCCAGCACCATAATCTATGGTGTTGTTATCTAAGCAAATAAAACACCAAACATTTTGGCATTGCTCTCCGTAATAGACACTGAACTCGATAAGAAACAAAATAGCCCGACTTTACAAAACTTAAAACTATGTAATTTAAGAAAATGGCGGGGGAATTACACATTTTTCTCAGGGAATTCAAAGAGCAAAAACATTTGCACATCAGTTTCAGTCAGTGCCGCTCTATAAGTTGCTTCATCTTGTTTGAGTAGTTATTGAACTGAAACAACCAACATATTCATCACTACAAAAGAATAACACTAACAGACCAGAGGACTTATCAACTTGAACATAACACGTACCTCTCTCGTAATTTCTTCACATTTACAGCCTAATTCTTGTATCTTAGCTTCTCCTTCTTGCTTAACAGTTTCTTTCCTTGCAGATGTAGCTTCCGCCTGATGATGCATCAGAGACTCAGAACCAAGAAAAGCAGCACTAAAGGACATATATAGATATTACCTCAGCCACAAGGGACTCCACATCCCCTTGCCTGATTTCTAATGCGTGCTTCTTTGCTTTCACTTGTAATTCCACAATTTTGAATTCTTTGTCAATCTCCTCTTTCTTGAGAGTTTTTTCAAGAAGCAATTGCTTTTTGTACTCCTTTAACTGATCCTCTGAATATGCAGTTTACTTTCAGTAAAAGAAGGAAGCTAATACAAAAAACATTTTAGAGTAAATTATTAAATCAGGAATACCAATAGATTGTAGTTCCAAAAATTTGGCTTCAAGTGATTTAATTAAAACTTCTTCTTCACTAAGTTTGTTTTTCAGGGCCTTGACATCTTTATCAACAGACTTCGCAGAATCGGCCTGTCCAGATGGTAAGTAAAAGAAGAATCTATCATCCACGAATAGATCATATACCACTTAAAATTAAAAGAAAATTGGGGAATAAGAACAAAAAGAAACAAGATAATGAGATTTAAACACAGTAAACTGCAACAATAATCCTAGAAACTTTTTAAAATTAATGCCTTTAATCACTTAATATGTTCAGAGTAATCATTAATAGGGCTATATATGCTAATAACAAAATAATGATGCAAAGCTGTTTTTCATTGACAAACCTGTTCTTGTAAGATTTGGATCCGCTTTAAATGCTTGGAAATTTTCTTGTGAGCCTGAAAAACGAACATATAATGATTAAGCCGGTGAAATAAAAAAGAAATACAACAGATGTGCAATAGCAAACCTTGGAGTGAGCCTCAAGTAGAGTAGTCTTATCCTGGAATGTCTGCAGAGCAACCCTTTCGGAAATTTTCACTTCATTCTGGACCAACTTTTTCTCCTCTAGAGCCCTCTGTAAGTTTTAACAATTCATATATCTCAAATATTCAAGAAAAAAGAGATATGCCATCCAGGAGTCATGCCAGGTTCTTTTTTAAACAGGAACACAGAAAACCTGAAGTTTATCTGGGGATTGGACAATTTTTGAACGCAAGCTTGCATTTTCTTGAGCAGTTTGGACCAGAGCAGATTCTGCTTCAGATATCTGATTCAATGTAAATCTATGTAAGAATCTGGAAAAAATACAATTCACCCGTACTTTTATGAGCATATCCTGGTCTGTTGCCATGCATATGCAATTCTAACAGCTCACAAACAAGCAAACAGTTTAAAAACAAAATTGAAGTAAAGATGGAAAAAAACAATAGCAAGACCTTCTCATCCATTTCTATGTATTTCTCTTTCAATTGTTTAATTGAAGTTCTCAGCGCCATTTGGTGCTGGTTAAGTCCAAAAATAGTCTGTTGCAGCTCCTTGATCTGACCATTAACTTCTTGGATGAATGGCAAGTCCATTTCCCTTGCCTGCTCACATTCTGTTATTTCTGCTTCCAACTAAGATGCCAAAAAGTCATCATTAAGCAAGTGAACATTAGATATTAGAGCATAAGCATAGATTTTTGGGTTTAAATTACCTGAGATATTCTATACTTGGAAGCTTGTTCCTGATCTCCCAATTCAGTCAACGCAGCATTGTGCTCTTGCAATAGTTTTTTTTTGGAAAATCTAATGAAAAAAACATTTCTATTATTTAGAATATTACCAACATGAAATCGAAGTCCAAATAAATACATAATAAATTTCACCTGTGAATAAGAAAATTAAGAAGAACGCCAAGGAAAAGTTCAGTTCGTGCAGGCTCCGGCTTTATCAGGTCTTTGAGAGTAAATGTCTTCGGACACTTAACGGCTTTGATAAGTTGCCTAATTTTATTGTAAAAATCAATGATAGGAGTAGACTGCTCGTGGTTCTCCGGGTTTTCAAGAAGCTCCAGGGCACCAAACTCAATCTGCAAGTCATCATCCCTGAAAAATTCACCCAAACAACTGAGAAATCAGTGAGAAATGAGCATTGCAAACTCAATTTTCACAGTAAGAGGACTCTGACTGCTGAGTTCCCATTTGTAGATAGACGTTGGTGTAGAGTTTGCAAATAAGATCTGAGTCAGGCCGCATAAGATCTGCCTCCGATATGGTTGCTATTTGGTACTCCGCTAGTACCGCCACAATTTCTTGCCGAGAAAGCCTGGGATCATCGTACTTGGACATTATATCCCTTCAATTTTTACAGATGTAACCGAAACAAACGCCGCTTGGCTGTGGCAAAGCGGTGACCGTGCCCGTCAGTCGAAAATGGGAGTAAAGAATTTCCCGCCTAGACTAAAATCTAGTTCAATTTTTCATTCACAAGGCCCAATTTATATAACTTGGGGCGGTCCATACACAAACTGAGCCTCATGACGTGGGTAATATCCATAAACTATTATTTAAAATTCAAATTTACCGATTAGTCCTTCATTCCATTGACCTCTCAAATAACCGTTATGATAGCCACCGTGTCGGGAAACAGCTGCTTCGTCACCGCAGCCCACGGCAGGACCACACAGAACATTCTCACCCTCATCCGCTGCGGCTAGTCATACGATTAGTCGATTACCAATATTTACCAGTATGTATATTTGAATCAGATCTTCGATTCATTAAAGTGCAAACAGAACCACCGTGTTCCAAATATTTAACTAGCGACGCAAATAATGCTGCCGTATAAACATTAAGGCTGAAATTGGATCCCATGATCTTCAAAATCCCCATCTCAGGATGAGATAAGGGGAAGCCTCGGTATAAGGGGGTTGAACTACTGATCAAATCCAGGCATGGCAAACTGTGAGGCAAAGGCTTCTACTTGACTACGGAGTTCCATGATTTCTCTGTTGTTCTCAAGTCCCAAAGGAGAAGATTTTGACAATTTACCATGTTCTCTTTGAACAGAACTTGCAATTTTAACAGCTTTAAGAAGAAATTCTGCAATCACCTCTATGTCAGTTTCAAGGCACCCTCTTGATGTCATCGCAGGAGAACCTGGCCACAAGCAAGAACAACTTTTTAGTTATCATGCGCGACGGGATTAAGCGGAATTGATTCACGAACCAATCCTCACGCCTCCGGGAGTGATATTTCCGTTGTCCTCGAAAATGGTTGTCTTGTTGACTGTTATGTGACAGACCTCACACACCTTCTCAAATGTTTTTCCTGTACATTTTTAAGAGATTGATGAGTGCATGGCTAATAACATCAACTAGAAGTGGGAGTATACAATATAATAAAGCTTACCTGTTAGCCCGAAATTTCTTAGGTCCCAGATCAAAAGATGATTGTCAGTGCCCACAGTTACCAGTTTGCAGTTTGCTCTTAACAGAGCTGATGCTAAAGCCTGAGCATTTTTCTTAACTTGTTTCATATAATTCTTAAACGCAGGTGTTGCTACTTGCTTTAGTGCTATAGCTAAAGCTGCAATGTGATTATTATGAGGGCCACCTTGCAGTGCAGGGAAAACAGCAAAATTCAGCTTCTCCTCAAAATCATATTTCTCGCAGCAATCTCTCTTCTTTGGTTTTTGCCCTTTTCTGTAGAAGATGATCCCTCCCCTCGGACCTCTAAGACTTTTATGAGTGGTAGATGTAACAATATCACAATATTCAAAAGGACTTGCGCATTCCTGCATTAACAATATTTTTAAAGCTAACAATCAAACAAGAATATAGAAAATATGGAAATGCGTTTTGTGCCTTTAAAAGTCAAGATACAAAAGAAAATGATGGATTAAGGGTATAAAGTTCTCACCTTCGCAACAACAAGACCACTGATCTGCGCCATGTCACACATCAAAATTGCACCGCACTTATCAGCTATTTTCCGGAATCTTGTGTAGTCCCATTCGCGTGGATACGAGCTACCACCGCATATCAGTATCTTTGGGCGATAGTCAAGTGCCCGTCCTTCAAGTTTATCGTAATCTATTAAGCCAGTCTGTGGATTAACCTTATAAGGAAAGCTCTCAAAAAATATAGAGGCCCCTGAAACTTTCCTCCCATTAGGCAAGTAGCATCCATGGCTTGTATTCCCTCCACAAGGCGTATCCAGACCCATTATTCTATCCCCTGGTGACATAAGCCCAGTATAGACAGCAAAATTGGCTGATGTGCACGAGTAAGGTTGCACATTAACACCCCAGCTTTCAGAATCAAGTCCAAATGCAGCCAAAGCTCGTTGGCAGCAGAGGGTTTCAATCTCATCAATGTATTGATTCCCACCATAGTATCGAGAACCAGGCATCCCTTCGGAGTACTTATTAGTCAAGTGGCTACCCAATGCCTCCATTACAGCTCTGCAGACGAAATTCTCAGATGCAATCAACTCAATCCCTTTAAACTGCCTGCGCTTCTCCTTCTCCATAACTGTGAAAATTTCAGGGTCTGCATTTTCTAAACTCATATTCCCCCACTCTTTCACAGCACGCCTCCGTACGTCCAACTCAGTTGCAGAAACCTTAAAGGGAGATAAAGAAGGTGACAATGGGAACGAGTCCACAGTGCGTTTCCTCTTTAAAGACAAGGAATGCCCAAAGAAGCAAAATTGTTCAATTTCCTTTTCATCGTCATCATGTACATCCCCATTTTCATTTGATATGTTTTCAACTAGCCGGCGCTGATCCTCTGATTGCTGGTCCAACAACTGTAGAGGAGTCGATGGCAGGGGCTGACTCGGATCACGAACTGTTGACTCAATTTGAAACGAAATTACACCAACAGAACCCTCCGAGCTCCCACCACCACCTCGTGGCGTTGAAACATGCGAATTCAACCCTAATGATACGCCACTATTCCCCAGAGGTTGAGTCAAATCCATTCACACAACGAAGAAAAACCAAGATCCCTGAATTCAGATTCTTAAAAACCCTAAATAGCCAAATAGCTACAGAATCACCAAAGACGACCACAACAAGAAGGATCGAAAGAACAACAATTTGTAGCTGCGATAAACGAAACTTCTGTAAACATCAAAAAATCGCTCATCGAACCAGTTAATTCCTCCTCTTCACCAAACGAACCAAAAATCAACTTGAAAATCGCAGTGATTAACACAACAAAGAAAACAAATGAAATTCTCCCGGAACATAGACGCATCCTCATGGTATGAATCCAAGACCAGATCCCATGTGATTCCACCTTCCAATATTGTACATATTTTCTTGAAATATTATCGTTCTTTTCATAAAGGCCCCTAATAAAACATATAATTACTTTTCATCGTTCTTTTGTTTGATCTTTAAAATGTTTCACGATATTTAGAAGTATATGAATAATAATATAAATATTTAAATAAATAATTCAAGAATAAAATCTTAAAATTGGATTAAATTTTACATTCAAGTTAAAACAATAATACATAATAATTAAACTTCAAATTTTAAAGATCAAACAAATCAATTCATATATCATAATCAAATTTGGCTTTTATCTTTTGGTATTAAAAAAATTAAAATTCTAATACTAGATTAGAATTTGGATATTTTGACGTTGACATCCTAAGTATCAACTATTAATTATTACACAAGCAATGCCAAACAATATATATATATATATGTATTCATATAAGCCCAATTAATCTAAGAGCTCTTATGCTAGTATACCATGTATTGAACAACTTTTAGATGGACTCGACTCGACTCGCTCATACGAGACGCACTTCTCCGCTAGCATGTGCAGCTTTAACCTGCTTATCGTACTCATCTTCATCTTCATAGTCCTCACTCTCTTCATCCTCTTCAGCTCCCCAACCAAATCCCGAAACTACAGGGGGAGCAGGAGAAATATTCTTAGCTTCTTCAACTATCTTTGCAATTTCCTCAACAGTTTGAAGGGAATAATAAGTAGCATTCTCCTTGCGAAAGTACACCGTTTGAGCTGCTTCCGTTAATTCCCTAGGTAAATTCTTCACGAACCATGGATGTGTTTTGATTTCCTTTATTGTTATTCTCTGCATCATTACACAATCACAGATCCACATTACTATTATGCCACAAAAACTCTTTAGCATTAAGACATACCCTTGCTGGACTCGCAACGAATATCCGAGAAATAAGGTGTCGACAATCTTGCGATATGTGAACGTAATCCGGGATCTTGTATTGAACTCCCATTATCCTCTGGTGATTATGAAACAAAGATACATTATATTTTAATATGAGAGGTGTTGAGTTATAATCAGCATAAGCTTTACTTGTATTGTCTTTCTGAAGTTTTTTGGATCTTCTTGATCCTCAAAAGGGTATGCTCCTACTAGCATTACGTAGAGTGTCACACCGCAAGACCATACATCCGCCATCTGAAACGAGACCGATTTGCTAGATTCAGCACAAGCACTAAAAAATAACGTATAATGTCGAAGTTTCGAAAAAATATTGATAGATTGCTTGCCTTTCCGTCGTACTCTCTCCTCGAAAGAACTTCGGGAGCAATGTAAGCAGGAGTTCCCACAGTTGACTTTGGCTTTGAATGGAGTAGAGAGGACTAGACAAAACAAAACAAATTCAAATTCAAATTCACAGCAAATTCTATTAGATTGAGTTGTTGAATCTGCATTACTTTTGAGTATCCAAAATCACAAATTTTGAGGCGTGGAGCAGGGCTTCCATCGAGAAGGGTATTTTCAAGCTTCAAGTCACGATGACATATTTGCTGCAACCAATAAAGCAGCAAGCGATCAAAATCCAGAAGAATTTCTATAGGAAACTAATGTATTACCATGCTGTGACAGTAGCTGACTCCACATATAAGTTGCTGAAAGAAGTACCTAGCCTGACCAATTCATAAAACTTAGACTAAAACATACAAATCCGAGGGGCGAATAATCGAGTTCGTCTAGATTCAAAACTATTAAAACACCTCATCTTCACTGAATCGTCCAGCAGTGCAGATTCTTTCAAAAAGCTCTCCACCAGCAGCATACTCCATGACTATGGCTAGATGTGTGGGCGTTAGCACCAGCTGTTCAGCAAATAACTCAGATTACACCTCATAGAATCACAAGCTAAAGGGATTATGGCATCAATCAGTATATAAATTAGTTCACCTCCTTGAATCGGATAATGTTCGGATGCCGAAGCGATCTGTGATTTATGATTTCACGAGTAACGTTTTCATCTATCTACATCAAAGAACAAGAAAATAAACCATATAAATGAATAAGCAAATGAACTTATGGAGCTAAAGATGCATATATGATGATTTATTCATGAAGGAGATTTGTCAGATGAACCTTGAGTCCCCTCTCAATGTACTTCATCGCTACTAGCTCCTTAGTTTCTCTGTTTCTCATAAGCCTGGCCACGCCAAAATTTCCTGACCCAATATCTTTAACAAGTTCGTATTTTTCCATTATCAAGGCACACAAAAATCCAAGCCCTTGAGCCCGCTTCACCAAAACTCTGTTCCAATTTGATTTCCCAAAACTCAGAGATGCGATGAACTACTGGCGACACAGAGCTCACTGTAGCAATTCACCAATGAAGTAAAACCCAAAAGTATCAATAAGCAAGCCGATCAACTACTGATATCAATCTGCAACTTGGGATACCAAATCGTTCAAGTTACAAGAAGATAGCTCTAAGTTCACAAATATCAAAATGGGTATTCAAGCGCCGACATTAAAAACGTCCGATTAGTTGGAATTTGAAAAAAAGGAAGGAATCTGCATGAAATACGTAGATTTTTGGACAAAGTGCAGCATCGATTCATCATAGACATGTAACATTAAATGCAAAAGGGGAATTGGGGAAATTTTATCAACAAATTGGTGAAATGAAAACAAAGCTTCATTGATGGGGCCCTGATTCCAAGGCGGCGTAGCTGACCATGACCACAGAAGAAACTTACAAAATTCATCAAATCTTATCATGTTTTAATTGCAAATCATATTTTATTATTACATTTCTTGTCTTCTATGACTAATGCTTCTATGTCTACCTTTTTACAGTGTTTTGCATTTTATTATTGTTATACAATAATATAAATACATTTATCAACCAAATATTACATTTTTAACTTTTACTATTTTATTCAATATATCTTAATTTGAATAGTAAACTATATTCTTAATCCAAAAAGACAATCTATACTTTTTTATTTTATTTTAATAAATAATCATTGACATTAAAAGAGTTAGTTAGAAAGACAACATCAGATACCAAAAGGGTCCAACTGATGATGCAATTTATAAAATAAAAGATTAAAAATTTTAATATATTTTATGGGTAATGCTGACAATGATTTTTTGGTATTATCTTACCCTAAAAAGAACGAACGGTTAGAAATTCAAGTTGTAATAATGTTGAATAAGGTGTACATATGTGTTAAGTATTAGAAAATATATATAATAACATAAAATATTTGAACAAATCATTTATTATATTTCACGATTATTCTTATAAATTAATTCAAACCTACTTCCAATTTATGTTCAAGTCCAATCATATGATAAGTTAGAATTAATTATTCAAATCGGTGGACTAATCTCATCAATTTCATTAAGTCCAACTAACCTCTTTCGAACACATTCAGATATCATATAAGTTTATAGGGTAGAGTCAATTTTATATTGTGAGTGTGTTCGAATATAACGTATAAAAATAAGAGATGATAACGTAAAAACGTGAACAAAATATTTAATATAATCCACAATTCTTTTTATAAACAAATCAATACAAATTTCTTCAAACTTTCAAGGGACATTATTTATATTAAAAAAAATGAACATATAGATTACTAGCATGTCGGCACACATAGTCCAAACTCTGAATATGTGACTTTTCAAAATGATGTTCGCTGAATTTTCAACAATCGTCATCTATCATGTTTCAAAGTGAATATATTTAATTTTCAAGTTTGTGCGTACTCGAGTTACTATTACTATTGAAAACTATATTGTACATGCTTTTTAATAAAACTTTTTACTTGGGCAAATTTGCAAACTATATTTTCATATTGTTTCAGTCGTACAATCCGTTGTTTGTATTTTATATTATTATATCTAATTCATTTTTTTTAAACACGATTAATAACCGAATATAATTTGTTTTAAATTGAAATTATTATTTTTATTAAATAGTCAAATTTATAAGATTAGATGTTAATATATTATATATTAAAGTATTTAAACCATTTTAAATTAAAAATATATAAAAACATATTTTGTTAATTTGATTTATATCTTTGGTTAAAATTGTATTTTCGTTTATGAATTTATGGAAAATGTTAATTTAAGTATTAACTTTTTAATAAAAAATTACTTTTTTAATTAATTTACATTATTTTACGAAAATATAGATACAAAAATGTATATCTCATAAAATAAGGGTTATTTGACAAATATATATATAAAAGAGGCTATTCACACAACACTTTATAAGAATGGGTTATTTGACAAATGTTTTTTTTGCAGTGGGTTAGTTTGCAAATTTGCCCCTTTTTACTTATTATGTGCTTATCCATAAGACCCTTATGCAATATGAATACTTTGTATTCATCTCATATATAATTTAATTTTGAATATAAATTTGTATTTTTGAATAGTTTTTCATATTCTATTAGATTATTGTATTTATATATACTATAAATATATTATTAAATATTAAAATTTTAAAAAAATTCTAATTTGTCATATTTAATATTGGATTTGTTTGATTCAGCTTTTTAAAATTTCAGTGTGGTAAGGTGTGGTGAGATGTGGTGAAGTGTGGTGAGATATGATGATCGTGAATTTTTAAGTATGTTTGGTAAAATTACGATATTATGATCGTGATTTATGTAAAAATACTAATATACTTTTATATATATAAAATAATAAATATAATTATATTATAATTAATAGAAGTAAGGGTAAATGAGTCTTTTCCAAAATCACGATGAGACCACAGTTGGTTTTAACAGCTGTGATGATATCGTGATTTTTTAACGATTATTACATCGCAATTAACATTATGTTTTGTGCGCATTAAAAAAATCACGATTTCAACATCTCACCACACCTCACCGCTGTTTTAATCAGGGTACCAAACAAACTCATTATCTCTCAAGTATTTTCTTATTTTTTTATTGAATTACATACATTATAATGTTTTTATTTTATTTTCTTATAAATATGAAATTATATTTTAAACTTTTTAAATTTTTAATCAAAAAGATCAATTGTAGTTAAGAGTTTGCATGAATCATATATCCAATTCGAACATATTTTTTGATCCAATTCGAAACTCATTTGGAATAGTGGATTAGCTTTGGATCATATATAGGATCGATTTGAGGATAACCTAATAATATCTCTTTTTTTTTTGATAATTTATTATCATAAAAAAAGATTATAATTAGCCTTAAACACTAAAAAAATAATTTTAAAATTAAATTTTTGATGTATTAAATATTTCTTTTCTTTCATCTCGTTTATTTAATCAAATATAAATAAAATATATACGTAGAGTATTATTAAAATACAAAAAATAAATACTATTATATTAATTTTAAAATTCTATAATTTTACTAATTCATTTAGTTTAATGACAAAAGCGCCACGTTTTAACTGGAGATTCAATAGAATATGCTCGCCGTCTTGCCCTGGATCGACTTCCAGATCAACATTGCTCTAGGGAACCGGAGATCCATGTTCTAAAGCCCAATAGGTATTACGGTCTGTAAGGCGGCCCATGCAAATTTCGTAATCGACAAGAACAAGGAATTCGGGTCTGAGCCTCCGTGACCCGTAAGCGTGGAGTTTGAACTTTGAACCACCGCAAGTTTCAATTCGTCGTGTCATTTGGAGGTCTTTACGGCGGGACGAAGAGAGTAACCAATTTCGCAATCTGTGTTTCGAGCAATGGCTTCCTTCGGGCGCCCAGCTGCTTCTTTGAAGAGAACTTTGTACACAACGAATGAAGGGGATGAGCTCGTTGTTACGCCATTGGGAGCCGGGAATGAAGTGGGTCGCTCATGCGTTATTATGACCTTCAAGGGGAAAACTGTCATGGTGAGTTTTCTGCCCTTGTTGTTTGTGATTTTCCTTATATCGTATTTTGGATGTGTTTGCTCTGATGTGTTCGTGAATATTTAATGTGTTATGGATTCTTTTGGCAGTTCGACTGCGGGATTCATCCAGCATTCTCGGGCATGGCTGCTTTACCATACTTTGATGACATTGACCCTACACAGATCGATGTACTTCTTGTTACTCAGTATGTATTATCTGAAATCTTGTTCATCATAGTTCACTTAAAATGCTATTTTTTTTATTCATGATTTGTGTGCAATGATGAGTTGAGTTATTATTTTGCTGTTCTTAGCTTTCACTTGGATCATGCTGCTTCACTTCCATATTTTCTAGAGAAGGTTAGTTCATAAACTGGTTGCTTCCTGATATCATGATATTTAATGGTTTGTGATTCTCATATGATTTTCCTTGTTCTTATCACAGACTACTTTCAATGGGCGAGTTTTTATGACTCATGCCACAAAAGCCATTTACAAGTTGCTTCTGTCAGATTATGTAAAAGTTAGCAAGGTCTCTGTCGAAGATATGTTATTTGATGAACAAGACATACTTAATTCCATGGATAAAATTGAGGTTTGTTTGTACAACGAGGCATAGAATCCCCATTTCAGTTTGGATTTAGTCATATTATGTTTCTCTTCACTTCAGGTTATTGACTTTCATCAAACTCTAGAGGTTAATGGTGTGCGATTCTGGTGTTATACTGCTGGTCATGTGCTTGGTGCTGCTATGTTTATGGTTGATATAGCGGGTGTTCGTGTTCTGTATACCGGAGACTATTCACGAGAAGAAGACCGTCATCTCCGAGCTGCAGAGCTCCCACAGTTCTCTCCAGATATTTGCATTATTGAATCAACATATGGTGTCCAAACGCATCAACCTCGCAATATTCGAGAAAAGCTCTTTACTGATGTTATTCATAACACTGTTTCTCAAGGTGGTCGTGTCCTAATTCCGGCATTCGCCCTTGGCCGAGCTCAAGAGCTACTTCTGATATTGGATGAGTATTGGGCTAGCCATCCGGACCTCCACAATGTTCCCATATATTATGCTTCTCCTCTTGCAAAAAGATGCATGGCTGTTTACCAAACCTATATCAACTCCATGAATGAGAGGATTCGCAATCAATTTGCAAGCTCGAATCCATTTGATTTCAAGCACATATCCCCCTTGAAAAGTCTTGATGAGTTTCGGGATATCGGACCTGCAGTTGTGATGGCAAGTCCCAGTAGCCTTCAAAGCGGATTGTCAAGACAGCTTTTTGATAAATGGTGCTCCGAAAAAAAGAATGCTTGTATTTTACCGGGTTATGTCGTGGAGGGAACATTGGCAAAGATGATTATCAGTGAACCAAAGGAAGTTACTCTAGCCAGTGGATTGACTGCTCCTCTTAACATGCAAGTGCACTACATTTCTTTTTCTGCTCATGCAGATTATAACCAGACAAGCACTTTTCTGAAAGAGCTTATGCCACCGAACATCATCCTCGTTCACGGAGAAGCGAACGAGATGGGACGACTAAAGCAGAAACTTCTTTCGCTTTTTTCGGATGGAAATACGAAGATCTTAACTCCAAAGAACTGTCAGTCTGTAGAAATGCACTTCAATTCACAGAAAATGGCTAAAGCTATTGGTAAGATGGCCGGGAAAGAACCCGAGGCCGGTGAATTAGTGAGTGGTTTGCTTGTTAAGAAGGGGTTTACTTATCAGATCATGGCATCTGAAGATCTCCATGTCTTCTCCCAGCTTTCAACAGGCAATGTCATTCAAAGGATCACAATCCCATATTCTGGTGCATTCTCTGTTATAAAACACAGACTGAAGCAGATCTACAAAAGCGTGGAATCATCAGTAGATGAAGAATCCGCTGTTGCGGTGTTGACAGTGCACGGTCTCGTAAAAGTGAAGCAGGATTCCGATGCACACGTCTCTCTTCACTGGGCAGCTGATCCGATTAGCGATATGGTATCGGATTCCGTCGTGGCACTTGTCCTAAATGCTAGCAGAGAGCTTCCTAGAGTTGTGGTTGAACCTGAGAATGAACCAAGCGAGGAAGAAGAGGCGAAGCGAGCCGATAAGATCATACACGCCCTCTTCATTTCTTTGTTCGGAGATGTGAAGTACGGCGAGGATGGAAAGCTTGTGATCACCGTCGATGGAAACGCAGCGTATCTCGACAAACCGACTGGTGAAGTGGAAAGCGAGAACGATAGCCTCAGAGAAAGAGTGAAAACAGCTTATAGAAGAATCACAAGCGCCATTAAACCAATTCCTCTTCAGGGATTATGATCTTCTTCAAGTTAGCATCTTTTGGTTTTTTATTATGTAATTCCCCTTAGGTGTTTTTGAAAGTTGCTGAAAAAATATAAAACATTTTGGTTATTATTATTATTATTATTATTATTTATTTGACTAACTGTGGAGAAGAAAGGGTTTCAACTTTTAGGACCGAGGGTGATCGATTTCGCTATCTGAATTTCCCTTCATTTCTGTCGATTTTTGTTGCTATTCATTCCGGCACCAGTGCCGTAATTTGGAGTTTGGTTTTCAGGCGACTTCCTTTAGCTTTCCTGGTATTGATGGGAGAAAATGGTTCGTCTTCTTCGTGGGTCATTTTCGTTTCGTCAAAATCGTCAACTCAAGCTCATTGTTAATTTTTTACTCATTATCGGTGGAGTTATATCGCTGGTACATTCATATTAGAGGATCTTGTTCTTCGTGTTTGCCGATTTGTTGCTGGTAATTTCAACCAGTTCCAGGTAGTTAGTTCTTGTAGGAGACTTGAACTCCTTTGGAGTGTGATCTAGACGCTTGTATTTTATTTGGCAACAGTTTCTTGGTTTTGCATTTTAGTATTTGGTTCTTTTGTTGAATGAGTTAGATCATATTATTCGTTCTGATTTTAGGTTGTACCCACAACGTTTTCTTTTCTTCATTTTTATTTGAACTGAGAAATGCCAAGATTCGGCTTTTGCTGTGGTAACTCTGGACATTGACATTCTGCTGAAATTCATTGTTGAGCAGCTTTAAATGATATTTGGATATTAGTACACTAATTGCGATTTCTGTTAAAATTATCGAAGTTTTTGTGAATGAAAATTAAATTTGTCACTGAATAAGATTTAGTTTATGGTTATGTGGTCTTGGGTCCATTATTATGTCTTTAACATCACAAGTATTCATGATCTCTCATCTGTTTTCTGAATTTAGGAATGAAGGCTTCAGCATACTACAATACTTTGTCTCAAGTACAGGACCCATGGCCAATAAAAAAAGTACTGACATTCTCCGATGTTGATATCACACATCCGTTCTTGACGTTGTCTCGGCAACAAGTCGAAAGGCACATTCTGGTATACATGACACCACACCAGCAAGAACTATTGAGAGCTGAAGGTCAGGTAGGTTTTAATGCACAGGATGATGATAATGGAGAAATATCTGTGATGAAATTGAAATGGCGTGGAAGTTATTATAATCTTATAGGGAAATGGGGGAGTGTTGTCCGTGGTAAAGGACTTGAGGTTGGACAAGAAATTAAGCTACGATGGTTTAATGGTTATTTGCATTTCTCAGTTCCCCAACAACAGATTGTTGCTGTACCAACGATCAGAACAGCTGCAACACCGCTTTTGCAAGATAATTGGCCTATTAGGAAAGCCTTGACATCTTCAGATGTTGATACTAATCATCCATTTCTTCCCTTGGCCCGTAAATCCGTTGAAGAACAAATACTTGTGCATTGGTCTTCCCAAGAAAGGGAAAGATTGAGAAGGGAAGAACAAGTGTCTATATATGCTAAAGATCATGATACAGGTGATATTCATGAAATGAAATTGAAATGGAGGGGTAACTATTACCATCTCATTGGAAAATGGGGAAACATTATTCGACATAAAGGACTTTCTGTTGGACAAGAAATTAGATTAAGGTGGGCTAATAATCTCTTGTTTTTCTCAGTTCCTGAAGAACGTCTTGTTCCTGTAACATCTATTCAAGATAACTGGCCTATCAAAAAAGCTTTAACACTCTCAGATGTGGATATAAATCATCCATTCCTTACTTTGCCTGGAAAAGCAGTGGAAGATCATATTCTATTGTATTGGAGTCACACAGCTCGTGAGCAGATAAGAAATGAGCGTCAGGTAGTAATCAATGCTCGAGATGATGATACAGGTGAGTTCTATGCTATGAAGTTGAAATGGCGTGGAAGTTATTACAACCTCATTGGTAAATGGGGCAAGATTATTAGAGACAAAGGGCTTCAAGTGGGACTAGAGATCAGAATAAGATGGGATACCGACTGCTTGATCTTCTCCGTCCCTCAGTGATCGATCGGTATCTCTTGTAATTGTGTTCATAATCCTTATTATGAATTCTTTTATTACAAATGATTATGATGTGGTCCTTGAGGAACCTGAATTTAAAGCAGAAATCAACTTCGTTTATTATTTATTACTAGCAGAGAAAACAATCTTATGTTATTGATTAAAGAGTTCTAAAACTGATTTGAAGAAGGGATTTCAACATTTCTCGAATTGGTTCTTCCTGTTTTCTTTGAAGCTTCAAGTTCTTCATAGAAATGCATGTCATCTAACAGAGATGTCTGCTCTGAGTAATTCTTGAATATTATCAGCATCTCCAGTCCTTGTTTCAATTCAACCTGCAGAGAAGAACGAATTGAAGTTATACGCATCCGAGTTTCGCAGTTCATGTATTGAAAAAGAAACAACCTCTTGAGTATCTCTAGTGAATGTCACTTTTTGGTTGTAGTTGTTCTTGAGAATGATGTGTCCCAATAATGGATTGGGGACATCTTTGACTATGTGCCATTTAACTGGAAAGAAACCTTTCCATAAATCATCCAACCAAAAGTGCATCTTCTTAACGAAATCCACCGGTCCGATCATCTCCGCAACCCCGATAAACTGACCACTTGTATTTACCTGAAAGATTTCAGTAAGTTCTAATTCAAGCTTGGAACAAAAGAAGACATTTTCATGCTTACTGAGAAAAACAAGAAAATCGGGCAGTTTCCCCGAGCTTTAGCTTCGCTGAACGCTGTGTCGAGTTTGTGGTTGCCAAATTTAGTGCTGGACCAAACTTGATACTTGATGGACTTATGAACATCATCCTCACAAAAAGACTTGATTATGTAAAACTTTGCATCTTTGTACTCAGTTTGAAAATCAGGCAAGTTGTACTTGTCTGATTTCGTTTCCGACTTCATTTTTTCGACATTGGAGGGATTATTGAAGCTCGAGAACCTCGGACCACGAATATTTCCCATTCTAGGACCTCCTTGATCATGATGCCTGTAATTGTCCTTGGAAACAAATTGACTTGACTGAGAGCCTTGTGGTGCATAAGTAAATGGAACATAAGACATTGGACGAGAACACCTCATGGAGGCAGTATCTTGAAAACCAGGTCCCGGCTGGGAGTTAACGAAAAGAAGAGCAAAATGTGAACAAAGAGCAAAAACATATGAGTATTTTGCACTATATACTCATAACTTACCCTGTACAACAATGCTTGTGGCTGGACTCGGTTCACCGGACTAGAAAAGTTAACCGAATGATGAGCTTTAGCATTAACCGGCATAACAGAGCCATTTCCAACAGAAGTGGTATTCGTTTTCACAATGCTATTTTCAAACTTCACTGCACGAGTGGCAGAGGCAGAACCGGCTAACCTGACTTGACCGGAATAACTTGATTTATGTGGACTAGTTGGATATGCAGTGACTCCAATAATCCGTGGTGGTTTGTAGTTTAATGGCTTCTTTACAGATGAAGAACTTTTAGCTTGTTCACTTCCCTAGCAGATAAGCAGCTCAAATATAAGATTACAGCTTAGCTCAATCGAATGAAGATGCAATTTTACCTTGTAAGAATCATCTGCAGTTACCGGATTACAGTCTTTTTCGATCTGTTGGCTTCCTGTCACAAAAACAAACAAAACCCTTAAGCTTCTTATAAGAACAATTCTGTGGTGTTGTTGTTTAGTTATACGATATGGATACCGAAATGTTCACCTTGATTGGAGTTTGAAGGTGGAGGTGAATGAACTCTAGACTCCATTTCGATGGACGGATCAATGTTTAATGAAGATTTGATTTGAGCAGTTATCTGTGTGAATGAACCAAGACAAGATTTACTGATTATTCTATTCCAAATACAACACAAAATGCGTACCGTATCTGTATCCAGATGATCGTGGGAAGAAGAGTCAGAAGTAACAGGGCGTGGATCTTCTGCCATCACAATCAAACCAGCTGCTCCAAAACCCAGAAAAAGGATAGCGAAAATAAACAATGCAGTGATGTAGAGAGAATTTCAGCGAGACCCAAAAAGAAAAAACAAGCAAATCCACACGAATTCCCAGTACAAATCGCACCTTTCAGTCCTCGCAAATTTCAAGAATGGAAGGATTCAAATCTCACGCTACGGCGGGCGTCAATTCTCAATGAACGCCCAGGCATTTCGAATTGAGAATCCCACTGTTTGATCCCTGACAAGCGTGCCAAGTACTGTAAATGCTTCTGGCGACTCGTAAAGATTCTTGAGATTACGGGGATTCCATTAAAACCACACTGCATTTCCAAACATCGTTCATTTTCAACTGGGAAATTGTTATATTACCAAATCACAAGGATACCAATAATTACTAAAAGAACCATACACATCCCATCCGTACGTGTTTATGAATGAATGATTCTGATGAAATAACCAAAACTATGATGCACGGCTAAAAATCCCATATTTTCTTACTTGCTATCTGTAAAATCAGCATCAATAACATCACCATCAGGTCCTTTGTCCGATGTTGATTCCGAAGAAGAAGGTCCAGCACCAGGTGCTGCAGATGCGCCTGTCTGATTGTAGAGTGATTGTCCGAGCTGCATCACTTCCTGATTAAGAGCAGCCATCGCATCTTTGATTCCTTGTGTTGATTCTCCTGAAATTGCCTTCTTTAACTCACCAAGTTTACCTTCAACCTTTTCCTTCACTTCAACAGGCACTTTCTCTCCAAGTTCCTTCAACTGTTTCTCAGTTTGATAAACAACCGAATCCGCTTGATTCTTCGTATCGATTGCATCCCTCTTCTCCTTATCTTCCTTAGCAAACTTCTCCGCTTCATTCACCATTCTTTCGACTTCATCACTAGGAAGTGTGCTAGCTCCGGTAATGGTGATATCTTGCTTCTTACCAGTTCCCTTATCAATTGCAGTTACAGAGAGGATTCCATTAGCATCAATGTCAAATTTGACTTCAATTTGTGGAACACCACGAGGCGCAGGCGGGATTCCGTCGAGACGGAAGCTTCCTATAGATTTGTTATCTCTAACAAACTCACGTTCACCTTGTAGAACATTGATTTCTACGCTTGTTTGACCATCAGCAGCTGTTGAGAAAACTTCAGATTTTGATGTGGGTAATGTTGTATTCCTAGTGATGATTTTCGTCATCACTCCGCCTAGAGTTTCCAAACCCAATGACAGTGGAGTGACATCAAGAAGAACAATGTCACTAACATCACCAGATAATACACCAGCCTGATCAATACAAGAGAACGGGTCAGACCCGATTCGGAGAGATAATATCAAGATGACAGAAGAACAAAAAAACACCTGAACGGCAGCTCCAAGTGCAACAACCTCATCAGGGTTCACAGATACATTTGGATCCTTTCCAGTTAATTTCTTAACAAGTTCCTGGACAGCAGGAATACGTGTTGAGCCACCGACAAGTATAACCTCATCTATATCAGTGAACGCAAGCTTTGCATCCCTCAGTGAATTTTCAACAGGCTTTCTCAATCTAGAGAGGAAAACTAGGGAATTAGCAAAACATTTTGTAAGCATAAAAATTTCTTTGAGTAAACATACCGGTCAAGCAAATCTGAGCAAAGCTCCTCAAACTTAGCACGTGCGAGAGTGGTTTCGATATGTTTTGGACCCTCTGCAGTGGCAGTAATGAAAGGCAAGCTGTAGAGGCAATGAAATATGTAATATTATTCAAGAAATTTATTGTTAAAAAGGATATGAATGATATGAAGTCTAGCCTTATATTTGTCTGAGTCAATGATGAAAGTTCCATTTTAGCTTTCTCAGCTGTCTCAGTTAGACGTTGTAAAGCTTGTTTATCCTTCAATAGATCAATCCCCTCGTCTCTCTTAAAGTTCAGTGCCATCCAGTCAACAACTCTCTGATGGAGTGCATTATGAATATTATGAAAACAACACGTGCATATATGCATCAAAGAGAACATAAGTAAATACCTTGTCAAAGTCATCACCACCGAGATGGGTATCTCCAGAAGTAGAAAGAACCTCAAAAACACCATCACCGACCTCAAGAACTGAATCCATTTTAAATGAGTAATCAGATAATTAACATACAATAAGTATTGGTTGAGTTAGAGAAGAATGAAATCATACCTGATACATCAAAGGTGCCACCACCAAGATCAAAAACAAGGATAGTTTCATTGCTTTTCCTTTCAAATCCATATGCCAAAGAAGCGGCAGTCGGCTCGTTTATAATCCGAAGAACTTCCAAACCAGCAATACGACCAGCATCCCTGGTTGCGGTTCTTTGGGAATCATTGAAATATGCTGGAACAGTAACTACAGCTTTAGTAACCTTGTCATTCAAAAACTTGGATGCATCATCCACAAGCTTCCTCAAAACCTATTAAAAGTGCCAAAAATAAAGAATTTTAAATTAAGCTTAACAAGAGTCAAGAACCAACCATGTTAAAATTTTATTAATCCAAATATAAAAACCTGAGCGGATATTTCCTCCGCAGCAAATTGCTTCCCGATAGCTGGGCAATCAAGTTTCACATTTCCATTCTCATCCCTGATCACATTATACGAAACCTGCTTCGACTCGTCATCGACCTCGGACATCTTTCTCCCAATAAATCGTTTCACAGAGAAGAAAGTATTCTCTGGGTTCACCACCGCTTGCCTCTTCGCAATCTGTCCCACTAACCGGTCTCCATTTTTAGTGTACGCCACAACAGAAGGTGTCGTACGCTGACCCTCGGCGTTGGTGACAATAGTAGGTTTACCACCTTCCATTGCCGCCACAGCCGAGTTCGTCGTACCCAGGTCAATCCCAACCACCTTCTCCGCCACAACACGGAGCCCGGCCCCATGACGCGAGTATCTTCCATATTTACCCGTACTCTTCACCTTCAACTGTAAAACCACCCCATTCCCAAACTTACTTCCGAGAAATACAGACTTCGATTGAAACTTCCTAGAACCACACGGGGTTGTGAAGTAGGACTTAGCTCCAAGGGCGTAAATTTGAGCCGTCGAAGAAGCCATCCCTACCAAACAAACCGCGATAAGTCAACCAAATCCAAAACCCTAGAGACTACGTGAACAAGACGATTCCGATAAGGCAAATTGGCACAGTTCACCCGCTTGTATATATACAGATCAGAAAAATGCACACGTTTACGGTCCAAATTCATTATCGTGGAGAAATATCACCCGTTGGATTACATACGATAGGATAATAATTAGGCCCATTAAGAAATAATAATTGGGCCGTTAAATTAAAATCATTTTCAAATAATCCAATACAATATTCAGTTGCAGTGAGTTATCAGCGGCTTATACTGAAGAAAAGGATCTCTGTGTTCATCTTCACTGAAACATTGCTTACTTTTGCTTTTCTCTAAATGAGCTTTTCTTACAGCAATTTGAATCTTCTGTTCATGCTCCCTAATCATTTGCTCAACGCTTCCAATAACCAACGGCCCCGAATGTCGAATCGGTTCCTTTTTCCAAACATAATCCTGAAGCTGAAAGAAGCATAAAACACTTATGGATTAGATTTGCATAAAACACTTATAGTATCATACCCTCATTGGCATCTTGGAGCTGGTGTGTTCGAAGCTGTACGGAGATTTTAGTTGCCTGCGAAACTCGTTGATTTCCATCAATTCGCTTCGTGCATCGAAAAACTCTTCGTTGTTGTGTGATTTAGAGCTCATGTCTCTCCCAGAGGATCTTACTGCTGATCCTTGGTTCTTTGATGTCTTGGAAGTTCTAGATAAATCTGGAAACCGAGCTTTCGGCATGGAGAGACAACTTTGATTCGATCCTTTCAAATGCTCTATCGATAAACCATAGTCACAATCGCTTTCAGTTTCCTTCTTGGGAGTTAGCTTTCTCTTCAGTCTCTGTAGCAAAAAAAACCAAGATCATTACAACCAGCAAGCTGTAGTTTCTCTTTTATACACAAAATTCAATGATACCCGCGAAGAAACTTGTATATCAACGTGCTTCGATTCATTCCCATATCCTTTTCCATGATTCGTCCTGTTTCTGGAGTACCAAAATGGCATTAAAGCTAAATGGAACTCAAAGATCAGGTAAAATGTACCTTATCGGCTCCTCATGCACGTCAAATTCCTTACTTGGAGGGTATTTCGGCAGGGAAGATGGATCACAGGGTAAAGGCTCCGTTAGAAAGAACTAAAAATTGCATCTGTGAGCACAAAATTTACAGAATTAATGCTCATGTATTGTAGCTATCCAAGCATACCTCACTTTGAAGTGCAGATGATGTTGATCCTCTAAGCTCTGGTTCAAAAGCAAGAAGACATTCAAGAAGTGATAATGCTGAACACGGGAAGTTTTTGAACACCGCAGCGACTCGGCGTTCGTATGGCTGCTGCGGTTTGAAGATCGGAGCATGAGTTAAATTTGATTCTATCCAATACTCTTCCGAAGGTGAACCA
The DNA here is from genome assembly GCA_009725065.1 of Utricularia reniformis. Lineage (NCBI taxonomy): Eukaryota > Viridiplantae > Streptophyta > Magnoliopsida > Lamiales > Lentibulariaceae > Utricularia > Utricularia reniformis. The sequence goes on from RWGZ01001092.1 coordinate 1,087,907, forward strand.
CATAGTTTAAAGATCTTGTGGAGCTGCTCAACCTCTGTCCTTCCGGGCAGAATCGGCTTTCCGGAAAATAGTTCTGCAAGAATACAGCCTGAACTCCACAAATCTACAGCTGTTCCGTAATTGGTAGCACCAAGTAGAAGCTCAGGAGGACGATACCAAAGAGTTACAACACGGCTTGTAAGAGGCTTCTTCGGATTGGAACCGATAATTGTTGCTAATCCAAAGTCACCAATCTTTAGATTTCCATTGTTATCTAGCAAAAGATTTGAGCCCTTTATATCACGGTGTAAAACTCCACGACTATGGCAATGTTCCAGTCCATAAAGAAGCTGTTTCATGTAGCACTTAATCTGAGAATCATATAAAGTTCAGGGTTCACAGTCAAAAAGACGCTAGTGTTTCCGAAAACAAGACGACGAACCTGAGGTTCAGTAAAAGTAACAAAGGGAGAGCTAACTAATCCGGCAAGATCATGTTCCATGTATTCAAACACAAGATATAAATTGGTTGATACTTTAGAAGTAACAAGACCTTGAAGCTTCATCACATTTGGATGATCAAGCCTGCGCAAAATAAGGATTTCCCTTGCCATGAAACGGACACTTGCTTTATCCATATTGAAGAATCGCACCTTTTTCAATGCAACTATTTTTCCAGTTTCTAAATCACGAGCCTTGTAAACACTGCTGTATGTTCCTTGACCAATCTGACAAAAAACAGCAATGTAATCACAAAGAACTAAATGATCTCAAAGTATAAAACACCATACTTTTTCTAGTTTTTCGAAACATTCGGACTTGCGAGGAACCCAACCTTGAATAGCTTCACCAGCCACAGCAGAAAGCCAAGATGGCCATCCTGCAACAACATATGCTCCATCTATGCCATTTCGGATATCCAAGGCTCTAGAAATATGAAGCTGGCTACCTCGAAATCCCGGTTCCATCGTCATAGACCGTCTCAATCGAGCCTGTAAAGGACTATGAAAAACAACAAGCTGCTTGTCCTCTTCGTCCCATTGATTAGAAATAGTTTCTGAATCTTTCTCCATAGCCTCTGAAGGCATGAGCCATGAATTTACTTCATCATCTCCATTAACATCTTCATTTGGAAGATCTTTACTATGTGATGAAGAAAATAGTCTGCTTAAGAATTTCTTTGATCTCTTCCCACTCTTCTTTACATCACCTGCCACACCTTTAGAACAAATGCAGCCCATTATAAAGAGAAGTTCATTACTAGAATCTCAGATATTCTCATTCTGACCACCATTTTAATAGCCTCTTCACAACGAAACACAATAAATCTGACAATGAGCAAGAGATTACAACAAAATGGGATCACGACGCAGAAACGCATGAACCAAATCATCAAGCATGTCAAATTTCCGTATGTACACAACCCAGATAACAAAATTCTACATTTTCAATGGACCAACAGGAAGACCAATCGATTAACCAGCAAAACGAATACAATGCAAATAACATTAGCACAAAATGGTTCTATTTTTGTCAAAACGAATGAGAAAACAATGGCAATTGCCAATACATGACAAATACTGACGGTTTTCGAAAAACTAACTGCCGCAGCTCGACCACATACATGATTTACCAATTATAGGAAACCCTGATGAAAACCTGTAAGAGAGAATCCAAAATAAAGAATTCATGAAAATCAGTTAAAAATTCTGATGAACAGCAATGGCGGCCCAAATTAGCAATCCAAACCAACTCAAAGACATGGCCATCGAGGTTTTAAATCTGCAAGAATAAGGGCAGCCCAATCTTCTGTAAAATTTAATCATAACGCTTCACTGCCTAGTTTGCTGGAACGAGTCAGGGTTTCTTTCCCATAAGATCAAAGAATACAAATATAAAAAGTTCAAAATTTCAATATTGGGGCTTGTCAAGGCATTTTGGATTCGTGGGACTGTAAATTCTCATATAAGATATGAAAGTAGCCCTTATATATATACTTGGAAAAGGAACTTGATAGATATATCAAAGGAATGCGGTTCCAGAAGAATCCCTCTACGACCCAGTTTCTAAAAAACCATAGCTTCTGCCTCAAGCTTGTGAAACATTGATCTTATCGTTCATTTCTGCGCTTTCCTTCCTGTATTCCCTCAACCGCTCCTTCAATCTTTTGCTCTCTTCAAAATTTGCCTTCCGTTTCAGTGTTTTCTGTGACAAAAGAGAAGAAAGTCTAGTTTTTGCTCCAAAAAACATAAGACACAGCAAAAGCTGAACTTACTTCTTCACGAAAGCACTTATCTAGCTTAATTTTTAAATCATTGCACTGATTGAAAAACTTCCCAATAGGATGCTCCATATGGCACTTCTGAAATGCTTCAATAATCTGAAAAAATGATAATTTCACTTCCATATATCACAAGATTAACTGTAGGATCTAAACAAGTAAAGTTTTTAAAAAACGGGAAACAATTCTGGAAAGAAGGATAGATATGACTAACTTACCTCAGCACACATTGGATGTCTGTGGAGTGTCAGAGGTGGATGCATTTCCTTATTGCTATCTCTCCACTTAAGAAAATCTTGTAGAACTGCGAAAGTTAACATACATACTTCAGATAAACAGTTCTATTAAATTTCAAAGGAAGCCAAATACATCATATACCGCCCCCACATTATAATTATAAAAAGGTCATCTTGGCGTTAATTATTTGCAAAAAACGATGAGTATCGAAGAACAGGAAGAAAGAAAACATTCGCTAATAAAAAGAACTTCCATAAAAAGGGCTGAAAAGGATCAAACGGAAACAAGGGCAAAACTTTCGGCACTAAATCCACGAAATCCATCCACAAACAATCGATTGCGAACACGTAGATAGAGCGACGTCTAAAATAAAGCACTCACTTATCAACATGCGATAGAAGGCGGCATAAGCGAAATTCGAGAACAATCGACTGCGAACACATAAATAGCAATAGTGAAATGAAGGCGGCTAAACAAACAACTCACCAGAGACCAACGCCGGCGATTGCAGTCTTCAGGCAAAGGAGGAACCGTATGCGCACAGTAGTGACTATACAACCCCTAAAACAGAAAATCTACTGCAACTAATGTCAGATTCGTCCCCCGAATGAAAATTCGGGTTTAACAATTTCATTTACATTTTCCCGAATATTTAATATTTTAAATAGGGATAAGCAAAAACTTTAAAATATCAAATATTATACCAAAATTTTATTATTTCAGTATTTGATATTTGGAATTCGATTTAGTATTTATTTGTATTAAATTATGAAATTTGGTTTGGTATTCGGTAAAAAGAAATAAAAATTCGTTATATACTGAATTACCAAATTAGTTTATATAACATTTTTAATTGAACTATGTATCTCATTACTGATATCGAATTTTGATATCTTAATTTATTGAGATATCATTAGTATGAGATTTCTCATAAAATCATTTATTCTTATAAAAAAATTTTGAGTTCTTAAAGTGTTGAGACATTTATATGCACTAAAAATTGGCTTCGTAGATTACATTCTTATGATATTGATGAAGATCAATACGAACAATATAAGTTTGATATTAGTAATTTAGATTCCATGTGAATAAACTATTTATTTCTCATTTGTTTTATAATAATTATTTCGAATTTGATTTCAAAACTCTCATAAGATTCTAAACTTATATTGGAGTATAAACTTGAATAATTGAAGATTGTTATATTATAGAGATACAAAAATGTGATCAATGATTCAATCATTGTTTTTAAAGATATTTTCATATGTATTTGATTTAAGACATATATAAGATATTCATAATTATTTTTTTAGGTGCTTTAATTTCGGTATTTTAGTACCAATAACGAAATAGTGAAATTATTTCGGTTCGGTACCAAAAAAATATTAGATTGAAATCGATATTTGATTTTGTTGATAATTTGATATTTGACATTTCAATATTTTGTTTGGTTTGATATTTGATATTTGATATTGAATATTCATCCTTAATTTTAAAGCGGATTTTATTATTTAATATTAAATATGTGAATAATGTAACAAATGGCGTGTACTGTGTACATGTACAAAATACATGTGCAATTGTGCACCCACCCATTTTATAATTATTTAAAATAAACTTAAAAATTAAAACTCAAAAGAGATAATAAAAAATGAGACCAGGATATCTTACTCCTAATACAATATATATAATTTATTAACGCATATATATTATAAGATATAAAATAATGGGTTTGTTTGGTATAACTTTTTAAAATTGCGGTGTGGTGAGATGTGGTGAGGTGGGGTGAGGTGTGGTGAGATATGATAATCGTGAATTTTTAAATATGTTTGGTAAAATTGTGATATTATGATCGCGTTTTACGTAAAAATACTAATATACCTTTATATATATAAAATAATAAATATAATTATATTATAATTAATAGAATTAAGGGTAAATTTGTCTTTTTCAAAATCACGATGACGCCACAGCTGGTTTTAATAGCTGTGATGATATCGTGATTTTTTAACGATTATCACATCGCAATTAAGCTTGTGTTTTGTGTAACATAAGAAAATCACNATGAACATCCCATTGGTTTTCTTCTTCGAGCTTTGAATGCCTTTGATTCCAGTGAAACTCTTAATCTCACACTTATTGCTTATTTCTTCCTTGGCATTTTCAAACATCTCCATCTCTTTTGAAACTTCAATTTTTAACTTCATATCAGGCATTGCTTGATACAGAGGCAAGGCCACCGAATCATAAAGCTTCAAATGCAAACTTCTTCGGTACCCTTGATAGCATCAATCACATTCTCAACTATTTCTTCCTTTTCCATGGCCACCTTACCAACCTTCATCACACAACAAGTACCCGTTCTTATGTATAACAGTGCACTACCTAAAGCTCTCTCCACTTGCAACTTCAAATTGCATTTCCCTAAATCCACTGCTAAAGAAAGTTTCTTTTTCTTAAAAAACTCTTTCCCAATCAACTTAGGAAGTTAAGGGACCACCTTTTATCAACTAGGAACAATTCATAACTCCCACAAAGCTTCCTCCTTGCCTCGTAAGGCTTGTAAATTGTAATTCGATTTCAATTTTGAAATCTTGAGAACTTTCGAGATGTGCATGTTCTGGGATTTGACGAGTTTCTTAATCTGATCGGATGGAGGGGTTGGCGTTTGAGACCTATCATCAATGATTAAAGATACCTGCGAACTAGGGTCCAAGATTGGATGAGAAAGAAGAATTCTAAATGGTGCCTTCGGCTATTCGAATGTATTCTCTTGAGGGTTATGTTAAGGTAGATGTAGTCGTCTTCAGGAATGAGCTGTAGTTTTTCTCCGTCAAGCTTCGCCGCCTTATACTTCAAAAGAGCGTTCACCGCCGTGTCTACGGTCGATGAGGTAACCCTTAACTCGACGGCAGAGGGCACCATAATAGTAACTCTGCCCTTCGACCCTGTACAAGTCCAGATAACAAAACAACGGCCACCTTCATTTGGGCCTTTGGAGATTTGATCCATAATAATCCTAATATGGGCTCAAGCTATCTTTTAGTTGGCCCATTTTTATAATTTATAAACATCGGGTGGGGCGACCAATATCTAAAATTTTCTTATTTTATCCGGCTATATAATATACTAATTATTTTATAATTGTTCTTTGGTGTACACGTAAGATCTATGTGTTCGCATACATGGCATGAGGCTCTGTATGGCATATACGACAGCAAGTCACATCAATGAATAAATAATTTTGAAAAATAATATTGTCAACTGAATTCGAACATGAGTATTCATTTATTCATAAATAAATATAATCAATTGAGATACAAACGTTTTTGTTATAAATCAATGAAATTTTAATTAATACTTGATAACCACAAGTATTATATTTATATAATCAATATATATTCGGAAAACATTGTTTTCAATATTATTTATACGTTTATGTGAATAGCTGCCATATACACCAAATGATCACTATAAGAAATAAATGTAATCAATTATTGTATTAAATGAACAAAATAGCAAATTTTCTTGAATAAAGTCGTTTAAACTCGGTCAAATATCCGGTTCAACCCAATATGTCACATTATCATGGATGAAATCTTATCCACAATTGCTTCACTAATTTTTTATATTCTTAAAAACATTTCAAGTGGATAAATCTTCGATTTGGACAAGCCTTGACTTGTGAAAAAACTTAAATAGTGATAAAGTTTATTGAAATTATTATAATTAAATATTTCAATTTTAAAAATTGGATTTCAACCATAATGATTATTGTATATAACCTTTTGTTAAAAAATGATAAATACAGTTTTGAAATATCATACGATTTTAATAATATAAAAGAACATGCTCTCTACAAATATATTCCTTTTGGATTATGAAGCATATTTTGTTATTTAATATTTATTATAAAGAGATAGTAAAAGATCAGGAACATGGATTGAAAAGCGAGGAATATACGTCAGTAGATTCCTTGTGTGTTTGTTTTCAGAATTAGATAGTTACGTATAATCTTGAAATTTGAAGAGGGTTTTGTTTTGTTTGCTAGTAGTTAATGTTAGTCTACGCAATAAATGTGGAAGTAAAATTGGTCTGAGATGTTTTGTTTTGTTTTGTTCTGTTCATCTATAAGTTTTGCAAAGAGGATTTGATCGGCTCGATTGGATATTAATGGTGTGGATGACATTACTTGTGAAAGGAAATAAATAAATAAATAAATACAAGATGAGTTCTTATTGTTTCAATGATTCCGAGTGGGTTGCATTTGGAGCTTTCTGAGTCGTGGGCCTCTTTGTTGTTTGTCTTTTTCGACTCTCTTCTGTATTTCTGAATTTTTTATAACTTCACAGGTACTCCAGGCCAGGGGGGGAAGGAAGTGAAAGAGTAGAAGAAATTAAGGTTCTCTGCTTCACGTAACTGTGTTCATTTGTTTAGTTTTGGTTTAAGAAAATTCTGACTTCCCCCAGATGGCTTGACATGACCTGGCCTCTCTCTTCAAAACCCAGCCTTCCTTTTTTCTTAATTTCTCTCGTGTTCTTTGCTGTCGTTAATTTTCTTATTTCCTCGAGGCAGTTGTCGTTGTTGCTCATGAGGTACCATTTTTCTTCCAGTTTGTTTTCAGTAGCAAATGGGCTATTTTTTTCTGTCTTGACGTAGATGATATTTGCTCGCTTTGCACTGTGCTTCGAATTAGCATGTTTTTAGGGCAAAATTGCGATTTTGTTTTACTGAGCACGGCCAAGCTGGGATCTTCTATGAACGTGAGTTTTGAATCTTGAGTGGGCCGTGTGAAAATAATGTTGTCGATTATGGGTTAAGGATAACGCACACTTTCCAGTTTGTGGTTGTAGGCGTAATTGAACAAAACTGCTTTCGTCGTTACGTGGTTGTTTTATCGTAGGGTTCTGCTTTAAGAATTTTGACGTACCAAGCATTTA